>CANSZD010001218.1:0-370000 GCA_947648045.1 Beta corolliflora
TTTATACAAAGAATTATAAACGGGTTAAAGACACCGGTTCCACCAATTTCTCCATCGGAATATACTTGTTATACCACTCCATGACCAAGTAACTTTAAAAACCGGTAAAAAAATAGAGCCATTCTAAGAAGTTCAAGCTTAAACCAATTCCATTTCTTGAGACATGGACATTTTGTTACAAGTATGATGTGAATTAGCTTTAGACGGATATTGTAAATATTGCTTTTTTAAATAACAATAAGAGTGAATATTTCATGTGATATCTTAAACTTGAAATGGTGGTAAAATCAAACGATCTAACCAATACCTATGATTATACTATGTTACAACGTACAAACATCCAGCTCAAAAAAGAATGATCATATGAAAAACATCAAGGAAAAAGTTACAGCAAATTTGCTGATCTTATAAACCAACAATTCTTCTTTCATGCAATCTTATCTCCTCATACCACGCTGTCGTTCTCTTTTCCGGAAGCGCTGAAGCATGAATTCATCTGTTGCAGCTAGCCTTCTCCCACACGGGTCAGCACCACTTTTACTGGGTCTTGATCCCACTCCATTATCCTCTGTACCTCTATCCTTGTACAGTTCTGGATGATCTGAAAAAACACACATAAATTAGACGCAAAGGCTTCCCAGTTTCAAACTGAATACAAGTAGCAAATTTACTACCCAATGTTCAGGAAAGGCTTCGTGCAACTGTCTAAAAAAACACTTATAATTCGTAGCACCAGTTACATTTTTCGGCCACATTAGTCATCTAGGTTAATGATATGTGTTGTTTGACATTTTGAAACTGACCGATGGCGTATCTGATCTTGGATTAACAAGAACCAAGACTATATCACAATTGCGCACAAATCGTCCAGGGATCACAGCCACGGGTCAGATCTTGGGAAGAAAATGAGACATCCATTCTTTATAGATTCTACTTACCAAGCAGTCTACGGTAAGTCGTAACCTTAGATCAGAGATCCAGGAAAGTAAAGAGAGGCTAAAAGGTTCTCTGGAGAACATGTGAGAGTTGCAATGGGGCCCACGCTTATTCCCCCCTCTTGTTCACTAGTGAACATGTTCTCCAAAAAGAGTTCTCGAAGACAAACACAGAATAAATATTCAACAAATATAATGAGTCGAGACAAACCTCTCCCAAGTTTTTCAGCATAATCTTTTCCACGTTGGAAATAATCAGCATTGTGACTCCAAGAATTGGTCGACTCTTTCTTGGTCTGTCCGATAAATCTCTTTTCATGTAGAAGCTTTTTGGCTGCTTCAGTCTCCTCAATGTTTTTCAGCTTGTATCTGCATCCAGAAGATGAAATCTAATCAGATGATGCCAGTCTTTAGGTGTCAAATAAGGTATATGAGGAATAGTGTTAACATACTCTATAGGAAGCTGAATTTCTGCAATACCAGTAGTCCACTGAGTAGAACTTTCTTCTGAGTTTCTCTTTTTCACCTAACAATGAGAGCGTGATATAAGACAGTTAGTTTGTCACAGATCTTCATTCAATTTCACAAACAAGTGACTTTGTCATAAAAACACGAAAGGTCACAATTCCATATACATAAAAATCTTCATGAAAATGGAAACTGAATAAACACCACCACAATGACATCATTCCATCATCAGTCTGTAAGATACACACACTAAGTAACTTGTAAAATCCCCTCGAACAGACTTAATCTCAGAGAGATATTACTGATAATTTTTGGTCTAATTGTGAGGTATGCGATCAATAAGAGGACGGAAACAGAAGAAATTGACAGAAGAGGTATCGAGTCACCTTACCTGAAGAAATAATTTTGTCAGTAAACAAAAACAACTCCTAACTTTCTTTTGCAGGGATCCCCGCCTCTGCCTCCTTCCTCTCCCCCCAATTCCTTCCCCCTCCCGCCCACGTAAACAAGACCTTTTTTCTCACCTTGTTTTTTCCTTCACCCTCATAAAATTTCAGGTTATTAAGTCAAGATTTTTAGAAGGAAGAGACTCATGAAAAGTATCATGAACTGCACATAAGAATGAGGGATTGAATTCTAATATGTTTTAAGAAGAAGCCCCATTCCTCTCCCCCCCAATTCCTCCCTCTTGTTCACTTATGAAATGCACTTGAAAGATGATGATCCATGAGCATTTAAAAATCATGCAGAAGTGAGATATCAGTTTTCTAACTGGTGCTGGTTTGAGAAAGGGGCAGTCGGATGAAAGAGAATCAGTGAGCCATGATTTGATGGCTATTGGCTAATGGGTTATGTGTGTTATAATTCGTGTTTAGGGAGGAAGAAAATCATAATAAGATGAAGCCATTGATGAGCAAGAGGTTGAAGAACAGTAAGGGAGAGAAGAGAGAGAAAATGTAAAGTTACATTTTTTTATTATTGTGTAAAAGGGTAAGAAGGAATATTATAACATCTACCTATTTATACTAATTACAATAGGTAACAATATTAATGCTAGAATTACAACTAACAACCTAACTAACAAGAATATCTAAAACTCTAACAACCTAATATTTAAACTCCAAACTCCAACAATGTGCAAACTGAAATTGGATTTTATATTTTAACTACCCTGTTAAACCCCCTCCCAAAAGATTGCAGTATTGCACAGCAGTAATATTGAACAAGTTATGAACTATGTCACTTGAACTCTTCATTTTATCTCACATGCCTGTGTCTGATCCTTGGCCAAAATCATAAAATAGTCGAAGTCATACCCTTGGACACGTACCCGTGTCCGATACGAAGTACTTGGGTCTCAATTACAAAGGTGATGGATGAGTGGCATGAGAATCAATGAAGTATGAATCTGTTGGAAGCAAACCAGTTAGCCCGATCTGAGAAAAAATTAAACCAAATATATATAACCTTCTCTTCATTTCCTGATTCTATATACATGCTCATGCCTTGCCATGAACAAACTCATCTAAAAGCCTTTTCCATCACATTTTTCCGGGATGTTCGATGTAAAAGGTATATAAAAAGCAAAATAATGAGAAGTTTTGTGGCGTCACCACCCGTCCAAAATACAAGAGAAAAACATTTCGGAAGAGTGAGCCACCATATATGGCCAGTATAAACATGCATATCCCTACTTCAAACACCCACTCACTGGAAATCTTCGCACAGCCACATGCATCACAATGGGCAAAAGTACGACCATGCCAAACTTAGGAACTCGTCTGCTACAATGACAAGTACTCTCTGGGTCTCCCACTGTCCCACAAATTAATCAGGGTCGTCCCATATATTTATATGGAAAAAATTATGCAGCACACCATCCTGGTACTAGACACCTCATCACCTACAAAAGGAGGGGCAGAAAGGGTAGTGCGCCTGATACAAACAAATGACTGGGCAGGTGTTGGTCAGCAAAGACAGATGGCAGAAAAGGAGTGGAGCAGGGCAGAGTAGTGGGATCATTCCATTCTGATTCCTTGTACCAGATAATTCCCTAATGATTGCTAGGTCAGAAGGAGGAGAGCTACAGTAGTATAAATAGTAGCAGTAATAGAATAGTAAGGCATTCAGAAAATTACTTGTCTAGTTTTATCATAGCTGTAGTGGGAGAGCCTCACCTCTCGAATGTGAGCCCAGTTGTATGCCATTGTTGATCCTTGGATCCAGTTAATACAACATATCCTTACTGTTTTCTTGCCTAAATTCACCATTTTTATACTTGTTGAGCTGGTTTACAGCAGTTGGTATCAGAGCAAGGTAACTGTCCATGGCCCCTACGCAACTACAAAGGGTGGAACAGTTAGAACAAGACTTCGCGGGGTTACACGCCACCTTGAACGAGGTGATGATGAACCAGCAAACCATGGGGGAGAAGTTATCCGGGGAAATGGCTCGGATGAGTCAACGCTTGGAAGGAAGAGTAGACCGAGACAGGGGAGAACCACGATTTGGCGATGAACCAAATGAGGGAGGAGCAGCGAAAGTTTATGGCTGAGATGAGGGAGATTATCGCCAACACAAGAACCCCAAACCAGGATTCATCGGCCACCCCCAGCATCCAGCAACCTCAACCCTTCCAACCACAACTTCACCCTAACCCTCCTCTTAACCTGCCAAATCAATCCATTTTTCACCCACAACATCAACAACCACCTAATCAACCTCCCTTCCAACCCCCACTCTTTAACCCCCCTTTAACCCCCTTTCATTCCCGAACACCAAGACGAAATGTTCATCCAGCCACCCCCATACACCCCCAAACACCCGAGCAGCAACTCTTGGCAACCGGCGGTTCAAGAAACTCGATCTACCCTTCTTTGACTGCGCACCAACCCCGATGGGTGGATACTCGAGCCGAAAGGTATTTTCGTTTTTACCGACTTCAAGAAGCTGGAGAAGGTTGAGGCGGCGGTCGTATCCCTCGAGGGTGACGCCTTACTTGTGGTTTCGGTGGGAAAATGGGAGGAGAGAGATTACGAGATGGGAGGAACTGAAGGGTCTTGTTCTCCTGTAGGTTTAGGCCGGCGGCGGGGAGTTTGCATGAGCAGTGGCTCGCCCATGAACGAGTGGGAAGCGTGGTGGAGTATCGAAGGAAGTTTATTGAGTTGTTAGATCCGTTAGAGGGGATTCGGAGGGAAGTGGCCAAGGGCCAATTTATTAACAAGCTTAGTGGGGACATACGGGCCGAAGTGCGATTGTTGAATCCATCCACTTTAGACATGGCCATGGATATGGCCATTAAGGCTGAGGATAAGTTGAAATGGGTCGGTCCAAGAAAGGTGGGACAAGCCCAACCTCGCAACCTGACCCATAACCCTCCTAATTCCTCCTATTCTAAACCCAACCCCAGCCCTTACAATTCTTACCAAAGTGGGTCTAGTTCTTTTCACAGATCCACAACTTCTTCCCAACCGTACAACTCCAGAAATTTCCCAACTAACACCACCACTCGTGGAGGAGGAGAGATTCGAAGACTGAGCGAACAGAAGATGCAACAGAAGAGAGAAAAAAGGATTGTGCTTTAAATGTGATGATAAATGGAGTGTAGGGCATAGATGCCGCAAACGAGAGCTCAGTGTGTTGGTCAGCGCGGAGGAAGGGGAAGAAGAAACGGAGGTAGCCTTGGGCGGCACGGAAGTAGAAGAGATGGGTGGGGGGGAAAATTCTGAAGCCCAGCCAGAAATTTCCCTAAATTCAGTGTTGGGGATCAATACCCCCAAAACATTGAAAATGAGAGGTAGCATACAAGGGCAAGAAGTGGTGGTTATGATCGACCCGGGAGCAACTCACAATTTTCTGTCCAAAGCAACCATCCGCAAGCTGAACATTCCCATCACACCCACCAAGGAGTTTGGCGTGACTATTGGGACTGGCGAGGCCATTCAAGGTCAAGGTGAGAGTAAATCAGTTCACTTGAAATTGCAAGGCATAGAGATTATTGAAGATTACTTGCCCCTTGAGTTAGGGAATTCTGATTTAATCTTGGGGGTACAATGGTTGGAGAAATTGGGTACCATGACCAATAATTGGAAAACCCAAACCTTGAAGTTCAATGTTTGACCTGATGTAATCACCCTCAAAGGGGACCCTTCTTTGGGCAGAAGCCTCATTTCCTTGAAGAACATGGTGAGAACTTTGGTAAAGGAAGGTGGAGGGTATTTGGTTGAATTGAATCTTATGGTAGGCGAGAAAACCCCCAAGCAACCTGATATTCCCAAGTTTTTACAGTAAGTTATACACTCCCATCAAGAAGTTTTTGATTTAACCAGTGGGCTGCCACCTTACAGGGGGCATGAACATGCGATTCTCTTGAAGGAAGGTTGTGATCCTGTAAGTGTTCGACCCTATAGGTACCCTCAGATTCAAAAGAGTGAGATTGAGAGCCTCATTGAGGATATGCTGCAAGCTGGCCTGATTAGACCCTCAAATAGCCCGTTCTCAAGCCCTGTGCTCCTAGTTAAAAAAAAAGATGGAAGTTGGCGTTTTTGTGTGGATTATAGGGCTTTAAACAAATCTACCGTTCCCCATAAATACCCCATCCCTATCATTGATGAGTTGCTTGATGAACTTAGAGGAGCCACCGTGTTTACTAAGCTTGATTTAAAGTCGGGCTACCACCAAATAAGAATGAAACCCGGAGATGAACCAAAAACCGCCTTTAGGACCCACCAAGGTCACTACGAATTCATGGTGATGCCTTTTGGCCTCACCAATGCCCCGGCCACTTTTCAATCTCTTATGAATGATGTGTTTAAGCCCTATCTCCAGAAATTTGTTTTGGTTTTCTTTGACGACATCCTTGTCTATAGCCCATTAGCCCTACTCATGAAACTCACCAACAACACCTTTCCACATTGCTGCAAACACTGGCTCACCACCACCTTTTTGCTAACCTCCAAAAATGCGACTTTGGTCGAGCTGAAATTTCTTATCTAGGCCACATAATCTCAGCTGCAGGCGTGGCTGTAGATCAAGACAAAATCCAAGCCATGACATCGTGGCCCCCTTCCACAAAACCTCAAGGAGTTAAGAGGTTTTCTCGGTCTCACCGGCTATTACAAAAGTTTGTGGCGGGGTATGCCAAAATTGCTAACCCCCTCACACAGCTCCTCAAAAAAGACAACTTTCATTGGTCCCAAGAAGCCACCCTTGCCTTTGAAAACCTCAAACTAGCCATGACCACTGTTCCCATTCCGGCATTACCCGATTTTTCAGACTTTCACAAGTAGAAACCGATGCTTGTAGCTATGGGTTAGGGGCTGTACTCAGTCAAGAAAACCATCCCATTGCATACTACAAGTCAACCTTGGGGCCCAGAGCAAAGCTCAAGTCTATCTACGAAAAGGAGCTAATGGCAATTGTACTAGTCGTGCTTAAATGGAGGCATTATTTATTGGGAAGAAGGTTCATCATTAAAACGGACCAACAAAGTCTCAAGTTTTTAATGGAACAAAGAGAGATTGGGCCGGAATATCGGAGGTGGGTAAGCAAACTATTGGGTTTTACGTTTGACATTAGCTACAGGTCAGGTATAACCAATACTGTAGCTGATGCCTTGTCTAGGCAGATTAACCCAGGTCCTGATTGTAATGTGATGGAGACCACGTGTAGATTTGCTTGGGACAAATGGCTCCCTCAAATTCAGCAAGATGAGTTTGTGAAACAGGTCTCCCAGGACATTTTGGAGGGCAAAACTACCCCCAAAGGGGTACACTGTTCAACAGGGGCAACTTCTGTACAAGGGAAGGCTGTTTTTACCCAAGAACTGTTCCTTGATAGCTCACCTACTGAGGGAGTATCATGACAGCCCTACAGGAGGGCATTCAGGTGATCTTAAGACATATCAGAGACTTGCAGCAGAGTGGTATTGGCCTGGGATGAGGAGAGAAATCTGGAAGTACGTGCAATCTTGCAACATTTGTCAACAAAGCAAACACTCCTCATTAAGTCCAGGAGGATTACTACAACCACTGCCTATACCCAACCAAGTCTGGGAGGACATAAGTCTAGATTTTGTGGAGGGGCTGCCTACTTCCCAAGGGAAAGACACAGTGCTGGTGGTTGTTGATAGACTGACCAAATACGCACATTTCATCAGTCTTAAACATCCTTTCACAGCTCCTATGGTAGCTGAATTGTTCACCAAGGAAATCATCAAGTTGCATGGTACACCTATCACTATTGTTTCTGACGGAGACAAAGTTTTCCTCAGTTTGTTCTGGAAGGAAATTTTCAGACTTCAAGGGACATCGCTTCAATATAGCACAACTTACCACCCCCAGTCAGACGGGCAAACGGAGGTGGTCAACAAGTGCCTAGAGTCCTATTTGAGATGTTTTGTTAATGGTAGGCCAAGAACTTGGAACAAGTGGCTTCATTGGGCAGAGTACTGGTACAATACCAGCCTACACTCAGCTACATCTTGCACACCCTTCAAGGCATTATATGGGAGGGACCCCCCACATCTCACAAAGTACACAGGAAGCCAAACGTCAGTTTCCACAGTGGAAGAGCAGTTAATAGAAAGGGATGCAACTCTGGATGATTTGAAGGCACACTTACTGAGATCTCAGCACAAAATGAAATTGTATGAAGATGGGAAGAGAAGGGAGGTCAACTTAGAGGTAGGCGACTGGGTTTACCTGAAGTTGCAGCCCTACAGACAAAGCTCCCTGGCCAAGAGATCTAATGACAAACTGTCAGCCAGGTATTATGGACCTTTTGAGGTTTTACAGAAGGTAGGGAAGGTAGCATACAAACTGCAGCTACCAGAAGAAAGCACGATACACCCAGTGTTCCATGTTTCACAATTGAAACTTGCCATTGGCAACAGATCTGCTAACCCCATCATTCCACCACAGCTATCACCTGATTTAGTGATGGAAACTGAACCTGAAGCAGTGCTGAACATCAGATCCAGTTCACCTCACTCCTCCAACCCCACTGAAGTGTTGATTAAATGGAAGCACCTACCTACTTATGAAGCTACTTGGGAGGATTTCTCAGCTGTCACTAACAGATTCCCCACCTTCCACCTTGAGGACAAGGTGGCTCTTTGGGGGCGGGGTAATGCAGCACACCATCCTGGTACTAGACACCTCATCACCTACAAAAGGAGGGGCAGAAAGGGTAGTGCGCCTGATACAAACAAATGACTGGGCAGGTGTTGGTCAGCAAAGACAGATGGCAGAAAAGGAGTGGAGCAGGGCAGAGTAGTGGGATCATTCCATTCTGATTCCTTGTACCAGATAATTCCCTAATGATTGCTAGGTCAGAAGGAGGAGAGCTACAGTAGTATAAATAGTAGCAGTAATAGAATAGTAAGGCATTCAGAAAATTACTTGTCTAGTTTTATCATAGCTATAGTGGGAGAGCCTCACCTCTCGAATGTGAGCCCAGTTGTATGCCATTGTTGATCCTTGGATCCAGTTAATACAACATATCCTTACTGTTTTCTTGCCTAAATTCACCATTTTTATACTTGTTGAGCTGGTTTACAGCAAATTACTGCAAAAGAAAAATCATAATTTAAAAAAGAGCAATTATGTAACCCAACATCTAAACTCTAGTGCATCTCAAAGGAACAACGTCAAACGTTCAAAGGATTGTTACCATGCTTAGCCCTATGCCAAATTTACTTAGGCTCGATTGTAAGCTAAAGTTTAGATTACCATGAGTAATCCACAAAAAATGTTACCCAATTGCAGACTATAAGCACAAAGAGCTCGAAAAGGAGTATTTCCAAAGGCATGATGTGATTCTTAACATATTTTAATTAGAGCACAAGCATATCCTTGGTTACTTAAGCATGAGTATGGGTGCTAGATATGGGTATGCATTCAAGTATCCAACTCACAGTGTCTCAAAATTTAGGACATAGGGATATTATCTTAGATTTGAAAAAGGATGTGGGTGAGGCAAGGCAATGTAAAGCCCATAATATAAACTTCATCAAGGATAGAATATGAAACTAGATATATTAGTGACACGGGGGCCCAAAGCCAAACACGACTCAATACAACATCAACCCATCACTTAAAAGCATATTAGATCTATACAAAAACACTACTACTGCCCAAAAGATAGTCCCTAAATTTGAGCTTCTGAGAAGAGAGAGAACGAGGAGAATCACCTGCATATTGTTGCAAAAATAAAAAGTTTCCTTAAACTAAGTGGATCACACTCTCAAGCCTCCTTTTTCTGCCTATCTCTAAAATTCTCTTGTGGTTCATTGTGGCAAGAAGTGTGATTGCAAGGTAAAGTGCTAGGTAAGAATTCCATATCTGTATTCTTGTCATGACCTGTCATACTGTCAATGCAGGTGCAGCAGGCAAAAAAAGGCCACAGCAAAGTAACATAGAACATGACAGGATTGAGCCTACTTTTATTGCAATTCTCCTAAGCGATAAGTGTGAACATCTTACAAAAAAGAGAAGATAAGTGAGAAAGATAAAGCCCAAGAGGTATATGAAACTGGCTGCCCTAAAGTACAAGCTGCAACAACCAGAGATAATATATAAACAGCATAACTATTGCAATAAGAGGAAGTATTTCTAGTGCTTTACTACAATGCCAAAGGAGAGCCGCCAAAGATTTTCTTAGCCACAATTTAAAAAGCTGAAAAAAGCAGCTCACATACTTTTAGATGATCCGGGATTTTGTACAACTCTTCTTCAGCAAGTTTCAATTCATTCTCTGAATGATCTGCCGCATTAATACTTTTGCCCCTTTGCTTGGCCAATTCTTGCTCAATATACTTTAACCTGTTAAACAGTGGACAAGGCTGAGGAAGTGTTTTTAAGATATATCAATTTGAAGGTATAGTTCCCACAAAGGCAAGTGAAGAATCCTGAAGCCTCAAACGTGAATATTTATATTTCAGCAACAATGTTTTATATGACAGATTCATGAGAACAATAAATTTAACAGTCAAACAGTGAAACAGGAAACAAAAGAATGTTGTACAAACTATAAATACAAAAAACTAACTTAAGATGTCATATGTAAAGCTCATACTTTACATGGGAAAGAACCTTCATCTAATTTCTACTAGCATGCTTAAGAACTAAAGAATAGTCATAATAAAAGGAAGTGAGGGAAGAAACTGGACAAGTTACATATTGGGGTCTTCAACCATGACAGCAGTTTCTTGAGCAAATGTATCCTGCAAAACCAACTCTTCTTTATCTCCATCTACCTCAACTTTATCGCCTAACTTTACTACTTCAGTTGATGATTGCGGTGTAGTATTAGCAGGAATTCCAGATCTCCTCTCCCTCTGCTTTTGTAGCAATTTCACCTCCTCTAATGCCAACCTATTCAAATCAGCACTTGTAAATCAACCCATTTTCTGAACAACAGACATGTGCTTAAGAGTTAAGACAATACTCCCACCACTCCGACCCATAGTGTTAGATGGTCAAATTAGCACCAATAACAATGTAAAATTAAACATGTGGAAAGTGAAAAGTGAATGTATACATGAAGAAAATACAAATTTATATCCGATATATACACTATTTGTATGTCTGAGTGTCATTTTTGTGAAAGTAACTACCCAAAACACCCCTCAATTTCTCCAAATTGCAAAAAAGTCTCTTATATAAGCACTATTTGCACGTATCAGATATAAATTAGGCAAACCTCCTATACATGAGTATCAGTTTGAGACATCCAAAATGGATAACAAGCAAACATTACGCAACCAAGGGAAAACCTAATTCACTTCAATCCCGCCAAATGCAATCTGAAAAAGGCAATTTTGTACATATAAGATATAACTGGTATACTTTTAGGCTAATTCAACAAAACTACAATGCAAATTGAGTTCCCATATCCATTCCCATACCGCGAATTAGGTAACATTGGGAGTAGTAAATAGTAATAACATTGTTCTTATTCCTAGAATCATAATAATCTAATTTGCACCCATTAGGTAACTAATTACAGATAATTTCAAAATATAAAATGCATAAAATTAACAAATTCATAATATTATGAAGCAAGAATGATGTAAAGTGGTACCTTCTTTCCTCCTCATCATCTGATACATTTTCCGTCGCTTCATCTTTAACTTTCCTTTTCCGAAAGTTCTTTGGCATACTTTAGCAGCAACTACTCAGTCTGTTAACAAAATGTAAAAATAAATGAAATCAAAATATAAATTCTGAATTCTTACTTAAACTCCTAAAACTTAACTAAGATTAATCTGAAACAAACCTTCAAATTTTCTGAAGATCCAAGTTTCAGTTCTCGTCGAAAAATCCTTTAATTTCTTTCTTTCACTCTTTTTATCTGCTCCTCAAATTCGGGAAGGTAATTTGGAAATTGAAATTGTGTGCAGTGATTTGTCAGTTATTCAGGCAGAATACTGTAATAGATGAATGTTAGAGAGAGATAAATTGCAATTGAGGGTTAGGGTTGTTTTTGATGAACAATTGTATTGATCTACTTATGTGTATTCACATACCTCCCCTATTTCATTTTTCACATTTGTCGAGACACTTTTTTAAACGTTAACTAGTTTTTAGTCCGGGTTATTAACATTTTCATATTCAAAAATATCATCTAATGTTGAATAGCTTATTGGTTGAAACTTTAGTATATTAACTTGATGTCACGTGGTCGAATCAAAGAAGAGTGTCACGTGACACATATATTTCTCTTAAGAACGCTTTCTAATATATTAGTATAGATATCTCTAATTGCGTATAAGTAAAAATTATAAAAATTTGATATTTGAAATCCTTGCATTAAGACAAATCTAATAAGACTAGGGATGACAATTGGGCGGGGCGGGTGCGGAGAATGGTCCCTCCACACTCGCCCCACCACCCATTGCGAGGGAAAATTCCAGACTCATCCCCGCCCCCAACGAATACGTATTTAAACCCATCCCCGCCCCACCACCCGCATGGGTACCCGCGTCTGCTTCGTACCCGCATTGTACCCACTTCATACCCGCAACTATCCTCTCAATAATCTCAAACAATCTGCCAATACTACAGTTGCAAAATTAAATTATTAATAATATAAGTGTATAAATTGGATTTTAATAATAAATATTCCAATATATAATAAGTTTTTTGATAGAGAGCAGGGTATGAGATGAAGGACAAAGTGGGGCGGGGCGGGCATAAAATTCACACCCGCTCCACCACCCATTGCGGGTACGATTTTCATCTTCATCCCCGCCAAACCTAAACCTATCCCCGTCCCAGTTGGGCGGGGATGGGGCGGGTCTCCTCCCGTCCTACTGCCAGCCCTATATAAGACCCTACTTAACTATATTTTTTTCTTATATAATGATGCGAGATAGCTTAAATATCTCACTCGTTTTTCATCAAAATCGAGCTTTTGACCAAGAGTTGGAAAGTTATCGAACAAAATTTTCATCTCCAACTTGAATCTTTCCAATATATATATTGAGTGTGCTGTGATATATTGCCTTTTGAAGTTGACCCTTGTGCACAAACCCTTATGAACAAATGGAGTTACTTATATGAATATGTGGTTACTCTTAACAATAAAAGGGTTGATGTCTTATAAATAAATGTGGTTACTTTTATAACAAAAGGGAATAGTGATCAGTTTTCTCTTATTAACAGATGAGGTTACTCGTATAAAGAAACGGGGTTGCTTTTGTGAACAATAATTGGGGTTACTCGTGTGATTAAATAGGGTCATCTTATGATTAAATGAGGATACTCTTGTGAACAAATGGGGTAATTACTCGTATGAATAAATGAGGTTACTTGTATGATTAAATAGGACCGTCGTTTGATTAAGTAAGGTTACTGTTATGAACAAATAAGGTTTCTCATATGAAATTAATAGGGTTACTCGTACAAATAAATGGGGATTACTTGTATGATTAAATAGCTTCATCGTATATGATTAAATGAAGTTTATCTTATGAACGAATGAGGTTACTCGTATGAATAAATGGGGGTCACTTTTGTGAACAATTAGGTTAGTGGTATGGTTAAATAGGGTCGTCGCATGATTAAAGGAGGTTACTCTTATGAACGAATTAGGTTACTAGTATGAATTAATGGGGTTACTAGTATGAATTAATGGGGTTACTCGATCTTATGAATTAATGGGGTTACTCGTTTGAATATATGAGATTACTAATCATGTTTACTCTTATGAATGAATGGGGTTACTCGTATAAATAAATGGGAGTTACTTTTCTGAATAATTGAGGTTACTCGTATGATTAAATAGGGTCGTCGTATGATTAAATGAAGTTACTCTTATGAACGAATTAGGTTACTAGTATGAATCAATGGGGTTACTGTTATGAATGAATGGGGTTACTCGTTTGAATAAATGGGGTTACTAATAGGGGTGTGCAAAAAAATCCGATCCGAATGATCCGACCCGATTATCTGTTGATCCGATCCAAAATTTCGGATATCCGAAAAAAAATTGGATCAGATACGGATCGGATTTTTTTGAATTTCGGATATCTGAAAACCCGGTTTTTTAATTTTTTATTTAATAAAATATGCAAATGGGCTTTAAACCTTTAGTTTAGGAAACCTTCAATCTCACTCCTGACACTCCTCCTCACTGCTCTTCTCTCTCTTCACTTGACTAATCTTCTGTCTCCTTACTTCACTGCTCTTTTCTTCAAGCTTGTCAATACTACGCCTTTCTAGTTCGAAGTAGTTGATGGTTATTGCCTTGGTGTGTATAGCTACTAGCCTATAAAATCATGCTGGTGATTGGCTGCTTGGTGCGTAAATGTAGAATTTGCTAAGATATCCTATTAGTTTTTTTGTTTTGTTTTGAAGGGGAGATATCCTATTAGTTTTAATAATTGATGGCCACTCTATAATATAAATCCACTACCTTCTGACTTCAAGTGTAAGGAGATGGTATGGATTTAAGTTCTATAATTAGGCAATAGGCACTTGAGAACTTACGCTGCAGGTTAGGCAATTTCAATTGTTTTCCGATATTTCGGATATTCGGATCGGATATCGGATCTGATCCGATCCGAAAATCCGGATATCCGAAATTTTCGGATCGGATTCGGATCGATTTTTTGGCAATCCGGATTTTCGGATCGGATCGGATCCGATATCCGATAATGCACACCCCCTAGTTATTAATCGGTTCACTTCTTATGAATGCGTGGGGTTACCCGTTTGAACAAATGTGGTTACTTTTGTGAACGCTTTGGGGTTGCTCATATGATTAAATGAGGTTCTTGTTATGAATAAATGAGGTTACTAGTATGAATAAATTGGGTTACTCATAAGATTAAACGAGGTTACTCATAAGATTAAATGAGGTTACTCATAGATTAAATGACATTACTTTTATGATTAAACGAGAAAATAAGAAACTAATCAATTTACTATTATGAATGAATGGGGTTACTCGTTTAAATAAATGAGGTAAGAGAATGGAAAATTAATCTATTAATCATACTATTTAGAATTAAACAAATCTATTTAAAATGAGGTAATCACTCCAATTAGTGCTTGAAATGGGGTTAAGATAATCACTTTAATTAGTGATTAAATATGAAGGTCAAAATAATCACCTTAATTAGCGATTAAAATGAAAGGAGGATCAAGATAATCACCTTAATTAGTGATTAAGAATGGAGGTTAAGATAATCACCCTAATTAGTGACTACACTTAAGAGGAAAGATAATCACCTTGATTAGTGATTAAAAATGAAGGTTAGGAAAATCACCTCAATTAGTGATTAAACTTAAGAGGAAAGATAATCACCTTGATTAGTGATTAAAAATGGTTTTAAGATAATCACCCTAATTAGTAATTAAATAGGAAAGGTTAAAGTAATTACCCTAATTAGTGATTAACCAAGGTTTAAGATAACCACCCTAATTAGTGATTAAAGGAAGAGTTTGAGTTGATCTCCCTAATTAGCGATTAACCAATGATTGGAGATCATGACCCTAATTAGTGATTAAATGAAAAGTTTGAGTTAATCGCCCTAATTAGCGATTAATCAAGGATTGAAATAACCACCTTAATTAGTGATCACGTTAAAATTTTCAAGAGGTCTTAGGAAAAGAGGTTTATTTGCTTCCTAATTGAAGGCTTTTGGATGGATAAGGAATAATCTTAATTAAATATTATTAAATCATTTTGAGAAAGATGATCAATTTGAGATAAAATTTGGAGATTTGTTTTTGACTAATTGGAATTTGGCCATTTAAAGTGAGACACGTGAAACAACCTAAAATCAATTTGGAGATCATAATTACCAATCTAATTAGGGTTTTTTGTCAGAAAGTACCTAATAAAATACAAGTTTTGTAGGAAAGGACCTAATAATTTTTTTTTTGTCTAAAAAGACCTATTAAAATACTTCCAATTGTTAATAGGAACCAGTTTATGAATTTCAGGCCAAAATTACCATATTCCGACGTTGACTTTTTGCAATTGGGACACCACAACTATATTTTACAGGAATTTTATTGCTTGAAGATAATTTCGCAGACATTTTCCTTCAATTTCTGAAAAAAAAATTAGGGTTTTTTGGCCTGAAATTCAAGATGGATCATCATATAATTTAAAATGTAAGATGGATCATCATATAATTTAACTTAGTTAGATTTGTAATTTTTCCTCTTAATTGAGATTGGGTCATTTAATTCATATAATATGATAGATTGAGCCCAATATGCAATATTTGTAAGTTGTAACATTGGTTGCTCATTTTATTCAAAAAAATTGTTGAATTATTTATGACAATTATGCATAAACATCTCCATATTTTTCATTAATGAGTGATGTAATAACTATTTACAAAGAAATATTATTACAACAATATGTACAATCTCTATGATCTATACAAGTCTTCAATCTTGATCTTCACCATGATACTCCTTAATCTTCATCATCTTGAATGGGCTTTGGAATTCATGCTTGTTTGTAAACTTGTGAAAATTAGAGATTAATTAACCTCATTGATTTTGATTTTTTTTATGATGATTTTTATTGATTTTTAATTTACATAATAAAAATGAATCATTTTAAGAGAAACTTAAAATTTCATGACTTTTAATTAACATTTTCGTATGAAACTAAAACATTTTTTATAAAAATTGAGTTAATCACTTTATTTCATTTTCCAGATTGCACTTTTGTTCTTATACTAACTTCCAGAATTCATAACATTCTGTACAAAATGTTAAATTAAGCATGTGATACACCTAATGATAGGTCAGTGAGTTTTTTATGTTGTAGCAAAATTTCACAAGCTTTTAGTGACAACTCGAATTATGGTGAATTTTATGCTAAAATCGGTCAAAACAGGACCTTTATCCAATGTGTTCTTTGAAATCCAATTTACTGAACTTAGTTTGAAGTGAATTTTGGTATGAATATTCTACACACTATTAAAAACTAGAATGAAAATTTTCACTTAAATTGGACATTTTTAAGTAGGGGTGTAAGTGGATTGGACTGGATTGGACTTTGCCAAATCCAAATCCAGTCAAAAGTTTTTTGGACTCGAGAAATTGAGTCCAAGTCCGATCCAAATATTTTTCCAGTCCAATCCAGTCCGATAATTTTTTCTTGAGTCCGAATCCAGTCCAGTCCGATTATTATAATTTTGTTTTCCCCGATTTAGATTCAATGATTCACAATGTTTTCTCATAATTGAATTTGAAAAATTAAGCTCGTTATATCCATTCCATAAAATAAGTCACATACATCTTTTATATTATATATATAAATATTAAATATATATACATTATATTAATAAATGTTAAATATATATTATATATAAAATATTTTTGGACTGGACTGGACTTATTGGACTCCAAAGGGGTGAGTCGAAATCCAGTCCGAAAATATTTGGACTCGAAAAATTGAGTCCGAGTCCAGTCCTAAAAAATTTCAGTCCAGTCCAGTCCGACAAGTTTGAACTGGACTGGATTGGACTCTGGACTTTTCGCAGTCCGCTTACACCCCTATTTTTAAGACCCATTTTTATTTATTTTCTTAACTGAAGAGAAAATCAGTGTTCTGGAATTTAGTAATTTGCATGAACGTTGTTTTTGTAAAAATGACATAAAATTGTATAAAATTCATATGAACATGATTTTTCTATTTTTGGAAAGGTACTGATGTCTACTTTAAAGTTGATATTTTTGGTTTTGTCTAAATGAGTTTATTTTATATTTTATTGACATAACAAGATTATGTGGTACTAGACAAAATCAGTTTTTCACAACAATGTTGTATGATTATTAATTAACTGTACAAAATTCATTTTTTTAGAAATTTCAAAGCCCAGTTGTTGGAAACATCTTGAACTTCATAGGAAAAATATTACATCCTATAAACTATTCACATAATACAGACGAAAAATGAAATAAAGTATGAAATTGAAACTGACCATAATTACAGCATCACATTTTCTTTTTATGGAGATGTTTATGCACAACTCTACTTAAATTTTTTATGAAAACATGTTTTTGGTGATGAACAACAACTTGATTAAGAAAAATCACATAAGCACATATTTCCTAAAAGTCTCCCCATTAGAGTTGGCTATTCTAGGTGGGGTGATTTATGGTTGGGAACCAATTAGGACTTCCACATACCCAAATCACTCCAAAGATTATAAAATGATAAGAGAAAACAAAGAGAAAGTTAGTATGTAATTAAGAAGATAATTAAGAAAGATAACAAGAACTTTAACTTTACCTTGCTAACTCAATGATGCACTTCCTTTGCAAAGTTTTCTACTTTTTTGTGATTTTCTTAATTTTTAAGTGAGTTTCTAAA
Organism: Beta corolliflora; assembly: GCA_947648045.1. Taxonomy (NCBI): domain Eukaryota; kingdom Viridiplantae; phylum Streptophyta; class Magnoliopsida; order Caryophyllales; family Amaranthaceae; genus Beta; species Beta corolliflora. The sequence continues at coordinate 18,252 of CANSZD010001218.1, forward strand.
TCCACTTAATTACTAACTAAACCCTTTTTTTTGTGTTTTTCTTTGGTGAACTTCTTACTTACTAATTACTTTCCTAACTTTTGGTTTCTTTTTCTTGAATGAGATTTTTTAGAGGGAGGAAGTATGGAGAATGAAAGTAGTATTGAAGTTGTGAAGTTTGAGATTTTCAAGTTGTGAGAAGTTCTTTTGAAGTAAAAAGAAGGGGGGTATTTATAGGGAAATGAGGTGATGAATTAGGGTTTGAAGAAGGTAGAAAATCAGATTTTTTACCAAAAAATCTGATTTTAACATCCTATATTATCTTAATGACATCACCCCAATGACATAACCCGAATGACATCACTAAATCTCCTCAAATCTTCCTACATCATCAAATTTATTGGAAATACCAATATTCTTATTCCCTTTAGATTTGATTTTGATCTTTACACTAATGAGGCAAAATCCGAGTTTTAGTTCGTCCTAAATACATCCTAATACGTAGAAATGCATCGAAAACGTGAAGGAAAAGGCATGGTCGGGCAAGCTGCGCGCAGCGCAGGAAACTGCGCTAGACATAGCCTTGTGCGCTTGGCGCACTGGCAAATGTCTGGCACACAAAGCTGTTGTGCGCTGGGCGCACGATCATGCGTTTGGCGCACAGCTCGAATCTTCCGAAAAAAATCGAATCCTTGGCTCTTACACTTTAGATTTGATTCTAATTCTTATTCCTTTTCATGATTTTTATACCTTAACTAATGGATAAAAGGATGTGATTGGTGGTTAAGGAATATATTCTTATTCTTCATCCAATGGACAATGACTTGATCATCAAGAAAACTGATTCCTACCGGTTTTGAGGGACGATTAAAATTCCGGCGCCTAATTGCTACTCGTTTTTCTCTTTTTCTAAAAACTAACTTAAAACAATTAACGAAAACTCGTCAAATTAGTAAACACGAGCATGATTATACTACAAATCATTTTATTAAACAGGTGGTTGTAGTTATTGATTATGACTTACGGAAAATTATATTTCTAAGCCGGAATTGTATGCCTAAAACGCAAAAAATGGAAAACCATACGACGGAATGAAACTCGCGCTCCGAGACGAAACATGCATTTGACGGGGAGTGCGCTCCACAATACATGACGATTTTCATTATTTTTATTTCTTTTCAAAAATCTTTATTTTACAATTTTATACACAATAGGGGTTCAAACTTTGGTGTCTACACTAAGTTAAGAACGATATTGTGAATAGTAAACACATAAACATGAATTAGCGTTAAGTGAAATAACTTACTAGAGTACATAACGATTTAGTAAATAACTTACTAGAGTACACAACGATTTAGTAAATAGAAAACACATACCGAAAAACATACTACTGAGTATTCATATGAAAACAACAAACCAATTTTCGTAATCATATGAACCCCAATAATAAACGTTACACAACACTGTCCTCATATTGCATGACAAGTTAAGTGGGGTTGTGAACACTTTTTCTTTATTCACAAACAGCTTACTTGTCATGGTACAAAAGTGGAGTGTGGTTTAGGAAGGATGAATTGGGGTAATATATATTCGTACTTAAAGGTTAAAATAGTTTGGCATAATACTCAAAGGTTAATATATTATGGAGATAATAGTTGTTAACTTACAGTGTCTCCAAATTGTGGTTGGCGTTTCAATTTACTTGTTTACTTGGTCGTAGATGACAGCACCATCGTAAACATTCGCCTCCGAAAGGCTTGCTTTTCGATCCAGAACGATAGTATCAAGCCACAATGTTACTTTCTCCTCCATTATCCCGTGGTATGACGCCCACTGTTCTTGCACTTCCATGACACATGTGCCTTTTAGCATACGATAACGCTCTATTATAGGACATGTGCGGAGATCTTGGACGGTGAAGGTTGTCCAATTGCTTTCGGTCTCCTCTTTTGGATTGACCGATATACCAACAAAAGATTCCTGTTATAATTATCACAATATAGTTTAAATAGTAAATCATATTTTTCCCACTTCTTTAAATAGTAACTTAAAATAATTGAATCATATTTACGTTACTAAATTATATCATTTGATAACAAAATGTAGTTAAAAAAAAGGTTAAACCATATTCACCTTCTTATCGACCAGAATGACTTCCCATTCACTTAACCGATACGTTGACAGGATACTATTGGGTTGTATAATTTTGTCTCGATACACCAAACACAAATCCGCCACACATATACCGGCCCAACGTGCGTAGTCCTCGTATACTATGCGTCATTGCTTGTACACACTCATACGATACTCGGCCCCGAGGTCGTCCAAGTCAGCCCCCTCCACAATGAAGGAGCATTTCTTAGGCGAAGGAACTCCTTGTTGAACACAACTCCTAGCTGTTAAGATGGTTGTGCTAATAGTTTCTTAAGACATTGAAGGTTGCTTCCTCGGAGGACAATGGTAAACTTGAGGAAGCAGACGACATTGATGAACCTGATGGCATTTTTTTTAGTTCTTCGTTGGTGGGTTGTGGTGGGGGAGTATGAGGACGAATTTGGGTGTTATATGTTTGTGGGGGTGTGGGGCTCATGGGGTGTTTATGTTAGTTATGTTGATCCTCAATTTATAGGCAAGTGTATTTAGTGCAAAACTAGGTTGTTGGATGCAATAACTCACTACCATTTACTTCCATAAATACATCACTTGCTACCATGTATTCTCATTTTCTCATAATATCAATTGCATAACGACAATAAAGCAAAGGCTACCCATGTATTCTCATAATATCAATTTATATGGGTACAATGACAAGAATTCAAGATGAACGAACTACCATGTATTGTCAAAATATCAGTTGCATAATTGCAGGATACAAGCATAATAATAGTAAAGGATAATAATAATACTGTTGAGTACATCGAAATTACACTTTAATCACTTGAAGCATAATACAATTGCAAAGGCCACTCACGATAAGAAAAACGCAATGTTCGCCATTTTCTCCGATCATTCACTTTTTATCAGTGCCACTCTCAATTCACATAATTCGCTTTTAAGATCCACATTCGATTCAACCAAGTCCTATTTCTTTTTCTGCAATTTGGATACCCATGTTTGCATGGCCCGTATTTCTTCCTCCAACCTTATAATGGCAGATCTTGAATTTTCTAGGTGAATTTCTAAATCCTCCACCAACGGCGGCGTTTCACAGTGGCGTTCATCTGGAAATTACAAAAACAACCAATATAACAACACCAAACATAGGAGATATGTAATTGGGTTTGTTTTAACTTACCGACCATAGCGAGCAACCGTAAAACCTTTTCCCGGTGTTCGGACCGCTTCTTTTCGTAACCCGTAAACTTGCTTCTTTTTGTTTTAACTCCTCCACTTACGTTTTATGAAGTTATGTATATTCATATATGTGAGTATCGCTTTATAATAACAAAGAAACTTACGCTTTATTAAGTTATGTATATTCATATATGTCAGTATCGCTTTATAATAACAAAGAAACTTACGCTTTATGAAGTTATGTATATTCATATATGTGAGTATCGCTTTATAATGACAAAGAAACTTACGCTTTATTAAGTTATGTATATTTATATATGCGAGTATCGCTTTATAATAACAAATAAACTTTCGCTTAAGTTATGTATATTTATATATGCATACGAGTATCGCTTTATAATAACAAATAATAAACTTTATATTAAGTTAAGTTATGTGTATTTTTATATGGGAGTTTCGCTTTATAATAACATAGGGTATGTTATTTTGATCGAATACAACCCATACACTAACTACGTCGTAGTGACTAGTAATCCTTTCTTTCAACTATATAAAGGACGTACTAATTTGTTCACATAATTACATGGATTGATGATTCATAATTTCTTTCAGCCCATAAACAATTGTTTATATTTATGGACGTATATTATATACAATACTTTTAATCTACATACAAAACTTTTATTGTTTAACAACATATAAATGTCTTATATTATTACACTGTTGGTTATATGATTACATTGTTATGTAGATTCACGACTGAAACTTATGTACAAAAACACTTGATCGCCCTAATGCATAAGTTGTACAAAATTTTTAATAAAACAACTCGTGCACCAGTCTCTCAAAATTTTATTATAAACGCTTATTTTATTTTATTTTATTTTTTTTGAGACGTAAGAAATAATTATATTGCTCACAAAAAGCTTTTTACAGACTAGAGCAAAACTAGTAAAGGACAAACCTTCTAGGAAGGACCCTCCTTTAACTAGAAGCTCAAACTAAACAGGCTAACAAGCTAACCCTAAAGTAACTATACAACAAAACTATAGGCCTAGTAACTAAGTAAGATCACTAGCTTTGGTTTTTTTCCCACAAATCTGTACAATTCTATTTTTAACTGTGTATTTAATATGAATAATGACATTCTCAATATGAGGTTGTTTATCATTCCACAAAGAAATCATTCTCGCTCCTCCATATGTTGTAGCAAGGTTGCAAGCCTACAACAAAGCATATAGAACCTTCTTCCTAAAGGTAGACTTCTTATAATCTCGTCTAATCCATTTCATGAATATGTAAATATTCTGCACAGGCCTTTGAATATCCAGCCAGCTAAGAATTTCTCGAAAACATTGAGTGCTAAAGTTACAATAAAAAAAACAGATGGGTGTGAGTCTTTTCTACTACCACATATGCAGCAGGCATTTGAGCTAGCAACACCCCATTGAGCTAGCCTGTGTCTAGTAGGAAGCCTTTGCTTCATAATGAGCCATAGATTAAACCTATGCTTTGGAATAGATTATCTATTCCATACACACTTACTCCATAACCACTGATGAGTCTCAGGACATAGGTTGTTATACACCATTTTAATACTGTAAACCTGCTCATTTGCAGTCATAGCATATGGCATCACTTTCTCTTTAGCCTTACAAATGCACTTCCGGACCCAACTTGCCCCCGAGGAGCCCCTGTAAGTACCCTAGTATTGTTCTTTAATGTAGATGGAATGGACCCATTTTACCCAGGAGATTGTCTTTCTTATGAGCAATGGCCAACTTGTCTACCTCTTGCGACTTGGTTCCGAGATTGATATTCCTCACCCCTAGACCTCCTGCGGCTTTAGGAAGACATACCTCTTCCCATGACACATACCCCGCCTTGTGGTCGTCCCGGGTCCCATGCCAAAGATAATGTCTACAAACTGCATTTATTTGCTTAAGTACGACTTTGGGGAGTATAAAAATTTGGCACCGGTAAACACTAATGGACATGAGTACAGCATTCACTAACTGTAATCTTCCACTATAAGATAGGTTTCTACTGCTCCATATCTTAATTATGTTGCACATTTTCTCCACTAGCATCTCACAATCCACCTTTTTAGCTTCTTTGAAGTAATTGGTACTCCCATGTATTTAAAAGGGAGAGTCCCAAGTCTAAACCCTAAAAGTGCAGCTATTCTAGCCTTCTGTTCTGCATTCATACCAGTCAGGTACACCTCAGATTTTTTCTTGCTTATCTGGAGGCCTGTAGTTTTAGAAAACATTTTCAATCCACCCAGCATCATGGTAATTGAAATAATATCACCTTTGGAGAACAGTAGTAAGTAATCAGCAAAGCACATATGGTTCATTTGGAGCCTCCTACACCTAGCATGGTGTTGGAAATCTTGCATAGTGCTGATTCTTGTCAATATCCTAGATGCATACTCCATACATAATGTGAACAAAAGGGGAGAGAGAGGGTCTCCTTGCCTGAGCCCTCTCTTTGGAATCACTAGATCACTAGGGCATCCATTAATCATGAGGGCATAACTAGGTGTAGTGACACACATCATGACCATATTGATGAGATGAGCAGGGAATTGTAATTGCTGCAGCATTTCACTAATAAAATTCCATTCTACAGTGCCATATGCATTCCTAATATCCAATTTCATCAAACAACAGGCTTGTTTTTTATTAGGTATATATATCTTCACCAGATCTTGACACAATAACACATTATGAAGGATGTTCCTTCCTGAAATAAAAGCACATTGTGTTTGGCTAATGACATGGGGCTGCACTTTGTTCAATTTCTCACAAAGTAGTTTTGTAATACACTTATAAACCGTTGAGCAACAGGCTATGGGTCTGAACTCACTTACACTGTTAGGTACCCTCACTTTAGGAACTAGAGTAAGGGTAGTGATGTTGAGCTCTTTCAAAATTCTACCTGAACTGAAGAAATCCAGGACTGTGTCTGCAACCTCCTCTCTCACTATCTCCCAGGTGGCCTTATAAAATCCAATATTGTAGCCATCAATTCCTGGTGCTTTATTCACAGAAATACCCCACATAACCCTTTTAACATCTGCCCTGGTGAAGTCACACTGTAAGGCATTGCATAACTCAGGATCCATCATCTTGCCATGCCCTATGATATCAGGAGAAATAGACATCTTATTGCTCATGCATTCACCTAGTAAACCTTGGTAGAAGCCAATGAAAGCCTGTGCCACACCTTCAGGAGTATCCACCCAGCAGCCAGCCTCATTATGAATGGCATTAATAGCATTTCTTCTGTACATAGCTTTAATGCTTCTGTAGAATAACTTGGAATTTTCATCCCCCTCCTTCAGCCAATGAAGTTTAGCTTTTTGTTGCAAAGCTATGTTATAAGTTTTCCAGGCCTCTTTGTATCTACTTTGTGCTTCCTTTTCTTGATTTACTATACCCTCCTCCAAAGGACTCTGATGCATATCTTCCTGAACTCTAAGCAGATAAGCTTTAGCTGTGATCAATGCAGCATGTAGCTCATCCGATCCCCTGGTATCTAAGTCTTTCAATAACCTTTTCAGATACTTGAGCTTGCTAAGGACTTTGTACATTCTACACCCATCCACCTGTAAGTCCCAGTCTGCTTTCACAGTGTCTGTGAATCCACTATTAAGACACCAATGATTATAGAATCTGAATGGTTTCCTTCCATGGTGCATTGGACAAGCTTTAATCACCATGGGGTAGTGATCAAAGTCCTCTTCAGGCATAAACTGCACTTCACTAGTAGGAAACATTAGGGACCATTCCTCATTAGACATGAGTCTGTCTAATATAGAAAAAATTATGTCACCTCCTTCTTGTTTATTGGTCCAAGTAAAAAATCTTCCAGCAGCCTTCATGTCCTCCAATTTACAGAGATTCATGCACTTCCTCATAGGAAGGATGTCATGAGATCTAACAGGTAAACCACCTACTCTTTCATCCAAATGGTGGAGACAATTAAAATCCCCACCCACACACCAAGGTTCCTGGCAACCAGCAGCAATAGAAATGAGAGAACTCCATAATTCTTCTCTACCACCTTCATCATTATATGCATATATAAATGTGCATAAAAATGATTTTTTACAGCTTTGGATACTGATTCTGTAACACCCCGTCCTTCTACTACTAAGATACTAAACAATAACAATTTTAGATTGACTAAAAGACGTTAGCGGAAATAACGTCAGAACGGTTATGCTACCCTAAAACAATAAATAAAGACAACCTCAAACTAAAGTTTCATAGCTTCCAAAAGAAATATCTCAAAATATTATAATTCTAATTAAAAGGAACATCCCAAATCATAATAGAACATAACATCATCCAAAACTACGAGACATGCAAGTCTCCCATAAAAACTCAAATAAAACTAAATGTCCTTGAGACCTGGCATAACATAAGACTCCCTATTGTCTGCATAGAACTCATCTACCAAAAAGACTACAAGAAGCTTCCTCTCATTACCGACCCACACTCTGCTAGCCCAAGCAGTCACAAGTCTAGCATTCATTTTCATCTGCAAGGATATATTAAATAATTCCACAGTCAGTGGGGAGTAACTAGCAGTTCTCCCAGAACAAAAGAAATCAAAGCATGATTCAGACATAGATTAATAAGAAAGGAATGCATAAGATCAAGACAACTATAACATACATCCAAAACCATAAAGCTCACAAGTGATACAAGTGAAAGTAAATAAGATAAAACGAATAAATCATCTCAAGAGTACTTAAATAATAATAAAAGCAAAGGTACAACAAGTTATTGAGTCAGAAACCGAACGCCAGTGAATCGCAATTCACTTCCTCAGGTTTGTCAGATCGCAATCTCCAGGTCAGTCTATGGGCTTACGTTCCTCACTGCCTGTGTCTAAGAATGGCCAAACTCCCGATGCAGGGTAGAACACGCATAACTCCCTGACCTCTCGGACGACAACAATTAACCCAGGTGTACCCCTAGTTTGCAAACCAGATGGTTGGCATGTTCTTCACCGGGGACTACATCTATCCCACCGCATGTTCTTATCTCAAAAATAAAATCATAAAGTATCATCCATCTCAAAACTATTCGTCAAAAAAAGAAAGGGATGCCACCCGGCCTTATACCCATAATGCATTAAAAATAATTCTTCAAAAAAAATCCTCAAAATAGCAACTTACAAACTTACAACAAATATCTCAAACACCAAATACTATGTACACCACCAAGCACCAACAATGATAATAAAAGAGTTTTTACAGCACTAACAGCATCAACCATAAACGAATTACATCATATAAGATCATCAACTCATGTGAAACATACGTACAAGAACATACGAAAATCACACAACACAAAACTGTGCGCTCGACGCATGAGCTTGCGCTCAGCGCCACCCTGTGCGGCGCGCATCGACCAACTCCGCGTCGACGCATCAGCGTGCGTCTGACGTCACCATCAATTAACTCTAAAGCTAATTAAATCAGCACAACGTATACGACTAATCATTTTTACATAAACCAAACGTAAACATAATGATACTCCATAATAACCACAGTAACCTACAAATCATCAGCTTCCAAGAACATAAAAGGTCACAAATTATTTCTGATTAATAAACCCTTAAATAATTAAAAAGAATATCCTCAAACTCTTAACCAAAACACAATAAAAATTATTAATCAAATAAAAACGATCAGTAAAAATACGACAAAAATTATCATATGACCATTATAACTCTACTGACATATTACAAATTTTATTTCTAATTTTCAGACTCTAAAAGTAATTTTAAACGTTAATTTACAGAATACTCAATAAAGATAATATAATAATTAAAAATAGAAATAAACGCCCAAAAATTACCAAAAATTCACATAACATGTATAAACCCCCGATAATACAGATTCTGCAAAGAAACATAATTTTCAGCCTCAAAATATAAAATTCACGATTTAAATACTAACAAACACGAAAATGCAAAAATAGATAAATCAATCAAATAAACCCGTAAACAGTAGACAAAAATTATTCAAAGGCATGAAATACATACTACACACATAACATACTTCACGAAAAATAATTTCAGCAATTATAAAATTCGTTCAATAATTATTTTACAAATAAGCCATAAACACATAAATTACCAAATAAATCAAATAAATAAGAAGACTCAAACGAAAATTATTTCTCCACACATAATATTCACACATCATACATCAAGAACATTCACGTAAAATTTCATCAATAATTTCATTCAAAAAGTATTTTAAACAATTCCTAGCGTAATAATCTAATACCGAATAATACCTTAATCACTATTGTTCTAAGATAACTACTAGTTACCTGGATCGTCGGACGCGAGCTGAAAATTGCTGGAAAATCCCGTTATATGCGTGCACCCTTCTCCTTCTTCAAACCCCAAAGCACCACGTACAAGAAAAAGGCAATTAGAACAAGTCACGAACAATTGATGAAGAAAAGAAATGGAAAAATTTGAGAGAGAATGATGAAGATGATGATGTTCGAAATTTTGTAAGAATGGCAGCAATGAAGTTCTAATTTTAATCAGATTTTTGGAGTGATTAAAAGAATAAATAAAAGGATCTAATAGGAGAAATGATGAGGGGGTTATGGAGGTTACAAAAATGCAAAGAGTCACCAAAATAAAAATGAAAGAAGAAAAATATCTCCCTTTTCCCCACATGGCCGGCTCACCCAAGCCCAATATACGAACAAGTTGCTCTTCAAAAGTCAAATTCGGATCGACTGAGATCGACTCAACATGAATCACATGCGAAGGATCACTTCGATACTTACGCAACTGCGACATATGAAATACATCATGAACCTTCGACACTTCGCGAAAGCCAAACGATACGCGGCCTCCCCAATCCTTTCAAGAATCTCATAGGGACCTACATACTTTGGACACAACTTGCCCTTTTGACCAAACAACATCACTCCCTTCATAGGAGAAACCTTCAGAAGCACCTTATCTCCCACCTCAAAGGAAATAGGTTTCCGACGCAAATATGCATACGACTTCTACCTATCTTGAGCAGCCTTCATCTTAGCTTGAATTACTTTCACCTGCTCAACAGTATCCTGAATTAACTCCGGACCCAAAATCAATGAGTCACTGATGTCGCTCCAACAAGTAGGACTACGACACTTCCTTCCATAGAGAGCCTCATACGGAGCCATTTGGATACTAGCTTGATAGCTGTTGTTATAAGAGAACTCCACCAGACTAAGCGACTTGACCCAAGACTGTTGAAATTCTAAGGCACAAGCACGAAGCATATCTTTCAAGGTCTGAATAGTTCTCTCATTCTGACCATCGGTAGCTGCATGAAATGCAGTACTAAGCTTCAACTTCGAGCCAAAAGCTTCCTGCAAAGCGGTCCAGAAATGGGATAGAAATCGCGGATCACGGTCAGAGACAATGTCTTTGGGAACCCCATGAAGACGAATGATCTCATTAGCATAAGCTTCAGCTAACTCTTTCATAGACCAAGTGTTCTTCATTGCAATAAAACGAGCCATTTTGGTCAACCGATCCACAATTACCTACACAACATTCTTCCCACCAGCAGCTCTAGGCAAACCCATCACGAAATCCATCGAGATCGAGTCGAACTTCCAAGCAGGAATAGGCAAAGGTTGCAACAAACCACTAGGCCTCTGATGCCCAATTTTCACCTTCTGGCAGACCAAGCACCTAACTACAAACTCGGCGATCTCTCTCTTCATACCAGGCCACCAAAAATTAACCTTCAGATCCTTATAAAGCTTGTCACCACCAGGATGAACGGAATAGGGAGTACTATGAGCTTCCTCGAGAATCTTTCTCTTAATCTCACCATCATTGGGCAAACACCAATGCCCCATAAACCTCAAGCTATCATCAGCACAGATCTCAAAATTCTATGCACGACCTTGCATCTTTGCGTCACGGATCTTCTCCAGCTTCGGATCACCCTTTTTACTTGCTCCTTAACTCTTGGAACAACTCAGGCTCAGCACCCATGGAACCCAACATCGCAGACACATAACCCTGAGGAATAACCTCGATATCAATCTTGCGAAACTCTTCCCACAATTCACGAGGCACCACCATAGCAGCGTTTAAAGAATGCTTATTCATGCGACTCAGAGCATCCGCTACTTTGTTCGCCTTACCCTCTTGGTAATTCAGGGTCAGATCATAATCCTTGATCAATTCAAGCCACCTTCTCTGCCTCATGTTAAGATCAAGTTGAGTGAAGATGTACTTCAGGCTCTTGTGGTCAGTATACACCTTACACGGAACACCATACAGATAGTGTCGCCATATCTTAAGTGCAAACACCACAGCCGCTAACTCCAGATCATGGGTCGGGTAATTCCTCTCATGCACCTTCAGCTGCCTCGAAGCATAGGCTATTACCTTCCCTTGCTTTATCAAAACACAACCCAGACCATTCTTCGATGCATCATTGAACACTTCATAGCCAACACCCTCAGATGGCAGAGTAAGAACAGGAGCAGAGGTCAAACTCTTTTTCAGCTTCTGAAATGCCCCTTCACAATCCTCAGACCAGACGAACTTGCAGTCCTTGCGCATCAAGCGAGTCAGAGGTTGAGCTATCTTGGAGAAATCTTGAACGAACCTCCTATAATAGCCAGCAAGACCCAGAAAACTCCGAACCTCGATCACATTCTTAGGGCTCTCCCACTCGACAACAGCCTTGATCTTAGCGGGATCCACCTTAACTCCTTCCTTGTTGATTACATGCCCTAGAAAAGCAACTTCCTTCAGCCAGAACTCGCACTTAGACAGCTTTGCGAACCACTTTTGCTTGCGCAGAACATCCAACACCAGTCTCAAATGCTTCTCATGCTCCCTCTCGTCCTTAGAGTAAACGAGAATATCATCGATAAACACGACCACACAAGTATCCAAGTACCCGTGGAAAGAGCGATTCATTTGATCCATGAAAATCGCAGGAGCATTCGTGAGACCAAAAGGCATCACTTCAAATTCATAGTGCCCATACATGGTGCGGAAAGCAGTCTTCGGAATATCTTCCTTCTTAACGGGGATTTGATGATATCCGGATCTCAGATCGATCTTGAAAAATACCCCAGCACCTTTCAATTGATCAAACAGATCTTCAATGCGAGAAAACGAATATTTATTCTTGATCGTTACCTTATTCAGCTCACGGTAATCAATGCACAGACGCATACTCCCGTCTTTCTTCTTGACACACTAGGCCTTATGAAGCCCTTATCTATCAGCTCTTGCAATTGAGTCTTCAACTCTTGCAATTCAGACGGTGCCATTCTATACGGAGCCTTGGATATAGGAGCAGTTTCCGGTACTAAATCAATGCAAAACTCCACATCTCTTTCAGGAGGAATACCTGGCAACTCTTCAGGAAATACATCAGGATAATCCCGAACCACCGGAATACTCTCGAGCTGATCTTCAGACGACAAATCCTTCACCATGCAAAGGTATACCACATCACCTTTCAGACGCATCTTCCGTATTCTCAGAGCGGACACCCACTTAACACCCTTCTTCACCACAACGCTAGAATATGAAATCCTTTTTCCCTTAGAATCTCGGAGCACCACCTTCTAATCACGGCACTGAATACAGGCATGGTACTTCGATAACTAATCTATTCCGAGAATCACATCAAACTCTGACATAGCAAACTCCATAAGATCAGCTGGCAACTCAGAACCCATAATGCTGACAGGCACGCCCTTAAACTCAGAATGACAGGGATAATTCTCACCAGACGGAAGAGATATTAGGGTCCTAACAGGAGATCTAGAGGAGAGATTAGCTTTTCGAACGAATGAACTAGCAACAAAAGATACAGTAGCACTAGTATCGAACAGAACAAAAGCAGGAGTATAATTTACAAGAAAAGTACCAGAGATGACATCAGGATGGACGTCGGCTTCAGCTTGCATCATCACATAAATCCTGTTCTTCGGAGGAGCAGAAGAATCAACTGGCTTAGCAGGACCAGCAGAATAAGACGGAGCTCTAGGATTATTAGAACACTGGAAAGACTTGTGCCCCACCCTCTTGCAGTAGAAACAAACAACAATCGATCCATCAAAGTTCTTCCCTAGATGAGCAGCATTACCACAGATTCGGCACTTGCTTGGATCAAAGCTCGGACAATAACCCTGTTGATAACCTCCTCGACTAGACGGCTCATACCTCGGCTTCTTGGCCGGGAACTGAACATAGGTAGCAGCAGGCTTCTTTACAGCAACCACCTTAGTAGAATCTTCCTCTTTCAAAGAGGCATGAATACTCAGGGCTATCTCATAGGCTCCCTGAAAAGTCGAAGCACCCGAACTCAGAACATGGGACCTCACCCTAGGATCCATTTTCTTGATGTACCTTTTCACACGCTCGCCTTCGGTAGGGACAACTGTGGTAGCAAACACGGACTACTCGGTGAACTTATCAGTGTACTCCTGCACACTCAGAGTACCCTGAGACAGAGTTAAGAACTCTTCTTGCTTCTGCCAACGGAGCTCATCAGGATAAAACCTCTCTTTCAGTTTAACACGAAACTCATCCCATCTAAAACCCGGTGTAGCCATGCAGCTTGCACGAACAAGTGCTCTACCGGTTATCGCCTTCCCGGCTTCGGATAGTAGGTACCGGATTGGCACCATTTTCAAAGAACAGGCAACCAAAGGGCGCAAACAGTTTCTCCATCTCCCTTATCCACCCTTCTAGCACAATAGGATCAGAAGTCCCATCAAAAGTAGGCGGACGGTGACAGTCAAATCGATCAAAGACTGATTGTCCATTAGACTGAGCGTTCTCAAGTGCTGGGCACCTTTTCCAGGCAGCCTCCTTTCTAGCACTAGTCAATCCTCGAGGTGGCATTTTACAAACACAAGTTAAACAATCATTACTTAACACATTATTAGTTGTAAATAACAACTTATCACATCAAAGTAAGAAAAATATTTTCCCGTGGTTTCCTACCTAAGTGACCCTCTCACCACTACTTTTCTTGAAGCCTAAGATTCTAATGACCCTAGTTACTTCAACAACACATTTCCCGGGAGTTTCTTAGTGACTAAGTAAGGGTCTCGGATAACTTTACTCTGATACCAACTGTAACACCCCGTCCTTCTACTACTGAGATACTAAACAATAACTATTTTTGATTGACTAAAAGACGTTAGCGGAAATAACGTCAGGACGGTTATGCTACTCTAAAACAATAAATAAAGACAACCTCAAACTAAAGTTTCATAGCTTCCAAAAGAAATATCACAAAACATTATAATTCTAATCAAAATGAACATCCCAAATCATAATTGAACATAACATCATCCAAAACTACGAGACATGCAAGTCTCCCATAAAAACTCAAATAAAACTAAATGTCCTTGAGACCTAGCATAACATAAGACTCCCTATTGTCTGCATAGAACTCATCTACCAAAAAGACCACAAGAAGCTTTCTCTCATTACCGACCCACACTCTGCTAGCCCAAGCAGTCACAAGTCTAGCAGTCATTTCCATCTGCAAGGATATATTAAATAATTCTACAGTCAGTGGGGAGTAACTAGCAGTTCACCCAGAACAAAAGAAATCAAAGCATGATTCAGACATAGATTAATAAGAAAGGAATGCATAAGAGCAAGACAACTATAACATACATCCAAAACCATAAAGCTCACAAGTGATACAAGTGAAAGTAAATATCAAGTAAATAAGATAAAATGAATAAATCATCTCAAGAGTACTTAAATTATAATAAAAGCAAAGGTACAACAAGTTATTGAGTCAGAAACCGAACGCCAGTGAATCGCAATTCACTTCCTAAGGTTTGTCAGATCGCAATCTCCAGGTCAGTCTATGGGCTTACGTTCCCCACTGCCTGTGTCTAAGAATGACCAAACTCCCGATGCAGGGTAGAACACGCAGAACTCCCTGACCTCTCAGACGACAACAATTAACCCAGGTGTACCCCTAGTTCGCAAACTAGGTGGTTGACATGTTCTTCACCGGGGACTACATTTATCCCACCGGATGTTCTTATCTCAAAAATAAAATCATAAAGTATCATCCATCTTAAAACTATTCGTCAAAAAAAGAAAGGGATGCCACTCGGCCTTATACCCATAATTCATCAAAAATAATTCTTCAAAAAAAATCCTCAAAATAGTAACTTACAAACTTACAACAAATATCTCAAACACCAAATACTATGTACACCACCAAGCACCAACAATGATAATAAAAGAGTTTTTACAGCACTAACAACATCAACCATAAACGAATTACATCATATAAGATCATCAACTCATGTGAAACATACGTACAAGAACATACGAAAATCACACAACACAAAACTGTGCGCTCGACGCATGAGCATGCGCTCAGCGCCACCCTGTGCGTCTAGCGCACTGACCAACCTGCGTCTGACGCATCAGCGTGCGTCTGACGTCACCATCAATTAACTCTAAAGTTAATTAAATCAGCACAACGTATACGACTAATCATTTTTACATAAACCAAACGTAAACATAATGATACTTCATAATAACCACTGTAACCTACAAATCATCAGCTTCCAAGAACATAAAAGGTAACAAATTATTCTGATTAATAAACCCTTAAATAATTAAAAAGAATATCCTCAAACTCTTAACAAATACACAATAAAAATTATTAATCTAATAAAAACGATCAGTAAAAATACGACAAAAATTATCATATGACCATTATAACTCTACTGATATATTACAAATTTTATTTCTAATTTTCGGACTCTAAAAGTAATTTTAAACGTTAATTTACAGAATACTCAATAAAGCGAATATAATAATTAAAAATAGAAATAAACGCCCAAAAATTACCAAAAATTCACATAATATGCATAAACCCACGGTAATACAGATTATGCAAAGAAACATAATTTTCAGCCTCAAAATTTAATATTCATGATTTAAATACTAACATACACGAAAATGCAAAAATAGACAAATCAATCAAATAAACCCGTAAACAGTAGACAAAAATTATTCCAAGGCATGAAATACATACTACACACATAACATGCTTCACAAAAAATAATTTCACCAATTATAAAATTCGTTCAATAATTATTTTACAAATAAGCCATAAACACATAAATTACCAAATAAATCAAATAAATAAGAAGACTCAAACGAAAATTATTTTCCGCACATAATATTCACACATCATACATCAAGAACATTCACGTAAAATTTCATCAAAATTTCATTCAAAAAGTATTTTAAACAATTCCTAGCATAATAATCTAATACCGAATAATACCCTAATCACTATTGTTCTAAGATAACTACTAGTTACCTGGATCGTCGGACGCGAGCTGAAAATTACTGGAAAATCCCGTTATATGCTCGCACCCTTCTCCTTCTTCAAACCTCAAAGCACCACGTACAAGAAAAAGGCAAGTAGAACAAGTCACGAACAATTGATGAAGAAAAGAAATGGAAAAATTTGAGAGAGAATGATGAAGATGATGATGTTCGAAATTTTGTGAGAATGGCAGCAATGAAGTTCTGATTTTAATCAGATTTTTGGAGTGATTAAAAGAATAAATAAAAGGATCTAATAGGAGAAATGATGAGGGGGTTTTGGAGGTTACAAAAATGCAAATAGTCACCAAAATAACAATGGAAGAAGAAAAATATATTCCTTTTCCCCACATGGCCGGCTGACCCAAGCCCAAACCACACCAAATACTTTCGGCCCACATCATCAAAGGTCCATGCGTCAAAAGTCTGTTACGCGATAAATCGATAACTTCCTAAATCGCGCCTAAACTTTGAAAATACTTAATAATGAAAATAATTCTAATAAAGTATATAGATATAAATATAATACACACACTTAGCACGCCATAAAATAAAAATAATTCGGCTCCCACCATTTTATAAAAATAAAAATCATTAATTTAATGAAAATAATAATTTTAGGGTAAACTTTTGCGAAAAACTAGGAACAAAATTATGGGTTGTTACAATCTCCCCTCCTTAAATAAAGTTTCGTCCTCGAAACTTTGAAATCACAAACAGATAAGACAAGCACACAAAGAATACCTGAAACGAACAGTTCCGGGTATTTCAGTCGCATTGACTCTTCGGTTTCCCAAGTAGCTTCTTCGTACTTCTGACTTCTCCAAAGTACTTTAACCAAGGGAATCACCTTCCTTCTCAGAGCACGGTTCTGACGGTCCAATATACGAACATGTTGCTCTTCAAAAGTCAAATTCGGATCGACTGAGACAGACTCAACAGGAATCACATGCGAAGGATCACTTCGATACTTACGCAACTGCGACACATGAAATACATCATGAACCTTCGACAGCTCTGGCGGCAAAGCCAAACGATACGCGGCCTCCCCAATCCTTTCAATCTCATAGGGACCTACATACTTTGGACTCAACTTGCCCTTTTGACCAAACCGCATCACTCCCTTCATAGGAGAAACCATCAAAAGCACCTTATCTCCCACCTCAAAGGAAATAGGTTTCCGACCAAAATCTGCATACGACTTCTACCTATCTTGAGCAGCCTTCATCTTAGCTTGAATTACTTTCACCTGCTCAACAGTATCCTGAATTAACTCCGGGCCCAAAATCAATGAGTCACTGATGTCGCTCCAACAAGTAGGACTACGACACTTCCTTCCATAGAGAGCCTCATACGGAGCCATTTGGATACTAGCTTGATAGCTGTTGTTATAAGAGAACTCCACCAGACTAAGCGACTTGACCCAAGACTGTTGAAATTCTAAGGCACAAGCACGAAGCATATCTTCTAAGGTCTGAATAGTTCTCTCAGTCTGACCATCAGTAGCTGCATGAAATGCAGTACTAAGCTTCAACTTCGAGCCAAAAGCTTCCTGCAAAGCGGTCCAGAAATGGGATAGAAATCGCGGATCACGGTCAGAGACAATGTCTTTGGGAACCCCATGAAGACATATGATCTCATTAGCATAAGCTTCAGCTAACTCTTCCATAGACCAAGTGTTCTTCATCGCAATAAAACGAGCCACTTTGGTCAACCGATCCACAATTACCCACACAACATTCTTCCCACCAGCAGCTCTAGGCAAACCCATCACGAAATCCATCGAGATCGTGTCGAACTTCCAAGCTGGAATAGGCAAAGGTTGCAACAAACCACCAGGCATCTGATGCTCAATTTTCACCTTCTGGAAGACCAAACACCTAGCTACAAACTCGGCGATCTCTCTCTTCATACCAGGCCACCAAAAATTAACCTTCAGATCCTTATAAAGCTTGTCACCACCAGGATGAACGGAATAGGGAGTACTATGAGCTTCCTCGAGAATCTTTCTCTTAAGCTCACCATCATTCGGCACACATCAACGCCTCATAAACCTTAAGCTATCATCAGCACAGATCTCAAAATTCTCTGCACGACCTTGCATCTTTGCTTCACGGATCTTCTCCAGCTTCGGATCACCCTTTTTGCTTGCTCCTTAACTCCTGGAACAACTCAGGCTCAACACCCATGGAACCCAACATCGCAGATACATAACCCTAAGGAACAACCTCGATATCAAGCTTGCGAAACTCTTCACACAATTCACGAGGCACCACCATAGAAACGTTTAAAGAATGCTTATTCTTGCGACTCAGAGCATCCGCTACTTTGTTCGCCTTACCCTCTTGGTAATCCAGGGTCAGATCATAATCCTCGATCAATTCAAGCCACCTTCTCTGCCTCATGTTAAGATCACGCTGAGTGAAGATGTACTTCAGGCTCTTGTGGTCAATATACACCTTACATGGAACACCATACAGATAGTGTCGCCATATCTTAAGTGCAAACACCACAACCGCTAACTCCAGATCATGGGTCGGGTAATTCCTCTCATGCACCTTCAGCTGTCTCGAAGAATAGGCTATTACCTTCCCTTGCTGCATCAAAACACAACCCAGACCATTCTTCGATGCATCACTGAACACTTCATACCCAACACCCTCAGATGGCAGAGTAAGAACAGGAGCAGAGGTCAAACTCTTTTTCAGCTTCTGAAATGCCCCTTCACAATCCTCAAACCAGACGAACTTGCAGTCCTTGCGCATCAAGCGAGTCAGAGGTTGAGCTATCTTGGAGAAATCTTGAATAAACCTCCTATAATAGCCAGCAAGACCCAGAAAACTCCGAACCTCGGTCACATTCTTAGGGCTCTCCCACTCGACAACAGCCTTGATCTTAGCGGGATCCACCTTAACTCCTTCCTTGCTGATTACATGCCCTAGAAAAGCAACTTCCTTCAGCCAGAACTCGCACTTAGACAGCTTTACGAACCACTTTTGCTTGCGCAGAACATCCAACACGAGTCTCAAATGCTTCTCATGCTCCTTCTCGTCCTTAGAGTAAACAAGAATATCATCGATAAACACGACCACACAAGTATCCAAGTACTCATGGAAAGAGCGATTCATTTGATACATGAAAATCGCAGGAGCATTCGTGAGACCAAAAGGCATCACTTCAAATTCATAGTGCCCATACCTGGTGCGGAAAGCAGTCTTCGGAATATCTTCCTTCTTAACGGGGATTTCATGATATCCGGATCTCAGATCGATCTTGGAAAATACCCGAGCACCTTTCAATTGATCAAACAGATCTTCAATTCGAGGCAACGGATATTTATTCTTGATCGTTACCTTATTCAGCTCACGGTAATCAATGCACAGACGCATACTCCCGTCTTTCTTCTTGACAAACAGCACAGGAGCACCCCAAGGAGACACACTAGGGCTTATGAAGCCCTTATCTATCAGCTCTTGCAATTGAGTCTTCAACTCTTGCAATTCAGACGACGCCATTCTATACGGAGCCTTGGATATAGGAGCAGTACCCGGTACTAAATCAATGCAGAACTCCACATCTCTTTCAGGAGGAATACCTGACAGCTCTTCAGGAAATACATCAGGATAATCCCGAACCACCGGAATACTCTCGAGCTGATCTTCAGACGACAAATCCTTCACCATGCAAAGGTATACCACATCACCTTTCTAACGCATCTTCCGCATTCTCAGAGCGGACACCCACTTAACACCCTTCTTCACTATAACGCTAGAATATGAAATCCTTTTTCCCTTAGAATCTCGAAGCACCACCTTCTGATCACGGCACTGAATATAGGCATGATACTTCGATAACCAATCTATTCCGAGAATCACATCAAACTCTGACATAGCAAACTCCATAAGATCAGCTGGCAACTTAGAACCCACAATGCTGACAGGCACACCCTTAAACTCAGAATGACAGGGATAATTCTCACCAGACGGAAGAGATATTAGGGTCTTAATAGGAGATCTAGAGGAGAGATTAGCTTTTCGAATGAATGAACTAGCAACGAAAGATACTGTAGCACCAGTATCGAATTGAACAAAAGCAGGAGTATTATTTACAAGAAAAGTACCAGAGATGACATCAGGATGGACGTCGGCTTCAGCTTGCGTCATCTCATAAATCCTGTTCTTCGGAGGAGCTGAAGAATCAACTGGCTTAGCAGGACCAGTAGAATAAGACGGAGCTTTAGGATTCTTAGAACACTGGAAAGACTTGTGCCCCACCCCCTTGCAGTAGAAACAAACAACAGTCGATCCATCACAGTTCTTCCCTGGATGAGCAACCTTACCACAGATTCGACACTTGCTCGGATCAAAGCTCGGACGATAACCCTGTTGATAACCTCCTCGACTAGACGGCTCATACCTCGACTTCATGGCCGGGAACTGAACATAGGTAGCAGCAGGCTTCTTTGCAGCAACCACCTTAGCAGAATCTTCCTCTTTCAAAGAGGCATGAATACTCAGGGCAATCTCATAGGCTCCCTGAAAAGTCGAAGCACCCGAACTCAGAACATGGGTCCTCACCCTAGGATCCATTTTCTTGATGTACCTTTTCACACGCTCAGCTTCAGTTGGGACAACAGTGGTAGCAAACCTGGACAGCTCGATGAACATATCAGTGTACTCCTGCACACTCAGAGTACCCTGAGAGAGAGTTAAGAACTCTTCTTGCTTCTGACAACGGAGCTCATCAGGATAAAACCTCTCTTTCAGTTTAACACGAAACTCATCCCATCCAAAACCTGGTGTAGCCATGCAGCTTGCACGAACAGTGCTCCACTAGTTATCAGCTTCCAGCTTCAGATAGTAGGTACCGATAGGCACCATTTCAGCAGGAGGGCAACCAGTAGCAGCAAACATTTTCTCCATCTCCCTTATCCACCCTTCTAGCACAACAGGATCAGAAGTCCCGTCAAAAGTAGGCAGACGGTGATGGTCAAATCGATCGAAGACAGATTGCCCATTAGACTGAGCAGTAGACCGATTAGCAGCCATGGCTATGATAGCATTCTCAAGTGCTTGGCGCCTTTTCCAGGCAGCCTCTTTTCTAGCACTAGTCAATCCTCGAGGTGGCATTTTACAAACACAAGTTAAACAATTATTACTTAACACATTATTAGTTGTAAATAACAACTTATCACATCAAAGTAAGAAAAATATTTTCCCGTGGTTTCCTACCCAAGTGACCCTCTCACCACTACTTTTCTTGAAGCCTAAGATTCTAATGACCCTAGTTACTTCAACAACACATTTCCCGGGAGTTTCTTAGTGACTAAGTAAGGGTCTCGGGTAACTTTACTCTGATACCAACTGTAACACCCCGTCCTTCTACTACTAAGATACTAAACAATAACTATTTTTGATTGACTAAAAGACGTTAGCGGAAATAACGTCAGGATGGTTATGCTACTCTAAAACAATAAATAAAGACAACATCAAACTAAGGTTTCATAGCTTCCAAAAGAAATATCTCAAAACATTATAATTCTAATCAAAAGGAACATCCCAAATCATAATTGAACATAACATCATCCAAAACTACGAGACATGCAAGTCTCCCATAAAAACTCAAATAAAACTAAATGTCCTTGAGACCTAGCATAACATAAGACTCCCTATTGTTTGCATAGAACTCATCTACCAAAAAGACCACAAGAAGCTTCCTCTCATTACCGAGCCCATACTCGCTAGCCTGGCAAGTCCACAAGTCTAGCAGTCATTTCCATCTGCAAGGATATATTAAATAATTCCACAGTCAGTGGGGAGTAACTAGCAGTTCTCCCAGAACAAAAGAAATCAAAGCATGATTCAGACATAGATTAATAAGAAAGGAATGCATAAGATCAAGACAACTATAACATACATCCAAAACCATAAAGCTCACAAGTGATACAAGTGAAAGTAAATATCAAGTAAATAAGATAAAATGAATAAATCATCTCAAGAGTACTTAAATAATAATAAAAGCAAAGGTACAATAAGTTATTGAGTCAGAAACCGAACGCCAGTGAATCGCAATTCACTTCCTAAGGTTTGTCAGATCGCAATCTCCAGGTCAGTCTATGGGCTTACGTTCCCCACTGCCTGTGTCTAAGAATGGCCAAACTCCCGATGCAGGGTAGACCACGCAGAACTCCCTGACCTCTCAGACGACAACAATTAACCCAGGTGTACCCCTAGTTCGCAAACCAGGTGGTTGGCATGTTCTTCACCAGGGACTACATCTATCCCACCGGATGTTCTTATCTCAAAAATAAAATCATAAAGTATCATCCATCTCAAAACTATTCGTCCAAAAAGAAAGGGATGCCACCCAGCCTTATACCCATAATTCATGAAAAATAATTCTTCAAAAAAAATCCTCAAAATAGTAACTTACAAACTTACAACAAATATCTCAAACACCAAATACTATGTACACCACCAAGCACCAACAATGATAATAAAAGAGTTTTTACAGCACTAACAACATCAACCATAAACGAATTACATCATATAAGATCATCAACTCATGTGAAACATACGTACAAGAACATACGAAAATCACACAACACAAAACTATGCGCTCGACGCATGAGCTTGCGCTCAACGCCACCCTGTGCGTCTGACGCACTGACCAGTGACGCACTGACCAGCGTGCGTCTGATGCATCAGCGTGCGTCTGACGTCACCATCAATTAACTCTAATGCTAATTAAATGAGCACTACGTATACGACTAATCATTTTTACATAAACCAAACGTAAACATAATGATACTCCATAATAACCACAGTAACCTACAAATCATCAGCTTCCAAGAACATAAAAGGTCACAAATTATTTCTGATTAATAAACCCTTAAATAATTAAAAAGAATATCCTCAAACTCTTAACAAAAACACAATAAAAATTATTAATCTAATAAAAACGATCAGTAAAAATACGACAAAAATTATCATATGACCATTATAACTCTACTGACATATTACAAATTTTATTTCTAATTTTCGGACTCTAAAAGTAATTTTAAACGTTAATTTACAGAATACTCAATAAAGCCAATATAATAATTAAAAATAGAAATAAACGCCCAATTCACATAACATGCATAAACCCATGGTAATACAGATTATGCATATAAACATAATTTTCAGCCTTAAAATATAATATTCACGATTTAAATACTAACAAACACGAAAATGCAAAAACAGATAAATCAATCAAATAAACCCGTAAACAGTAGACAAAAATTATTCCAAGGCATGAAATACATACTACACACATAACATGCTTCACGAAAAATAATTTCAGCAATTATAAAATTCGTTCAATAATTATTTTACAAATAAGCCATAAACACATAAATTACCAAATCAAACAAATTAATAAGAAGACTCAAACGAAAATTATTTCTCCGCACATAATATTCACACATCATACATCAAGAACATTCACGTAAAATTTTATCAATAATTTCATTCAAAAAGTATTTTAAACAATTCCTAGTGTAATAATCTAATACCGAATAATACCCTAATCACTATTGTTCTAAGATAACTACTAGTTACCTGGATCGTCGGACGCGAGCTGAAAATTACTGGAAAATTCCGTTATATGCGTGCACCCTTCTCCTTCTTCAAACCCCAAAGCACCACGTACAAGAAAAAGGCAAGTAGAACAAGTCACGAACAATTGATGAAGAAAAGAAATGGAAAAATTTGAGAGAGAATGATGAAGATGATGATGTCCGAAATTTTGTGAGAATGGCAGCAATGAAGTTCTGATTTTAATCAGATTTTTGGAGTGATTAAAAGAATAAATAAAAGGATTTAATAGGAGAAATGATGAGGGGGTTATGGAGGTTACAAAAATGCAAAGAGTCACCAAAATAAAAATGAAAGAAGAAAAATATCTTCCTTTTCCCCACATGACCGGCTGACCCAAGCCCAAACCACACCAAATACTTTCGGCCCACATCATCAAAGGTCCATGCGTCAAAAGTCTGTTACGCGATAAATCGATAACTTCCTAAATCGTGCCTAAACTTTGAAAATACTTAATAATGAAAATAATTCTAATAAATTATATAAATATAATTATAATACACATACTTAGCACGCCATAAAATAAAAATAATCCGGCTCCCACCATTTTATAAAAATAAAAATTATTAATTTAATGAAAATAATAATTTTAGGGTTAACTTTTGCGAAAAACTAGGAACAAAATTATGGGTTGTTACAGATTCTACAATGCACCAGTTGTGTTGTAGAGATCAAAATATCTACTGCAAATACCTCAGGAAGCCAAACAACTAGGATTCTGCCATTGTAGTGACTCACATGGTTAGAGAAAATACACCATTGAGGGCACAAGTTAAGGTAAACTCTCCCAAGATTAGGAGCTTTTACCTTTGTCTCCAAGAGACCAAACAGCTGAATGTTGTGAAGTTGAATCATCTTCCTCACTTTAATTTGTTTTGCAATGCTGTTCAGTCCCCTGACATTCCCTATGAGGATGTTATCCATCTCTGGTAGGGGGCTCCCCCCCCTCTAGTTTCAATCCCTTCTTCTTCTACTACATTGCCAAATTGCACCTCCTTGTCCATATCAAGAATCTGAAAAGAGTTTGCAGTACTGACTGGGGCAGCACTTTCCTTAGGACTCCTAGTAGGACTATTCTTCCTTCTTACCACTTCCTTGAACCCCTCTTGCTGAGTATGACCAGCATTATCAACTCTATTCAGCACAGGTTCCTTATGATTCTGAACCACTGTTTTCCTAGGGGTCCATCTTTGCTCTTTATTCTTCCTACACTTGTCACCAGTATGCCCATATCCATGGCAGCATGTACAAACTAAAGGCCTCCATTCATATTCAATTTTCTATTCAATAACTACCCCTCTCTCATTTTCAAAGAATATAGCATTAGGTAGATCTTGTGACAATCCAATCTCTACCATAACCCTGGCAAACATCAACCTGTCCTTGTTCTTTGTAGCTTGTCCATTTTAACAAATCTCCCTACTAACCCATAAAATTTACTTAGACTCTTCTCCGCCCAATACTTAATATCAAGTTGAGGCATCTTAATCCAAATGGGCACATTTTTAATAGGATCATTCAAATCCATTTCATGATGCCAAGTTTTAACAATGAAGGGTTTGGAATCAAAGAATTGAGGATCAGATTCAAGCACAGCATTCACATGTTCAATGCAATTAAACCGTACCAAGAAATACCCTTCCCAATTAAAGCAATTTTATCAATTCCATAATTCTTCCATATCCTACGCACAAAATCATCCATGACCTTCAATGGCGGATTAGAGCCCATTACATAACAGATAACAGCTGAATTCCAGTACCCAATTTCATTTTCAATGTCTTCCATATCAATTTTAACATGTGAAATTGAATTATGAGACTTACCCGCTGAAGATTCTGCAATCGAATCATTGTTCTGTGTTGAACTATTTCCACCCATTTGTGAACCACCATTCTTGATTACATTCAGCCATTTATCCATCTGCTCCTTATCTTGCAAATCTTGTAGTGATTCATCAGCGCTATACATTTGTTTGGTTATGAGTTCCTCCGGAATCTCATTTGATTCCACCATATGGGTTTCATCTTCACTTATGGTTTTGCCATCATCAACTCCCATTTTTGTTTTAGCATTCTTTTGATTGGTGTGAACAATCGCACTTTGTTTCCTGGTTCGTGCCATAGCTCAGGTGCCGAAGCACCGCGAACTATAACAATGGCGGTTTGAAAGTTCTCTTTAGCGGGAACTAGAGAGAAAAAAGAACGCTGCAAATAGAGAGAAAAAAGAACGCTGCAAATATCTCTTCCTCTATATTTCAATGGTTGAATCTTATGTTTCTTATGAACGCTTATTTTACTTTTGTGAAATGTTTTATAACATATTGAATAAGATTGTTCAGCTGCTGAACACTTAAAATGTACTTATCTATTATTGAAAAAAGCAATTAAAATGCACAATTTATACAAAATTTAGAATCAAACAACTAGTGCACAAGTGTCATCAAAATTTTATTATAAACACTTCTTTTTCTTTTGTGAACACGTTTTTTACATATGGAATAAGTAAGTTCACTAGTTGAACACTTAAAATGTAGAAGTTGAACATAAACTTGTAATGTTCCGAAAAGGATCGTACCAATTTGTTCTAAATAGTAACTAACAGTAGTACTTAGTAATAAGACTCACTATAAACCTGGCATGATTTGGATATAACATTTGTTAAGTCAGACAAGTGAAATAAATTTAGTGGGATATATTACTTATGAGAAAACCAGTAATTAAATAGAAACTAATATTTATGACTAACTGTAAGAATTGTCTCCGAAGTGTACGGAATTTCTTCTTATTAAAAGCTCTATCCAACATCTACATATTGCCAACACTTATTTTGGTTGTTGGAACATGTATTTAAATATATAGAATAAGTAACTTACGTGGTTGTACAAAACAACATAAACCTATAATGTTATTCCCATGACACTTTTACTGAACTCCATATCTTATTATCATATGAGTGGAATAAGACCAACTCACATAACATTTGACAAGTCCTCCATTCTTGCTCTCCTCCTCATTTTCCCCCTACATGGATCTTCATTTCGAAAACCCTCCCCCATGCATAGACCCCCCCCCACAAGGTTGGAATTATGTGGAGGCAAACAACCGCATCACCATGTACGGGTGTAGACACATAATCGTGTTTTCCCAGTTAAGGATCCAATGATGAAACATAATCGTGTCAGATGCAAGTCTTGTGTGAGACGCAACATACTTTTCTATCTTTTCAAAACGCGTTTACACGTGCCTATCTCTGATTGGGTTGGCTGCGTCAGGCACACCAATGAGCGCCTGACACGTGGCATTGCGCCTGCCACGTAGGCCTGCGCCTGGTGCAAGGTGTGCGTGAGGCGCACGTGCCTCATTTTCTATAAATACCCGTGATTTCATGAATTACGGACGGATTTTTACATATAACACTCGACGAATACTTATGAATTCTCTCTACGAACTACGAAACTTCTTTACAAAATTCATACCTTTCAAACACAAATACATTCAACCTACATACTTTCATACATTCGATTTTCGGCTTCACGATTGCTCGTCCCGAAGGTTGTCAATCTCGCAGACCCAAGCCACGGTATAATCCTGAGTATCCTTAAATAAATTATTTTTATATTGAAGTTACTAACAGTTTTCTTTCCTGATGTAGATCTTTAATGTAAAATCGCTATACTGTATATTCTAAATTGTAGGCGTGTTTTTATTTCGCCTACGCGGTGTGAGCGCGTATTAGATTTGACTACCCCACTATAAAGGTTTTATTGAAAATTGTTTCGAATTGAAAGAAGTCGCCAACAATTCTTTTTAGGAAGAATCATAAACCTAATTGGATATGGGAAAATCGTAGGGACAAATTATCCAATGTAGATTTCCCCGTCATGACTCCATAGATGGTCAAAATGAACCAAAGATTGAGTTCGGGGGTGAGGGTACGAATATAGTCATAATGAACCACATTCGCCCAAAGTTGGCCTCTACTAAATATCGATTCATTGCAGATTTTATGCCAAAGAATAATCAAATAATGTTTTAAGTACCCCCTAAAAATATTAAGTCTAAGTTGGTTCAGGAAAAACACATAAAAAGACTATTTTTAGTGACAAGTTATTATGCAATCAATTTACAGGGAACCTAATAGGTTGTCCAAATTAATCTGATTAATGTTAGAACAATTCTTTAGGTCTTGATTAGCAAAAATAATATGTGGGTGATAAAAGCAATAATGCAGGGACAATCATATAATATGTATAGAACAATCAGGCAAGCATATAATATACAAAGGCAAGAGTAATAATAATATGAAATAAAATAAAATAGAAAAGGGATTAGAATATACAGTATAGCGATTTTACATTAAAGATCTACATCAGGAAAGAAAATTATTAGTAACTTCAATATAAAAATAATTTATTTAAGGATCCAATGATGAAACATACCGCGGCATTAGTTGGCGCGACTCAACGGAAGAGCAATCTAAAGAACCATTCTAAAATGTGTTTCGAAATGATATTCTAAAGCCCAATTAATTATTCATGATGATTAATTATATTTCAAGCCCATAAAATATTTTAAATCCATTTTAAAAGCCCAATTAAATATTTATTATTTTAATGGATATTTTTCATAAATATTTTATTATCTTTGATAAATAAATAAGATTTTTAATCCGTAAAATTCCATCTCCGAAATTTTAGGGATAAAAAAAGTATCTTCGAAAGACGCGCAATGGAATATGCTCGAATATTCCAGAATATGCGCCGGACGCGGGGGCTGCGCTCAGCGTGCCACGTGCGTCCAGCACATTGGCCATATCGCGTCAGGCGAGCCAATGAGCGTCTGACACGTAGGTTTTGTGACTCACATAGAGTCCTGCGTCAGACGCAACTCTTGTGAGAGACGCAACATACTTTTCTATCTTTTCAAAACGCGTTTACACGTGCCTATCTCTGATTAGGCTGGCTGTGTTAGGAACACCAATGTGCGCCTGACGCGTGGCATTGCGCCTGCCACGTAGGCCTGCGCCTGGCGCAAGGCGTGTGTGAGGCGCACGTGCCTCGTTTTCTATAAATACTCGTGATTTCATGAATTACGGACGGATTTTTACATATAACACTCGATGAATACTTATGAATTCTCTCTACGAAGTACGAAACTTCTTTACAAAATTCATACCTTTCAAAGACAAATACATTCAACCTACATACTTTCATACATTCAGATTTTCAGGCTTCACGATTGCTCGTCCCGAAGGTTGTCAATCTCGCAGACCCAAGCCACGGTATAATCCTGAGGATCCTTAAATAAATTATTTTTATATTGAAGTTACTAACAGTTTTCTTTCCTTATGTAGATCTTTTATGTAAAATCGCTATACTGTATATTCAAATCCCTTTTCTATTTTATTTTATTTCATATTATTATTACTCTTGCCTTTGTATATTATATGCTTGCCTGATTGTTCTATACATATTATATGATTGTCCCTGCATTAATGCTTTTATCACCCACATGTTATTTTTGCTAATCATGACCTAAAGAATTGTTCTAACAGTAATCAGATTAATTTGGACAACCTGTTAGGTTCCCTGTAAATTGATTGCATAATAACTTATCACTAAAAATTAGTCTTTTTATGTGTTTCCTGAACAAACTTAGACTAAATATTTTTAGGGTGCTTAAAACATTATTTGATTATTCTTTGGCATAAAATCTGCAATGAATCGATATTTAGTAGAGGCCAACTTTGGGCGAATGTGGTTCATTATGACTATATTCGTACCCTCACCCCCGAACTCAATCTTTGGTTCATTTTGACCATCTATGGAGTCATGATGGGGAAATCTACATTGGATAATTTGTCCCTACGAGTTTTCCATATCCAATTAGGTTTATGATTCTTCCTAAAAAGAATTGTTGGCGACTTCTTTCAATTCGAAACAATTTTCAATAAAACCATTACAGTGGGGTAGTCAAATCTAATACACGCTCACACCGCGTAGGCGAAATAAAAACACGCCTACAATTTGGTGACTTCATTGGGGAGAATTTTTTTTTTAAAAAAAATAATTTTTTAAATGAGTGGGTGAAACTTGAAAAATACGATTCAGTCTTATTTTTATGCCTTAGAATAATATACGAGTTTGCATATGCATGGCTCTTTGTTCGGCCACCATAAGGACAATCTACCTTGCCTCATTAGCACATGTTCTATGTGTGAGGTCACCCCAGGGGGTTTGCGCTTTGTCCTTCCAAAAGCTTCCGAGCGATAGTGTTGGATCTTAGTCATAAGCAAACCTACCCAACTATGGCATTGTTCTCTTGTTCGTGACTTGAGACCGGAGTGCATCTTACACGTGGCCACCTCTTTAGCGGGGTACGAAGCGTGGGATCAATCTCTTAGTCATAGACCCTTTCAGCCTTAACCTAAAGCGACCAATAGTTGAATGTAGAAATGGACTTTAGGTTGAGAACTTTTGCATCCATGTTACCTGACATTTATGTGTGATTGCAATTTTTTGCCCGCTAATATGCTTTACGCCCGAAATTATTGCAAATCGCGTCTAAAACAAATCGTCACTTTCGCCCGAACCTTCGTCAATTTATCAATAAGCGTGCCGCAGAGCATTGCGCCAGACGCATTGAGTTGCGCCTGGCGCAACGTCCATGCGCCAGACGTGTAGACTTCGCACCGCGCGCATCAGATGCGTGGCACGCAGTCTATTCGTCCCATGCTTATTGGTCTTTTGACCTTTGTTCGAGTCTAAGATAACAAGTTTGCATGGTATCATATTCAAAAAAAAAAAATCAATCTTTTCATGCAAGGTCGAGTCTGTCCTATAAAAAAATGCATCTAAAGTGGTCGTTATAGAGTTAGAGTTGTCATGCATGTCTACCTCTTCCCACCTTCTCCCTGCTGTTCAACTAATCTCCCCTATCAATCCTACCTTACCATATTCACCAATTTCAAAAAACTTACATTTTTCAAAATCAATCCTTTACCATATTCTATTCTACCTTTTTCAAAAATATTTACTAATCATCATCATCATACCACGATATTTCAATAAAAAAAAACATTTTTAAAATTAATCCATCATCTTTTCCCTAACAAAAGATAAAACAAGGGGTTCCTTTCAAAAATGAATTTCGAAAATTCTAAGCCCAGTCCATTCACTTTCATTAAATCCAATCCAAATTCAATCCAATTCATTTGCATTCATTCTAGGCCCATATGCATTAGAATCCATTTTGCATTCATTTAGACCCATGTGCGTTTCAGTCCATGCATTCTCTAGCATTGAGTCGATCATAGGCCCATATAAATCTAGTTCATCTCAAAATCTAGGCCCATGTGCATCTTTATGTGAAGTCCGGTCCAAGTCTAATCCCTGTCAATTCCAATCTAAGTCTAAGTCTAGTCCAATCCAAATCTTAGGTCCATTTAGGCCCAATTTATATCCTAGGTCTAGTTTGCATCTCCATGTAGGCCCTAGTCAGTCTTCGGACTATAAAAATTCAATCTTAGGACTATAAAAGCTCATCCCCTAAAATCCAGCCTGCTTGCTCACCCGTAAGTTCAAGGTCTAGCATTCCTTAAGTCTATAGGCAATTGTTGTGTCTAGCTTGCTTGCTCACCCGTAAGTTCAAAGTCTAGCATCCCATAAGTCCATAGGCAATTTTTGGGTCTAGCCTGCTTAGTCTAATGTAAGTTCCGAAGTCTAGTTGTCTAGCCTGCTTGCTCACCCGTAAGTTCAAAGTCTAGGTGCCTAGCCTGCTTGCCTTAAGTTAAGAGTCTAGTCTCCCTTATTGTCAAACCTTCCTTAAAGTCTAGCCTGCTTGCTCACCCGTAAGTTCAAAGTCTAGTCTCTCCTAAACTCAATCGTAGAGTCCAGTCTGCTTGCATAGTCCAGTCCATGTCTGCATTTGCATATAGTTAGGCCCATGTCTCCATCATGGTCAAGTCTATACTAATCAAAAACCTATAACCATTTCCATTTCCATTTCAAAATCATTTTTCATTTTCATTTCCCATCTTCAATCCCCATTGCCATTTCCACTTCTCATTTCTCATCTCCATTTCTCATTTCAAAAGCGTCATTTCTAAAATTTACGAGGTCCATTCTATTTCTGTTCAGGACGGATCGTGAGATTGTAACTTGGGAACGTCCAACAGCGAGGCAACAAGGTCGACCTACTCCTAGACTCGTCAAACGCATCCTCACAATTTTAGACGAATCCTCTGACTCTTCCGAATCATCATCCGAAATGGGGGATACTAATAAATGACTTAGTGCCATTATGGCTCAACTCACACTGATGAACTCTCGTCTTGAGGTATAAGACAAAGAGATCAAGGCACTAAGGGAGAAGCTCACCGAGGAAGACGAGCAAGGCGACACTCCACCACCATCCAAAACCAACACAGATTTACGGTTTGAAAAACTCGAGCAATAAATCCGATCGATTCTTGCGCTTGAGGGTCGGGCTCATGGCCATGACATCATTGATCCTGAGCGAGGGACAAACTCCTAAAAAGGTAACATTGGGTTACCTCCCAAAATTCAAGGGGGTCGAAGACCGGGATGATCACTCGAGAGCATTTTCCATCTCTATGGCTCTCAAGGGCATAAGCAAGGACCACTTAGTAGAAAAAACCTCAATTGCTCCGGTTTTTAAGGCCACAAATGCTCCATATTTGACCGTAGCAGACACCATACGAGCATTTGGATGTTTTACAAATGCTTCGGTTGTTAATCGGAGCATTTGATAGTCAAATGCTCCGGTTGTAAGATAAAACCGGAGTATTTGACTAACAAATGCTTTGGTTATTAAGGGAAAACTGGAGCATTTAGTAGTCAAATGCTCCGGTTTTCACTTAACAACCGGAGCATTTGCTCTGGTTTTTATAAAAAAAATCGCATGAACATCCGGGTAGCTTGCCCAGCACTACATAGCCGAGGTAGCACCAGTAGCAATGTCCTATTAGGCGCCACCTAGCACCCGAGCTGACCCCACATTACCCAACTAGCTAGGTAGCACCAAAAAACTAAATCGGGTATTATATATTACGTACAATACAAATAAAATAAACAAAAAATTTATTAACCATGATTAATTAGAATCAAAGTACATGAAATATATAATACAACTATAATCACTTGTTCCTTAACTACATATATACAAATACGGGAAACCATCTTACGAGCAAAATCTTTAACAAAACACCATCTTTAACAAAACACCATCTAAAAATAACAATTAATTAATAATTTGGCTAAAATAATAAGATGCAACGAAACTAAAAAATAAACCAAACTAACATCTACTCCCACAATCCCTTTTCAACCATCATTTTCAAATTATGCGGAAAAGTGTTAAGAATGCGAGATAGAAAAGCTACAAATCCCACTTATAACTATAATTGTAAGTCGACATAAAACGGGTGTAAAATGTCACGAAAACACCGGCCCGGTACATTATAATTTCACTCTCAGGGAAACCCCTATAGAAGGATTGATTAGAGATGCTTAGAAATGTGGAGAAGCTCACACACGCTTACCTTTCCCAGAAACATATTAAAATAGACTAGATTTTCCATGAAAGAACAAAAGGTAAAGCAACGGAACAACAGTATCTCATTACTCAGTTAAAGAGAGAAAAAAGTTGACTTTTATAAGTAACACAAACCTGCTCACTCAAAAGAAACAAAAAGTTCCATTTATAGAAGGAAAATGTTTACATTTTAACTCAGCCACAAATCACTTAGAAATTGCGACTTTTAAGCTTTACTAAGTACGAGTTTACTTCACATCTTTTAAAAGCATTAACACTTGAATAAAGGAGAGTTATTTCAACTAAATTTCATAACTTATCAGCCCAAAGCACTTGCAACAGTGAGAGTGGTGAGCCACAGTACCGTTCAGACCTTAAGGTTGTTCTTTCTCATGCACATGTGGTGCAGAGCAAACGATCTCCATAACTACAGAAATAAGACCTGCAAATGTACATTACCTTTCCTAGGCACCACCTAACAATCACCTATGGTAGTAGGCTGCGACTTGGGGGCGGTTTCATGGTATGGCAATAGACGAGGCTTAACCCACCTTAAAAGCATTACCTCATTCAATCACAAATCAAGCACTCTCAACAAACAAAATAAACACCTCACAAAAAAAGAGAACATATCAATTTATCAAGAAGAGAATTTGATTTCTAATATATCATTAGTTAAACATGAAGGTAGTGCTTAAAATACTTGACTATTAGTGAGAATTGCTTGGTTATCCTCTTTAAATCACTTAATTAGGAATTAGCCTAAAATTAATTAAACATCTAACTATTTGTTTAAGCCCATCATTATTAGGAGGTAACATACATCACTCCTTAAGTAGAGAAGCGGGACCAATAGTAAGCGAGGGAAAAGGAGGAGGGCCTCGGCGGCCCATCATAAACTATATATTAATGCTAAAACTAAACGGCATAGCTTAACATGAGAAGTTGAAGATTTGGCCACAAAAAAATTATATACTTACTCCGGGGGAATTGTTTGACGCCTCCACTATTAGTACAGGTCTGACATTCACATCATGGAAGTCATGCAGGGAGCTTTTGCTTGTTTGAGCTGCAATTTTCATATTCTTTAGATAGATAATCCACTCCAAATTCTCAGCGCCATTTCTTGCATAAGATATAAAAGCAACATCAACCAAAAGTTTAGATACAAAAAGGAAATAGTACAAAAGGATTGTGCCCTTATTTATATGGTTTAATCTGACAACTAGAGATACACTAATTGACCCAGTGGAGGTAACTAGCTATATTAAGTACCTAACTTGCCCCGAATCCATTATATGCCTTCGAACCGGTGCAGGGGACCAAACTATATCCAAGATAGAAAAAGCCAAGCAAAATTACTAAGACGGCCAAGTATTTGTATCAAAGAAAATAATTAGGTGGTTCTATAGCCAGTAAGAAGATAGAGCAAATAAAAAATTTCTTCATAAAGCCATCAAATTCCCATAGTGCACCAGATCAATGCAACAGTATCAGACAAATCATCCAAAAAATTAGAATAACTACTCCTAACTACCAAATTGAAATAACTCAAATTTAGACACCTTTTTTGAAACATGAACCACTTCATACACGGAAAAGAAAACGTGATGTTTCTCATTCAATAAAATCAACCACCATTAACTCAATTTAAATTTGCTACAACTACAAAATTATATCTTGTCTAAATTCCAAACGTAAACAAATTGAAAACATATTAATTGTCATAAAGTTCTTTCTAAAAACACAAAGTAATAGAATCAAAAACAATAATCCCTTTCATAAAACTATAAAAAAAATGATAACAAAAATGAGTGTATCGAATAAGCTTGGTTGACGAATTTACCTCCAAAAGTTCAGCAATAGTTCCAAAAGAATTCAACAGCAACAGAGCCAAATCTGAAAAAAAATTCCTTATCATTGCATTTTCTAGGAAGCTACGCTGAAAACTCCACATGATCAAAGTTTAGAGTAATAACTACCACAAAGTCCAAGAGTAAAAAAGACCAAAATCGTACTCGCAATTTCTATCTCACTAAACGAAGAAAACAAGCTGAAGTAAAGAAAGACTCCAATCACTTGGCACCAAATTACCAAGTTTCATTTTCGTGTATACATAACAATACATCCCAATTTCTAAAAACACCACATAACAACCACCACCAAAGTCCACAAAATTGGAAAAATTAAACAACTTTACCAATAAGTAATGCAACGAATAAGTAATGTAACAACAAAAGCAAACATATAAGAATACAATACAACATCAATATCCTAAATTTCAAATTCTAAAAAATAATTCAAAATTCAGCTCAAATTGAAAAAAGTCCAACAATTACAAAACCTCGCTTTCACAAATACTTCCAATTTATCTAAAAATTACCGAAAATCGAAACCCATATCGAATTCAAAAACCATACGAATTAGGACCTTGAAAAATAAAAGAGTAAGCTCTCCTCGAATCAACTAAACCATATTAAAAATGGGTAGCAAAGCACTGCAAACTGAATTTCAAAACATTAAACCATACGAAACATGTACGAAGTTCAAAGAAAAATGTAAAACAAATACTTCCATAAATACTCAACACAATAGTTATAGAAAAAAGCTGGTGATTTACTTCGGCAAATTAGGGGTTACAACTAATGCCTTGAAAGAAAAAGGAGACCATAATCTATTTATTTCTCGAAGCATCACAATTAAAAAAAGTCCACATAAATCTAGGCGAAAAAATGCGACTTACAAAAGCTAGAAGAATGGAGTATCTTACGTCAAAATGCCGAGTCGAGAAAATATTTTGGACACTTCGTAGCACGAGCATACAAACCAACGGGCTCCCTTATACATAACATCACATGACCAAATTCTAATCCTTGCAAATATTTGAAAAGGATATGTATAAACACACGTTCATTAGACCCATTCTTCGAACCTTAAGAAAATACTTTTGAGCATGACTACATATCTCGCAAAAATCATGACCGACCAGCTCAAATTAGTAAAAGAGGTACTTAAATAGGCACATAAATTTGATACTGGAGTAATCTTGGCTCATCAACATCATAGCCCACAAACAAATACAATTCAATATATACTTCATGGTTCAATGAGCGGCTATGTCATTGCTTATGAGCCCGAAAGTCGTAACAAGTTGCTCCCTCAACAATATGACTCAAAAATAACGACAAAACAAAGTCTATCAATTACAATTTGGATCATTAAAATTTTAAAAAATGCATGTTGAGAAAACCCGGTGATGAATATTGTATCACAATTGAGTTAGATTGTAACTCTAGTTCATATGTTGCAAATAATTGAAAATTGATTATATAGATAAAGTAAGCAACGAGATACTTTCACACTGCGGCTTCTTGACCGGTCATTGCATCTACACCTAGCAAAATTTCAATAGGATTTCGTTGTTCGTTTCACTCCATCATTGCCTTGTCAATCCGCCAAAACTAAAGTATCGGCTACGTTCGATTTATGAAGTCGACCATGTAACAAGCAATAAGACTAAAAAATTGCAATAAAAGGCAACACCGGTGAAGTCTTACGGTGGTACAACTATGACAGATCCATATTCTTGTTTTCGACCTCCGTTAGACCTTGGTTAGCTATCTCGATCTCGAAGGTTTAACATAAATATATGTTGTATAGACAAGTACATCCACTGTCATAATCAATTTTTACACCAATAATCTTGAGAAAAATCCAAATCGCATAGTTGCTAAACAAACTGTAAAGGCAAAAAAATAATAGGATAAGAACAAATATTTTGTATTCTATATGAGCACAAGGTCAAGCCCGGTAATAAAAGTTTTTAAAGAAGAGAAAAAAAGTCCAAAAGGAGCAACACAACCTGTATCCGTCCTTCCATGGGAATATGGAGTCGTTTTTTACAAATCCTACATCATTATTGATAAGAATTATTATTATTCTTGCCATAACTACCATTGGAAGCATATTATCTAGAAGTTCTATAGATGCATAGTAGAGTAAGTAGTGATGTCCATCTACACTTTGGTAGCGAGAAAATGGAAGTTTCGGGATTTTGGCCGAAATTTTCCCGGTAACACCATGAACGGCAAAGAAAGCCATCGATTTTCGACCAAACTAAATGTAACATTAAGCGTCCAAAGGAGCCATTTGCTATCTCGGAAAAACAATAGACGAAAGCGTGCGGATGAAAAAGCACAAACCGATAACTACCAAAAAGGATCCGAGTGAGCACTCTCAGGGGTGGATCCTAGTGAGCGCACAAGCTTGGTTCCCTCCACATTTGTAACATGTGCACCAATCAACATTAATCAATTTTCGGTGTCCGCAAAGATCGAAATTGGAATAAAAGGTAAAGGGATAAAACTAGTGCAATATAAGGTCATACATTGTTGGTTACGTTGTGTAAGGTTTTGATATCCCACGAACTTCAAGAGTGGAAAAGAATTAGTGAAAATTGTAATGATGGTGTCGAGTTCTTACTATCGTAGAGCAATATCAAGAAGCATATCTCTTACAGCGTATAGATCATTTGCTTGACGATAGTTGCATACAACTTTGGTTGTTGATGAAGACTTGTAGTGAGGTTGCCCTTTAACAAGAGGCCAAAATGATGTTTCGGGAGTTGGGAACGAGCTATGTTCCCCTCTCTTTATCCACCGGTGTCCTCTCTCAATGAGATAAAAATCAAATAGTGTACATCAATGCCTTTGGAGAGCGAAGTGTATGCAGCGGGAATGCTAGAAAAATTCCTATGCTCCATGCTCATTAACCTGGGTTGGCCAACGGGGAACTAATATCCGAGCTTCTTGAATGCTTGTTGCGGGAAAGGGGCAAAGAGGCTCGAGTGAGAACCGAGGGATCTATCATTGAGTTCAAAGGATTTTTGTTCTTTTTTTTTCAAATCTTTACACCTTTTTGTTTATTTTGATTTCATACAAATGAAAAAAAAAAAATCATATTTTCAATTTTTTTGGTTCATGGGAGGGAGGGGAGGGACTTGTAGGGTATATTCATTTCCATATAAGTTAAAGTCGGGGTTGCATAAAAAGAAAAAAAAATCCGGTGGATAACATAAAGTCATAAAGCGAGTCGAAACTTCTTTTTAATTTCTACATTTTGAACACCAAAATTATGCGGCCGGTAGGAGCATCGGACGAATGAGAAGAACAAGAAATATTTAACCATGTAGTTCCCTTAAACCAGTCTAGGAGAAAAAATCAAAAAGGAAAAAAGAACTACTTGTTACTGTAAGTCAACAGAAAAACTTGAATGAAACGCCACAGAAAGGCCTACATGCAATCATGCATCCGTATTACGAGGGATCTCAAGTGAACAATTATACATAGATTCATTTACAAATCCATTTCATAAAACAAAATATCCCAACAATCTACAACTCAAAATGTTTGCAATGTAGTCCCAGAAGTTCTGCAAATACTGAACCCTAAGTTAGGATCACTCAACCAAAACTAATCCTACTAACTTTGTGAAGAAAAAAAAAACTAAATTTCGCAAACAGACAGAAAAATCAAACACCGATATGAAGAACAATGAAAACAAACCTGGCCAATTTGCGCATGAGCGAATAAATCACAACCATCAATAACAATAATAAAGGTCATAGCTTGAATATGAAACAACGCCTGAATCTCGTTCGAAATCAAAGTATCTTTCAACGGTTTCGAAATACGAAAATTCGAAAGTGAAATAGAATTTTCCACTTCATCCTCTTCCTCTGCCTCATCCATTGACTTTTTAGGCTTCAAATCAACAATAGGCTCAACTAATTCAGAGTCTCGTCTTCTCCTTTTCCCCTTCTTTATCCGTCTTTTTATTGGTCTTCATTTTCTTCTAGAATCTAGGGTTTCATGCTTCGTGCTCTTGATTTTCTTATCAGATCTAGGGTTTCATGCTTTGATTTCTTTGATTGGTCAATGTTTTCTCTCTCTTCGATTGGTCAATTAGATTAAACCCTAGAATTAATTCGAGTAGTTCAGAAAATAAAACCTGAAGGAGTTGTTGATTGAAGAAACATCAAGGTCGACGCTGAGGGAGGGAGTAGCGAGGTTGATTGATTCAACCAATTGAACTGCGGTGGAGGGATGGACGACGTAGGGATGGACGAGGGGGGGAGTACAGTGCGAGGTTTCATTTGAGAGAGGGTTCAATTGAGAGAGCGAGGGAAAACAATAGAGGAAAGGACTGATGAGGATTGAGGAGGGTCGAATATTATTTTAGTACGTACAGTGCAAGTTTCATGAATTGAGAGAGGGTTCAAATGCTCGGGTTGTCAACCGGAGCATTTGACATCAAATGCTCGGGTTGATTAATCAACCCGAGCATTTGTGAATTTTTATATTAAAATTTTCACAAATGCTCGGGTTGATTAGTCAACCGGAGCATTTGAAAAGTAGCAAAAGTAGTTTTTTCCACTAGTGGACCTGTTTGCTTATGTCTTTCCTTTAACCTTGGATGCACATCCATCCAAGTGGTTCAGATCATTGAACAAAGCTAAGCTGAACGATTGGGACTACATCAGAGAAGAGTTCCACAAGCAATACATCTACAATACTCAGCTTCCCATTGGCCTTCGTGAGTTAGAGTTAACTAAACAAAACTCCAACGAAGACTTCGTCACCTTCCTTAATAGATGGAGGGATAAAGCTGCACAAATGATTAACAAGCCACCTCGGGAGGATTAAGTCCGAGCGGTGATCCGTAACCTGCGGAAGTATGGGGATCATATCAAGTTCCAACCTATAAAGTCTTTCACGAAGCTCTTTAAGGTAGGCTCGTCGATTGAAGAAGAGGTACGGGCCAACAAGAACAAGGGTTCAAACAACAACAACAACTCTTTTAAGAAGAGTAACAATGGCCCTTCTAGCTCCAAAAGCAATGAGGTCAATGCCATAGCTGCTGAAAAGAGAGGCTATCAAAAGCCTCAAAGAACATTCCCACATTTAGGCATGTCCTTAGAAGAAGCCTTCACTAGACTTCATGTAAAGGGAGCACTTGAGCCTATTGGCCCTACTCCAGATCCTGCTCCCGATAATTGATCCAAGAGGTGGGATCCTAATGCTTACTTGCAAGTACCACCAAGGAATGGACACCCAACATCCGTGTGTTGGACCTTAAAGAATCACTGCGGGATATGGCTGAAGACGGTAGATTGCCAATTCCACTGCGGCAAAAGTCGGCAATGCAAGCAACCCCTTGGGTAGCACCTAAACAACGCGGGGCTTAGC
The DNA here is from genome assembly GCA_947648045.1 of Beta corolliflora. Classification (NCBI taxonomy): domain Eukaryota; kingdom Viridiplantae; phylum Streptophyta; class Magnoliopsida; order Caryophyllales; family Amaranthaceae; genus Beta; species Beta corolliflora. Next base: position 59,370 of record CANSZD010001218.1, read on the forward strand.
CATTTAACGCTAGTTTTTAGGTTGAGTCGGAGAGTCCCTCCTCTAGCTCCTTCATTTCTCTTCTTGTCGAGTCAATGGCATTTAGGTTTTTATTTCTAATAAGCCTTGTTCTATTTTTTTTTATTAATAAAAGAATTTCATTTTCATTTTCATTTTCATTTTCATTGGCCTTCCATCATTTTATTTATGCTTCTAATTCAATGATGAAACTTAAATCACCTAATGAACTTAACTAATAAAAGAGATCTGGAAAAAAAAATGAAAGAAAAAAAAATGGACATATTTTTGTATCAGGAGTTATTCCCCTCTCCCTCCATCATCCATAAACCGTCATTCGCCAATCCCTTCAACATCAAAGCTCCACAAACATCCTTCAAGCCTTCCAGTACCCTAAACCAAACTTGTGTGCAAGCCTCACTACAAAAAAAAATCAATGCCAGGCAAAATAAAATAGTGAAAAAAATTCAAAGTGCAAAAAAAATGAAAAATGCAAAAACGCACATGACAAAAAGAAAAGATTCAAAAGAAAGAGCCAAAGGCAAATAAAAGTCAAGTTAGGGGGCTTGCACACAAGTTCTACCCCTCATTCAAATCCCTTCGATTCATCAAACTTTTAATCCATATAATCCAAATTCATAATCCTTTTATCAATCCTAACTCCTTCTCCAAGGTATGTCCAAGCCCGCTAGGTTGAAAACCCGAAAGGGCGACCTAGGCAAAAGTTAGGGCACAAAAAAAATATAATAAAAAAAAGAAATCAGATCTAGAACTACGAATGGTCTGATTCGCAAGGATACGTAGGAATCCTCATCTCGAGGTCCGACCGCTTCAATAAAATAAAATAAGTCATGGTCTAATGTTTTGATTTTCTAGAATTTAGGAGCATATCCTTCCTAGATCCCGACATAGACTCGAGTCCGAACCTAGCCTCGTTAAAGCCTTTTCCCACCTACATTCATTTAAGTCACAAATTCAAACCTTTTATTTTTCAATCCAAGCTCTCCTTTTCCCCGAAGGACTCTCCGACAATTCCATGATCTCTGGTGATATTTGACTTTGCCCATATCAATTTCCCAAAGAGGAATCCCCAGTGCAATCCCCAATGAAAACTTTTAATGTTCAAGACATAGCAACTACATTTCAATATCAGATCAACTACATTTCAATATCAGATCAAGTACATTTCAATCAAGGCTCAAGCCTAATTCAAGGCAAGCTCACCCAAAGTGGGGGCTTCCTACATGTGGTGGTTCCTCCAATTTAAATCAAACTCCCGAAAAGTTGTAATCCGCTGACCTCGTTTACGAACCCCAATCATTTACTAAAAACGATTTTCGAAAATCATTCTATGCATTTCTAATCGAGTCCTATCATTCTATCGTGCTATCCATCTTCTAGCAGTGTAAAATCATGACCTTGCATTGCATTTCATACATTCTAGTCTTGCATAACCACGACCTTGCATGACGTGTCATCCCTTAGCTATGCATACCCTAAATCCTTGCATAGCGTCTCATTCATCCTTAATGAGGCTAAGTTTGCATTTTTACATCATTATGTGCTTCTTCTGAGTTGTTTGCACCTATCTGCTAACATCTTCTTCTGCAGGTATTCAGATTGCTTGTAGTTATTGTCTCCGCATACTAACTTTGTTTTGCGAGGCCGGCGTATATAGATCGGTTCTAAAGCTGAGAGCGTTTAGAATCGTTCTCCGTCCGGACATAGTATACTTTGACTATCGGTTTTCGAACCTCGGTCAAAACGGGGAACCACCAAAAATGCGGAAGCGGGAGCTACATTTCAACAAGCAATTCTCTTTGGAGGGACCACTCATATTTGGGGTGACGTCGAGGCGACTCCGAACTCTCTCAGGCAAATAATAAGGCAACCTCATGTTGATCTCCTAATGTGCACCTTATATAGCCCCCTAAAAATAAAAGAGCTGCCATTTGGCCTAGCCACAATTGGTCACCTTCCCAACATTTCAGACCTCGTGAAGGTGCCTCCCCAAGTTGTTTTTGGATTGGAGCATAGCTAGGCTTGAAGAGGAAGGGAGTACTTCTATAATCCCTGATTTTGCCAAGTACATCCTCGATCCTAAGGTTACCATACCATACACTGGTTCTATTTTCTTGATGAGGACTGAGGTTCACCAAGTTCTGATGTCCAACTACGTTCATGATGTGCATGTCATGCACGTTATGGCACCCATGACACATTTGCGTCTCACAATGATAGCCGTGAAACGCCGCAGACATGACGAAGACTGGAGGTTTCATTTGGTTAGACTCAGAGCGGGGACGGGTGAGCTACCTCCTTTGCCAGCACACACCCCAATATTAATATGGAGCTGTAGGGGATGCGCAAGACCGTCTTTCAAAGAGAACTTATGGACTCTCTTTGGTACCCATCAGCCCAAGGTGATGGTCCTCCTGGAAACAAGGGTATGTAAGCAGGAATTTGAAGAACTACATACTCTCCTAGGGACCTCCATGAAATTCTACTGTGTGAAAGGTGTTGGCATTTGTGGGGGCATGGTTGTAATGTGGTCCGAGGCTGATCTGGATGTAGATGTTCGCCAAGCGTTGCCTGGGCCAACGGCTGAGTTAGTGGCGGAAGTTATGGTGAGTCACCATATGTCCATATATATTTGCTAATTACATCTCCATGCATGTTAATTTGTATTTACTATTTACGTATGAAACTTGTATTTACATCATGCATGGGAAAACTTGAATTTACATCATGCATGGTAAAAATTGAATTTACATATTGAAAGTTCATACAATTGGGTATATTTGTGAATTGTGTCTCATTGATTTCATTTTCTGATTTTGCAATTCTGATTGAAGTTGCATTATTAAAATATTTGTGATTTTTTTTAAAAATTTGTTTATGTAGTTGATATATTTAAGTTGATATATTAAAGTTGTGTATGTAGTCGAAACGATAACCACGTCATCCAAGCTCGAAGAAGAGGTTGTTCCCCGGGCCACAATTCAATTAAGCTGTCAGAAGTGGGTACAATTTTGCTCTACTGAACCGTTGTGTTTTCGGACCCTTGTCGGGATTATGTATCGGTCAAGTACTAAACTAATGTTTGTTATCGTACTTTTTATGAAATTTTCGTATCTTGTTGGATGCTAGGTTTCTATAATGATGTGTTCGTATCTTGGATTGATATTATTAGTCCATATATAATCTACAATATTTCCGCATAACAATATTTACAAACCTGTTATATTGTTAGTCCATATATAATCTACGAGTATTCCCCCTAACATTTACAAACCGGTAATATTTTTTCACTTTTACGGGGCAATTATTCTACAAATCTATATGCATCTGTCATCATATTCGCATTTACGAGTATTTCATCATAAGAATACCTGTTATATTTTTTTCGATTTTTTCACCATATACCCACGACAAATTTTTTTTTTGCACCGTATACCTTTTCAACTTTCCAAATTCACCATATACCCCTCACTTTTCGAAAAATACATCAACTTACCCTTAATGACTAACGGTGTTAGACTTCCGTTAGTCATTAGGCCCTAATCTTCTCCAAATCCTAATTAACTACTCTAAACCCTAAATAACCCTAAACCCTAAATAACCCTAAACCCTAAATAACCCTAAACCCTAAATAACCCTAAAAACAATAACAAACCCTAAAAACCTAACTAACCCTAAAAGCCCACCCACCACCACCCACCCCCGAGGCCACCACCCCAACAACCTCGGCCCCACCTCCCCCCCCTTGACGCAGCCTCGTCGGCTCACCACCCCCCCCCCGCAACCTCGCCAGCCCCTCCCCCACCCCCACCCCGCTCCCCCACCCCACCGGATTTTCGCACCTTTGACCCCCACCCCACCGGGATTTTCGCATCCGTGACCCACACCCCACCGGATTTTCGCACCCCACCACTACCGATTTTCGCACACCGCCCCTCCCCACTTGCCCCACCTTCCCCTCCCCCTCCCTCTCCCCTTCCCCGCCGACCCCCCCTCCCCTCCCCCCCCCTTCCCCTCCTGTCGTGCGAACCCCCTCCCCTCCCCTTCATCAACAATCATCTCACCCCACACCACCACGATTCCACACCACGACCACCACCTACGCATCATAAATCCGTCACCTCCTTCGACAATAAAGCCACCACCTCCTTCGTCAACAATTGGTTACAACATCAACAAAGCCACCACGACCATCAACAAGCATTGCGGACATCCTCACCGTCGCTTTTCCGCCATCCCCCTAATTTCACAATCGGAGACCTTCGATTGTATCATTGGTTCTTAATTTCACAATTCTACAACAAAATCGAAGCAAAACTAAAAAAAAAAAGAAAAAAGAAAGCTGGAGTATGAATTATGGTAGGTATTGAAGAGAATTACGGGTTCTTTGCGGGGGAGGGGAGGGTTGCGCGTCGGCAGGGGAAGGGGAGGGGGCTTCGGGGAGTGGGGAGGGGGATTCGGGGGTGGTGGGGGGGGAGGTGGGGCTGCATGGGGAGGGGTAGCTCGGGGTGGTGGGGAAGGGGAGGGGCTGGCGGGTGGTGGGGGGCAATGGGGTGGTGGGGCTTGGGTGGTGGGCCACTTGGGGGGTGGTAAGAGTAAGGGTTAGGGTTAAGGTATTAGATTAGGGGTTAGGGTTAGGATTAGAGGTAGATTTAGGTTAGTTAATTAGGGTTAGAGGCGAGATTAGGGGTTAATGACTAACGGCGTTAGCCTTCCGTTAGTCATAAGGGTAAGTGGATGTATTTTTTAAAACGTCGGGGGGTATATGGTGAATTTGGAAACTTGCGAGGTATATGGTGCAAAAAAAAATTGTCAGGGGTATATGGTGAAAAATAATTTATGAATTACAATTTTTTTTAACTCATCATCACATTTTCTTTTCAAACGCCCTAGGTGTACTGTTGCAGCAGTAGTTGTCCGCCGAAGTGACCCTAACAACAATACTAACCATAGATAATGCGCCACGTTAGATGTTCATGGGGAAACTACATGTCCTTATGCGTGTGGCGGTGGACTTCTCCAAACCTCCGTGACATAACCCTTAACCCGCGTGTGGCAGTAGGCTAGGTTCTTTTGTCAACAAATTATTATATGATGTTTTGTTTGCTTATGGGCCTTTTAGTATTATAAATAGGATGGTGTATCAAAGGATACATAACAAACACCAAAAATGGATAACAATCGGCCTAACACCCCTCCCACATTTCATACACCATCAAACTCTTCCATGGCAGCTAACAAAATACCACAGCCAACCTCATTAACAACACTGAAGAATTTTCAAAAGAAAATTAGTGTAGGTTGCAAAAATATTGATGCCATATTAGGGGGTGGCTTCCCTACGAGGGCAATAACTGAACTAGTGGGTGAGAATGCATCCGATAAAACACAAATTTGCTTGCAACTCACGATGGTTTCCTAAATGTCGCCTATGTCAGGTGGTGTTTTTGGATCCTCAATTTACATTCATGCAAATAACGTTTTCCCCCACAAACAACTTAATCAACTAGCACAATTTATGAAGGCTAAATTGAACGACACACACGGTTACATAAGCAACGACAACATCACAATCATGCGCGTCGATGACCCATGTGCGCTACTTAAGGCAATTAAATATGTCAGAACAATGGTTGAGCGTGCACAACATTCTTGTCGCAACATTCGAGTTCTCATTATCGATTCAATTGCGTAAATCTTTCAATGTGCATTCCTCAACAACAAACAAGATATGACCGCACACTCCAATCTCCTATTTAAAGTTTTCGCGACATTAAAGGAACTAGGTTTCAACTACAACATTGTTATTATATGCACTAATGAGGTTCGTACTTGCACTGGCGACCAATGGAAATATAAAACCAACAACATGGAGCTTCTTGATTCAACAAACAATAGGCTCGAGCCTGCCCTTGGACTATCATGGTCTAACTGTATCACCAATAGATTTTTTTTAAGATTCCTTATGAAAGGGGGGGACAAAGAGCGATTCATCCACATTATTCTATCCATGTACCTCCCACCTCATTCCATTAAGTTTAAGATTTCCGGAGAAGGGGTCGAAGATGTATAAGATAATGATAAATTCAATAAATACCCCCTGTAGGCGTGTTTTTATTTCGCGTACGCGGTGTGAGCGCGTATTTGTATTTGACTACCCCACTGTAAAGGTTTTTGTATTGAAAACGTTTTCGAAGTCGCCAACAATTCTTTAAAGGAAGAATCATAAACCTAATTGGATATTGGGAAATCGTAGGAACAAATAAGGGACTTATCCAATGTAGATTTCCCCGTCTAGACTTCATAGATGGTCAAAATGAACCAAAGATTGAGTTCGGGGGTGAGGGTACGAATATGGTCATAATGAACCAAGTTCGCCTATTGCTGGCCTTTACTAAATATCGATTCATTACAAATTTTATGCCAAAGAATAATCATATAATATTTTAAACACCCTAAAAATATTTTAGTCTAGGTTGGTTCAGAAAACACATAAAAAGACTATTTTTAGTGACAAGTTATTAAGCAGTAATATTACAAGGTTCCTAGCAGGTTGTCCAAATTATCTGAATTAGTTAGAACAATTCTTTAGGTCTTGTTTAGCAATAATAACATGTGGGTGATAAAAATCATGCAGGACAATCATAATAATATGCATGAATAATCAGGCAAGCATATAATAATGTATGAAAATAAATAAAAATAAGAAAAGAAAATATTGCAGGGAGTTAGTATAATAAACAATACTTACTATCGCATGAATTTGTTAACAATCTACATCATGAATAGAATGTTAGTAACTTCAAGAAATATAATAAAGAAATAAATAAAGAAACAGAATAGAGGTTGTTAATTTAGTGGACCCTCAGAAATTATACCACCGTCTGGGGTCGTTGATTTCTACGGATCTTGGATTGAATTAGAACGAGCCTTAAAAAGGATTTGTATCTTGCGTCGAGTATTATAACTGGAGATATGTGTATTATCTGATGTTAATGATGATCGTGCGATGATTCAGGAAGTGTAATAGCTTTTTAGATATATAGGCACTGATGTGTAGCAATTAGGATTTTTATGTGTCTAAGCCTGGGTTTTATTAAGTATAGTAGTATGAGGATATTTAGTGCGGTATTCAATGAGAAACACTTGGCGTCTCATCATGAGAGGCCATTTTGGCCTCTCACACAAAAAGACAAAAAACAAACGCTGAACTTTGGTACCAACTTATACCAAAGTTCGGTAAAATTGGTACCAATACGAGATACCAAAATTTAAAGTTGATACCAAATTCTTGTACCAAAGGAGGTAGTAGTGATACCAAAGTTCAAAGTTGATACCAAAGTAAGTGTAATTGGTGCCAAAGTAAGTATAATTGGTGCCAAAGTAAGTATAATTAGTACCAAAACTCAAAGTTGATACCAAAGTTCACTTACACTAGATACCAAAATAAGAGTTATTTTGGTATTGGTACCAGTTTTACTGAACTTTGGTATAAGCTGGTACCAAAGTTCAGCGTCTGTTTTTTGTCTTTTTGCGCGAAATGTCAAGCGTGCCCCTGTGAGAGGCCATTTTGGCCTCTCACGATGAGTGGCCTAGACAAGCTCGTATTCAATATGGGTGATTGGTGATTTGGTGTGGTGATGATGGTTGTAGGAATATGTGGTGTGAAGATTGTTGTATTGTGATGAGGTACGAGTGTGGAGATTAGGGGGTGCAGTAGGATTTAGGCGCAAGAGGTATTAGGAGAATTTAGGCGGTGGACGAATGTGAGTTTTTGGGGAGGAAGTTATATGAATAGCCATGTGATATTATTGTGAGCCGTGTAATGTCGTTAGTCCGGAGATGTGAATTGTTGAGAGGATATTATATAGTTTTAAGTAGTTGAGTTGCAATAGGTTTTTGAAAGATATTAAGATTTCTTAAAAGATTTTTTATAAATGATTTTTTATAAAAAGATATTTTTATTAACAAAACTAATTAATTCTATTAATTAAATTGGGATTAGAAAAGGGGTTTTAAAAATTGGGCTTTCATAAAAAAACTATTTTTAAAAGGTTTTCGAAGAAGGGTTAATAAAAGAGTTATAAAAAGATTTTGGGCTTAAAACATTTTATCTTAGACTCGTTCTTTATTCTTTCCTCGATCCGGACCAATTAGAGCGGGGCATTGGTCATCATAGGGTACTAAATGGGGAGACACGATTATGTGTCTACAGAAGCCCCCACTTTGACTGAGGTTCAGGAAACCGAAAGTCAAAGTACACGGTGTCGGGACGGAGAACGATTCTTAACGCTCTGCAGTTTACAACTGATCTATGAGAGCCGGTCTCTGCAAAACAAAGTTAGTAGGCAGGACAATAACTACAAACAATATGATCACCTGTAGGAGAAGATGTTAGCAGATAGGTGCAAACAACCCAGATAAAGCACATAATGATGCAATAATGCAAACTTAGACTCGCTATGGATGCACAAGACGCTATGCACGGATTGAGGTTATGCAAAGCTAAGGGATGACACGCCATGCAAGGTCAGGGTTATGCAAGACTAAGATGTATATAATGCAATGCAAGGTCAGGATTTTACAAGGCTAGGAGATCTGGATACGTAGAATGAGATAGAATGATCATAAATGGATAGAATGATTAGAAATAGATATAATGATTTTCGAAAACTGTTTTTAGTAAATAAAACGAGGTCTGCATATTGCAACTCTTCGGAAGTTTGACTTGATTTGGAGGAAGCACCACATATAGGAAGCCCCTACTTTGGGTGAGCTTGCCTTGAATTAGGCGTTGCGAGCCTTGATTGAATTGTAGCTGATATGTCTTGAGCGTTGAAAGTTGTCATTGGGGATTCTTCTTTGGGAAGCTGATACAGGCAAAGTCAAATATCGCCAGAGACCATGGAATTGTCGGAGAGTCCTTCGGGGAAAAGGAGAGCTTGGATTGAAAAATAAAAGGTTTAAATTTGTGACTTAAATAAATGTAGGTACGAAAAGGCTTTGACGAGGCTAGGTGCAGACTCGAGTCTATATGTCGGGATCTAGAAAGAGTATGCTCCTGAATTCTAGAAAGTCAAATCATTATTAGACCATGACAAATTTTTATTTTATTGAAGCGGTCGGACCTCGAGATGAGGATTCCTACGTATCCTTGCGAAATCAGACCATTCATAGTTCTGGATCTGATTTCTTTTTTTTATTCTTTTTTTTTGTGCACTAACTTTTGCCTAGGCCACCTTATCGGGTTTTCAACCTAGCGGGCTTGGACATACCTTAGAGAAAAAGTTAGGGTTGATGAAAGGTTGAAACGTTTAAGGTTTGAAGGTTCTATTGGTTGGGCTAAGGTAAAGATCATGGATTTGGATTATATGGGTTAAAGTTTTGATGGATTGAAGGATTTAAAACGAGGGGTAGAACTTGTGTGCAAGCCCCCTAGCTTGACTTTTTATTTATTTGCCTTTGGCTTTTTCTTTTTTGCATTTTTTTTTGTCCTGTGCGTTTTCTTTTGTTTTTGCTTATTTTTCTTTCGCACTTTGAATTTATTCGCTTTTTTTATTTTGCATGGCATTGATTTTTTTATTTTTTATGTAGTAAGGCTTGCACGCGAGTTATTGGTTTAGGGTATTGGAAGGCTTGAAGGATATTTGTGGAGCTTTGGTTAATGGAGGAAGATGATGGTTTATGGATGATGGAGGGATGATGGTTTATGGATGATGGAGGGAGAGGGGAATAACTCCTGATCCAAAGTATGCCCTTTTTCATTTTTTTCTTTATTTTTTTTTTCAGATCTCTTTTTCAGGTTTAGTCAAAGTCATTAGGGATAATTTGATTTAAGTTTCAACATTGAATTAGAAGCATAAATAAAATGATGGAAGGCCAATGAAAATGAAAATGAAAATGAAAATGAAAATGCGATTATTTTTTATTGATTAGAAATAAATAGAACAAGGCTTATTAGAAATAAAGTTCTAAATAACATAGACTCGATAAGAAAGGAAATGAAGGAGGTAAGGGAGGGACTCTCCGACTCAACCTAGAAAACTAGCGTTAAATGACTAAGCCTCCTGCACTGTTGAGACGATTCCCAAGGGGTTGCTGTTGTTATTGACTTTTGCTGCCGACGGAACTGGAAGTCTGCCACTATCAACCATATCTTGCAGATTATTTTTTAAGGCCCAACACGCAGATGTTGGGTGTCCATTCCCTTGGTGGTACTTTCAATAGGCATTAGGGTTCCACTTCTTGTGTCTATTTTCAGGTGTAGGGTCTGGAATAGGACCGATAGGCTGTATTGCTCCCTTTTGATGAATCCTATTGAAAGCTTCTTCTAAAGTCATGCCCAATGGAGTGAAGGTTCTTTGAGGCTTTTGATAACCTCCCATTTCAGTAGCTAGGACGTTGACATCATTACCTTTGGAGCTGGAAGGGTTATTGTTACTCTTCTTGAAAGAGTTGTTGCAAACTTTTCGAGGCTTTGACCTCTTCTTCGATCAGTAAGCTTACCTTATAGAGTTTCTTGAAAGACTCTATGGGTTGGAATTTGATGTGATCCCCATATTTGGGCTGCAAGTTACGGATCACCAGTCGGACTTGGTCCTCTTCAGTTGGTCTGTTAGTCATTTGTGCAACTTTATCCCTCCATCTGTTAAGGAAGGTGACGAAGTCTTCGTTGGAGTTTTGTTTAGTTAACTCCAACTCACGCAGGCCAATAGGAAGCTGAGTATTATATATATATATTGTTTGTGGAACTCTTCTCTGATGTAGTCCCAGTCATTCAGCTTGGTTTTGTTTAGTGATCTGAACCACTTGGATGGATGTGTATCCAAGGTCAAGGGAAAGATATAATCAAACGAGTCCTTGCTCATGCCCTTGAGGGCCATAGAGATGGAAAAGGCTCTCAAGTGATCATCTGGGTCTTCGACCCCCTTGAATTTTGGGAGGTCACCCAGTACTACCTTTTTAGGGAGCTTTTCCCTCAGTTCAGGATCAATGACGTCATGGCTATGAGCCTGACTCTCGAGTGCAGGAATTGACTGGATCAAGTGCTCGAGTTTTTCAAACCTCAAATCCGTCTTGGACTTGATTGGAGGTGGCGGTGGTGGAGTGGCGCCCTGTTCTTCCTCTTCAGTTAGTTTCTCTCTCAGTGCCTTGATCTCTTTATCTTATTCCTCAAGACGAGAGTTCATCAGTTGAAGTTGAGCCATGATGGCACTGAGCTGTTCATTAGTGTCCCCCATTTCAGATGATGATTCAGAAGAGTCGGAGGATTCGTCTGAAAAGGTTAGCATGCGCTTAACGAGTCGAGTAGTAGGTTGACCTTGTTGCCTCTCTGTTGGACGTTCCCAAGTTATGATCTCACGACCTGTCCTGAACAGAAATCGGATGGACCTCGTAAATTTTAAGAAACAAAGTTTTCGAAATGTGAAATGGAGATGGGAAATGGGAATAAGAAATGGACATGGAAATGGAGATGAAAATGGGAAATGATTAGAGATGGGTATTATTTTGGACTAGTATGGGCTTGACCATGATGCTGACATGGGCCTAACTATATGCATATGCAGATTTAGACTGGACTGAACTGTACTAGACTTTGAACTTACATGATAGCAAGCAGGCTAGGCCTAAGGGTATGAACTGATCTTTTATAGTCCGAAGACTTGATTATACTAGACTTAGGGAATGAACTTTTATAGTCCATAGACTTGACTTTTATAGTTCGAAGACTGACTAGGGTTTACATATAATGCAAACTAGACCAAGGGAAATTTTATAGTCTGAAGACTGAACTTTTATAGTCCGAAGACTGACTAGGGTTTACATATATAGGGAAGTTTTATAGTCTTAAGACTGAACTTTTATAGTCCAAAGACTGACTAGGGTTTAAATATAATGCAAACTAGACCTAGGGAAATTTTATAGTCCTAATACTGAACTTTTATAGTCCGAAGACTGACTAGGGTTTACATATAATGCAAACTAGACCTAGGGAAATTTTTATAGTCCTAAAACTGACTTTTATAGTCCGAAGACTAACTAGCGTTTACATATAATGCAAACTAGGGAAATTTTATAGTCCTAAGACTGACATTTATAGTCCAAAGACTGACTAGGGTTTACATATAATGCAAACTAGACCTAGGGAAATGAACTGGGCCTAAATGGACCTAAGATTTGGATTGAAATGGATTAGGAATAGACTTGGACTAGACTTCACATAAAGATGCAAATGGGCCTAGATTTTGAAATGAACTAGACATATATATGGGCCTAAGATCGACTCTAATGCTAGTGAATGTATGGACTCCAATTAGACGGGCCTAGGATGAATGCAAAATGGACTCTAATGCATATGGGCCTAGAAATGAATGCAAATGGATTTGGTTTAGAATTTTAAAAATTCATTTTTTTTGAAAGGAACCCCTTGTTTTTATCTTTTGTTAGGAAAAGATGATGGATTAATTTTGAAGATGTTTTTGTAAATGTCGTGTATGATGATGATTAATAAATACTTTTTTTGAAATGGTAGAATAGACATGGGTGTAGGATTGATTTTGAAAAAATGTAAGATTTTGAAATTTGTTGAATATGGTAAGACAAGATTGATAGGGAAGATTAGTTGAACAGCAGGGAGAAGGTAGACATGCATGATGATTCTAACTCTATCATGACCGTTTTCTAAATGCACTTTTTAGGATAGACTCAACCTTGCATGAAAAGACTGATTTTTTAAGACTTAGGATAGAAGATATTGTTTAGTAAAAGATGGGGATAGATTTTTGAAATAAATAGGAGAATAATTTTCGAAAAAAGATAGGTGATACAATTTTTAAAGATGGAGATGGATTAAAAAAAGAATATGAGATAGTTTTTTCAAAAAAATGATAGGAGATATAGTTTGGTAAAAGGTGGAGATTGAAGATGGGATGAAATTTTGACAAAGATAGAAGAATGATTTTTTTGAAAAAGATCTAGATAAGTTTTGAAAATAAGATGAAGATTTAGTTTGAAAAAGATGGATTTTTCTTTTAGAAAAAAAAATGGTGATGTTTTTTTTTGTTGATGAAACAGGATTAGTGAAGAAAATAAAGAAATCTAATTATCCTAGTATTTGGCCAAGAAAACCGCACATGATGGAGATATACACATAGCGTGAGAAATGCACACGGCATGAAGTCAGGGAAATGCACTGCACGCATATAACAAGCGCAGCACGTAGTAGGAAACGCAGGACGAAAACTATAAGCTGCGCAAAACGCATTGAGGTAGTGTGGAACGCAGGATCAAGCGTGGGACGCGACTAACGTGCGTTAGACGCAAAGAGGGTGCGCTAAGCGCAGCTGAAGCGAGACACGATTTTTTAAATTTTTGCTCGTCGCGTAAATTCGTTCGATATTTTTGAACTCGAAACATCGCGTAATACTAAGCACTAAAAAGCACGCACACGTAAAGATGCACAAATATGATAATAATATGCAAAGTTCTCAACCTAAAGTCCAGTTCTATGTTTCAACTATGGTCAGGTTTAGGTTAAGGCAGAAAAGGTCCATGACTAAGAGAATGATCCCATGCTTCGTAACCCTGCTTAAAGAGGTGGCCACGTGTAAGACGCACTCCAGTTCTCAAGTCAGGAACAAGAGAACAATGCCATGGTTGGGTAGGTTTGCTTATAACTAAGATCCAACACTATCGCTCAGGAAGCTTTTTGGAAGGACAAAGCGCAAACCCCCGGGGGTGACCTCACACATAGAACATGTGCTAATGAGGCAAGGTAGATTGTTCTTATGGAGGCTGAACAATAGCCATGCATATGCAAAACAATATATTATTCAAAGGCATAAAAGGAGAATAAATCGTATTTTTCAAGTTTCACCCACTCATTTAAAAAATTAAGTTTTCAAAATTCTCCCCAGTGGAGTCGCCAAATTGTAAGCGTGTTTTAATTTCGCCTACGCAGTGTGAGCGCGTATTTGTATTTGACTACCCCACTGTAAAGGTTTTTGTATTGAAAACGTTTTTGAAGTCGCCAATAATTCTTTAAAGGAAGAATCATAAACCTAATTGGATATTGGGAAATCGTAGGGACAAATTATGGACTTATCCAATGTAGATTTCCCCGTCTAGACTCCATAGATGGTCAAAATGAACCAAAGATTGAGTTCGGGGGTGAGGGTACGAATATGGTCATAATGAACCAAGTTCGCCCATTGCTGGCTTTTACCAAATATCGATTCATTACAAATTTTATGTCAAAGAATAATCATATAATATTTTAAACACCCTAAAATATATTAGTCTAGGTTGGTTCAGAAAACACATAAAAAGACTATTTTTAGTGACAAGTTATTAAGCAGTAATATTATAAGGTTCCTAGCAGGTTGTCCAACTTATCTTAATTAGTCAGAACAATTCTTTAGGTCTTGTTTAGCAATAATAACATGTGGGTGATAAAAATCATACAGGACAATCATAATAATATGTATAGAATAATCAGGCAAGCATATAATAATGTATGAAAATAAATAAAAATAAGAAAATAAAATATTACAGGAAGTTAGTATAATAAACAATACTTACCATTAGAGATGGCAATTATCCATGGGTGAGTGGATTATCCACCCACCCGCCCCGAATAAATGGGTGATCACCCGCGGTGAAGCGGGTGACGGGCGGGTGATGGATGGATCGGGTGGTGGATCGGGTCGGATATGGATGATATTTTTTGGACCCATCACCCGCCCCATCACCCGCTCCATCCATCCATTAATATATCCATCCATCCACCCCAGCAATAAAATGCGTCTTCATACGATACTAAAGCACACCCCAGCAATATTGATTGTCCATGGTGGTTAACTCCAACGAAGTTAACAAACGACAATTCATAATCATTTGTCAAATACGTTGCATTGAAGCACACCCTTAAGGTACCCATTGTCATCTAATCGATGGATGTGGAGAAAATTTTGGTTATCAGCTGCCATCTTATTAAAGTATTTAATCCTAGCATTAACATCCCCAGGTCCAAGCTTCAACCTCCGTTCCTTCGAAATCATATTCCTCAAGTCCCGTTCCATAACCGACCAATTATCCAGACCATTATGATCCCGAGCCAAGCTAGAATGAATCTGAGAAATCTTGACCCCAACACCATGATCATTAAACAATCGCCTTCTTACAGCACAATTCACCTCCTCCTTACGATACATGCTAATGAACCGATGTAACAGCCCGCACTTTCGAGCTGCTAGCTAATCATACTTAACATTCATAAATCTCAATTTACTCTTAATAAACCTCGAATTACATCCTCTTACAGCGGAAACATAACCTTTCATACGATCCTGGACTTAAGGATCATGGGCCCACAACAAGAAACCAAAATATAAATGCAATTACATGAAATGATCAAACCGAATATCTGAAATAATAAAATAATACACTATAAGAATTTCTCTCTCCATTAAACTATATAATATCCATTATAGCTCAAACGAGAAACATCTCATAACACCTATAATCCTTTAGCCACACTCGAACCAGCTTCAACATCTCCTGCAAAAATCAATGACATGAACTCTGCCCCTACCAGGACAGGTTCCAAGAACAAAATCAGTAAAACTGAGTACACACTGTCCAACCAGAAAATTTTTTGGTGGCTTAAAACGTATTAAACTTATCTTACGAGATATTTGAAATCAAGATATAGAAAAGTCGTAATGAAAGAATCATATATACTTTACTCAAATTACAATGATACTTGCTTAAATAATAATACGAATATCTCACGAGATAAATAGTATTTACTCTCAATTAGAGGAACCATAACAATTCCATAGAATAATACAATTTTCAAAATCAACTCTAATCATATTCTAAGACATGGTAATATCTATCGCTTCTGTATTTCCAATTCAAAGACCTTTAATCCAATTATGCATAACATAGCTAACTCCTTCATAAATTCCTAACAAGTTCCTTAGTAATTCATTCCCATATTCATCCCAAGAATTCTATAAACTCAGGAGAGTTACTTCGAAATAAAGTTTGAAATAACTTCCACGAAACCACTTGATGCATCTTCAAATACATATTCTATTTTCTTTTAGAAATCACATAATACTGGGGAAGAGAACACGAATAGAGTTGCCATCCAGGCGAAGTCTCTAAGCTTTTACAAGGGACGTCTTCCTCTTCGTTATGTACCGCTTTCATGACTTTTTAAGACATGTCCGAGAATAAAGAATATACAGAATACATAATGATGTTCATCACTGCTCTAGCAACTTCTTCCCCCTTACAAAAACGAAATCAAAATATATCATTTCATCAAAATACAAAATTCATAATTCAGTATTCTCTGAAGCTCTTATCCATAATTCTCTTAGTCAAATATATCAAAATTTCATAACATAATCGTATTTTGAGAAATTCATATACAACTCAAAGTTGTTTGCTAAACACAGTATGATTTTTCAATGACTTAGTATAATTCAATCCATTATAAAATCCATTTGCTAAAAACAACTCAAATATATAGGATTACAAAGAATTTATGGTTCAATTCTATACACTTACCGAAAGATCAAAATACAATTTAAATCTTATATAAACTTCATATATTAGTCACAAAAGTTTTCTATTAAGAAACATCTTTCCATATAATCTTATTTAACAACCTATAAAGCTTGTAACCTGAGCAGATACTGATGTTTATACTTATGTTAATCATATTAAACATTATACTCTTGCCATATCCCAAGTAGAACTCGTGTTATTCTTTGTGAATACTCTCTTGAATGTCAAAATGTAATAATACTAGTAAATTGTACATTACTCGTATCTATAGATTTCAAAGTCCGTATCACATATACTTCACCCTTATGTAACACAACATCTCATAACATAACTCTGTAATTTAGATGTATGGAAACTTATGTCTTCTAGAACTCGGACTTACATTAATAATTATAGTTGCTCCCTCCAAACAACTTGATGGTTAATCTCACATCTTAATGATTTAACACTTCATACTTGAACCTCTGATCTTCTAGTAACTCAGTTTCTATGATATTTGGAAACAAATGTATTACTCTACCTGTTTGTGTCCCCAACTTATTCCTTTTTCTTGTTTCGGTCATTTGTTTAAACTTTATAATCCCAATTATATAAATTTACATCCAAATTAACCTTACATATATATTACCATCATTATTAACTCATATCACTAGTTCCCAACACTTCATTACACAAGATCCATATACACTTCCCCGACCTTCCTTTTTATAACTTTTCCCCTTTCAAAACATATAGCCTTTGCAATTCAACCTAGTTTGATACTCATAGTATAAAATTCCTATCTAACTCGGACTCATAACTTAGTATTATAATTTTAGTATACTGTTTGCTACTCCTTTGGTTCATTACTCCTTTCCTGAGCTATTATATTCCTAACATAACATTCACATATTAAACACTTACTTTCATATTAGAACCCTAGTTGCCCATCTTATCTTCCTCACATGCCATCTTATATTCCAAAATAAAATTCCTCATACTGGCTTTTATCCTACACCCATTTCAGCATAGATTATCAAACTTAGAAACCCAATTTTAAAGATTCTTTGAACTTCTCTTCCTCCCTAAAACAAATTCAGAAAGCTTACTTATAACTTTATAAACGTACACTCAATTTAACGTCCCAAAAGATTTATTGCTAGCTCTAATAATTATCATAAATTCCAAGTGTATAGCTAAATCCTTCACAAACGTAATTTATATCATAGCGAACATCTCCAACAATAGTTTTACTTCCAAATGTCCAATCTCACACTTTCCATGACCCAAATAATTACAAGCAGGCAAAACTCATAATAGGATATATTCTGAAATCTTGTATTATAATTAGAACTTTCAAACCCATATTTCCCAAAAGTCAAATCTATATTCCTCAAATTAAAGTTGATAGACAGATATATTTAAAATCTTGAATCTTATATTTCAGAATATATATCGGAAACTTGAAACGGTAGACACTTGACTATCACAATAGTACTTGGATTCCTAGTAACTTTGTGTAAATCAAACTCTTTGTAAACTTCATATACAACTATATATCTATACGTATATTACTGATTTCATAAGCTTATCAACCCCATCAAATCAAAGTCGATTACTTATTTTAAAGCATACAAGATCCCGCAGAATATTTTAGTTGTAGATAAATCGAGAAATATATCGATAACTTTTACTTAAATACTTATAATCAAACATCCATAACTTTCATATCGTATCTTCGAACGTGGGTCACTGAACAACTTATACTATTAAGATTCGGAAACCAAAATATATGTTCGTCCGAAAAGATGATCGGCTTAGTATAACATAAGCTGAGGTTCTTTGAGAACTTTTACTTACTTCAGAATATTCGAATAAAACTATACTCATAACAAAAACTTATAAACATTTCTCAAATCATAATTAAAAAAAATAAGGTTAATCTTATATCGTCGAAATACTTGGCGTCGAGTTACATACTCATGAAATCCAATAAGCTTAGAACTCCAGAATCACCCTTTCAAACCAAAGTTCAGCTTATGATCATAAAACCATAACAAGTCCAAGTCAATATTGTAATTTCTTTTTGGCAAATCATGAAACTTATACAACTTATAATTTTGCAAATGCAATTCTGTACATAAGGTGGAGGGACAATGTGTACCTTTTCCAGATCCTCAAATACCGCTCCAATTATGAAATATATCTCCAACAATGCTCACAAAATTCATCATCACAATCTGCTTGAGCTCCATAATCACCTCTTAAGAGTGCACCTCAGTTGTAACAATGACACTAACAATAATCAATAAGTACTCTTCATTGATTCTACATGAGGAAACTAAGTAACACTTCTTGATGTAATTCCTCTTATTACTTACTAACTGAAACCACACATCATACTACAAAGATTCTTTTTTTCTAACTCTTAACTATTAATTAAGCTTAACAAAGTAATATAACTAGATCATTTTAGGTACGAAAGAAACTGATTTTGTAACTTCCAAACAAAAGCTTAAACCTTTCCTTAAACATGGTGAATTTTAAGTAAAATCCTTTGAAATTGAAATCACAAAATCATATTTAGCAACACATGACAAAATTCAGAATTAAACTGTTACATAGCAAAAGTCATAACGACAAAACCCATTTTTAATCTGAATTTGAGTTCTTGAAATTAAACAAGAGTTAAAAGCTTAGCTTATACCTCATTTAATCAAGAACATTTAATCATGAACGAACTGTCAAAAAGAAATATGGCACTGAAGAGACCATACTCTGTTGACAACATGCAGCAGCGGCGATGCCGAACCCACGACCACCAGCACAGTGGCGCGGGTTCATGGCACCATTGCCGGCAGAAACACCAACTGGTGGTGGCACAAAGGTGGACGAAGCTGAGGCAAGGAGAAATCAGTGAAGGAGACTAGCCAAAGGCCGCAAGGAGAGGGAATGCGAGAGAGAGAAGAATAATACCAAAATGAAAACCAAAAAGAAAGTGGATCTTTGGATGATAACTTTGAGTAGTGAATTCCCCCAAAATTCAAAGGGTTTAGTTGACTGATATATAGAAGATTGGATGTCTCTTGCTTAATCTAGAGAGTTCTAAAAGTTCATATGCTCCTATGTTATTTTTGGATGACCCGCAACTCCACAAGAAAGAGAAAAACAAGAACAAGTTCCTCTTCTTTTTTTCAAGTATTGACAATTTGACATATGGGTTTTGTATTTGAAATCCATACTTGGGCAAAACAATACTTTCAAATATAGAATATATCTAATTACTAAAATATATCTATCATATGATATAGGAGAATTAATTTATTACATAAGGAGTACTCAAATTTTACTTTAGAGATAAAACTTAATATTTCTTAATATATATTTTCTGAAGAACTATTAATAGCTTAATTAAGCTAATAAAGTATAATTAAACGTTATTTATAGCCGCTTAGAATTTAGGCTATTACAACCGAGACTTGCTAGGCATAGGATTATGATTCACATGATCCAACATCACTTTCTTAATTTCCCATTCACAACTATCATTACACGTACCATAAAACATAACAGAGCATTTGCATTTCCAAATATAATTCCTCCACTCCTTCACAGATGTCTCACCTTCCTCCCCTTTACCAATTGGTTTCTTATGAGATCATGCAGCCCTCACAACACCAAAACCTTCCTGCCTACCATATCTACGTATATAGTCGTCAAGAAAAGCCCATGTCCTAAATATCATACCAACGGCAGGTGGTGCAACCACACTATTTGAAGCAACACTACCACAATTCAATGGTTCAATATATGCCAAACCCCTCCTGCCCAAGCTCATTGTAATCACCAACGTCATATTCACTCACCCACAATCTCATTGCATTCCACTTGCATTTTCATGCCCAACATAACCAAATATTCATTATAATGGACGTATTTTTTTCGAAATTAACCATTGCAAGTTAAAGACAACAACGGTTTGTTTGGCACACAAATATATACATCTACCCCATTTATTGCATTTTTTAACGGAATTACACAACACAACATGCATTTATTGCTGATTATTCCTTGCAAAAATGTTCCATCTTCATTTACTACCCCTCCCTAATAAATGCAAACCGTTTTAACTAAATTTCACAGTTTTCGGAACATTACCTGAGACTCTTCGGGAGCTCCAAGACCACCGTCTTCAAGGGAATTTTCCTTCGATTCCGAATTCGCTTTGCACCTCATAATTTCAGTCAATTATTAACCTTCTCAAATTCGTCGTAATTTGTCAAAAATCATCAACCTCATTCTTCTTCACCATCTCTCTCTTCAGTTGAAGCTTTTTCATGAACTGGGGGAGAGTTCAAGAAATGGGGACACTTCAAGAATTGGGGACAGAGGTAAAACGCCGTTTGCTACCGTTTGCATGTTAATTCAGTTTAGTAACTTCTGGGCCCCACCATCACTTTCTTTTGGATGATTTAATAATTTTATATTCCTTGCTTAGATACAAGCAACTCTCAATTAGATGTTTATCACCCCTCACACTTTATACCAAGAATTATAAACGGGTTAAAGACACCAGTTCCACCAATTTCTCCATCAGAATATACTTGTTATACCACTCCATGACCAAGTAACTTTAAAAACCGGTAAAAAAAATAGAGCCATTCTAAGAAGTTCAAGCTTAAACCAATTCCATTTCTTGAGACATGGACATTTTGTTACAAGTATGGTGTGAATTAGTTTTAGACGGATATTGTAAATATTGCTTTTTTAAATAACAATAAGAGTGAATATTTCATGTGATATCTTAAACTTGAAATGGTGGTAAAATCAAACGATCTAACCAATACCTATGATTATACTATGTTACAACTTACAAACATCCAGTTAAAAAAAGAATGATCATATGAAAAACATCAAGGAAAAAGTTGAAACAAATTTGCTGATCTTATAAACCAACAATTCTTCTTTCATGCAATCTTATCTCCTCATACCACGCTGTCGTTCTCTTTTTCGGAAGCGCTGAAGCATGAATTCATCTGTTGCAGCTAGCCTTCTCCCAGCCGGGTCAGCACCACTGTCACTGGGTCTTGATCCCACTCCATTATCCTCTGTACCTCTATCCTTGTACAGTTCTGGATGATCTGAAAAAACACACATAAATTAGACGCAAAGGCTTCCCAGTTTCAAACTGAATACAAGCAGCAAATTTACTACCCAATGTTCAGGAAAGGCTTCGTGCAACTGTCTAAAAAAACACACTTATAATTCGTAGCACCAGTTACATTTTTCGGCCACATTAGTCATCTAGGTTGATGATATGTGTTGTTTGACATTTTGAAACTGACCGATGGCGTATCTGATCTTGGATTAACAAGAACCAAGACTATATCACAATTGCGCACAAATCGTCCAGGGATCACAGCCACGGGTCAGATCTTGGGAAGAAAATGAGACATCCATTCTTTATAGATTCTACTTACCAAGCAGTCTACGGTAAGTCGTAACCTTAGATCAGAGATCCAGGAAAGTAAAGAGAGGCTAAAAGGTTCTCTGGAGAACATGTGAGAGTTGCAACGGGGCCCACGCTTATTCCCCCCTCTTGTTCACTAGTGAACATGTTCTCCAAAAAGAGTTCTCGAAGACAAACACAGAATAAATATTCAACAAATATAATGAGTCGAGACAAACCTCTCCTAAGTTTTTCAGCATAATCTTTTCCACGTTGGAAATAATCAGCATTGTGACTCCCAAGAATTGGTCGACTCTTTCTTGGTCTGTCCGATAAATCTCTTTTCATGTAGAAGCTTTTTGGCTGCTTCAGTCTCCTCAATGTTTTTCAGCTTGTATCTGCATCCAGAAGATGAAATCTAATCAGATGATGCCAGTCTTTAGGTGTCAAATAAGGTATATGAGGAATAGTGTTAACATACTCTATAGGAAGCTGAATTTCTGCAATACCAGTAGTCCACTGAGTAGAACTTTCTTCTGAGTTTCTCTTTTTCACCTAACAATGAGAGCGTGATATAAGACAGTTAGTTTGTCACAGATCTTCATTCAATTTCACAAACAAGTGACTTTGTCATAAAAACACGAAAGGTCACAATTCCATATACATAAAAATCTTCATGAAAATGGAAACTGAATAAACACCACCACAATGACATCATTCCATCATCAGTCTGTAAGATACACACACTAAGTAACTTGTAAAATCCCCTCGAACAGACTTAATCTCAGAGAGATATTACTGATAATTTTTGGTCTAATTGTGAGGTATGCGATCAATAAGAGGACGGAAACAGAAGAAATTGACAGAAGAGGTATCGAGTCACCTTACCTGAAGAAATAATTTTGTCAGTAAACAAAAACAACTCCTAACTTTCTTTTGCAGGGATCCCCGCCTCTGCCTCCTTCCTCTCCCCAATTCCTTCTCCCCCTCCCGCCCACGTAAACAAGACCTTTTTTCTCACCTTGTTTTTTCCTTCACCCTCATAAAATTTCAGGTTATTAAGTCAAGATTTTTAGAAGGAAGAGACTCATGAAAAGTATCATGAACTGCACATAAGAATGAGGGATTGAATTCTAATATGTTTTAAGAAGAAGCCCCATTCCTCTCCCCAATTCCTGCCTCTTGTTCACTTATGAAATGCACTTGAAAGATGATGATCCATGAGCATTTAAAAATCATGCAGAAGTGAGATATCAGTTTTCTAACTGGTGCTGGTTTGAGAAAGGGGCAGTCGGATGAAAGAGAATCAGTGAGCCATGATTTGATGGCTATTGGCTAATGGGTTATGTGTGTTATAATTCGTGTTTAGGGAGGAAGAAAATCATAATAAGATGAAGCCATTGATGAGCAAGAGGTTGAAGAACAGTAAGGGAGAGAAGAGAGAGAAAATGTAAAGTTACATTTTTTTATTATTGTGTAAAAGGGTAAGAAGGAATATTATAACATCTACCTATTTATACTAATTACAATAGGTAACAATATTAATGCTAGAATTACAGCTAACAACCTAACTAACAAGAATATCTAAAACTCTAACAACCTAATATTTAAACTCCAAACTCCAACAATGTGCAAACTGAAATTGGATTTTATATTTTAACTACCCTGTTAAACCCCCTCCCAAAAGATTGCAGTATTGCACAGCAGTAATATTGAACAAGTTATGAACTATGTCACTTGAACTCTTCATTTTATCTCACATGCCTGTGTCTGATCCTTGGCCAAAATCATAAAATAGTCGAGTCATACCCTTGGACACGTACCCGTGTCCGATACGAGTACTTGGGTCTCAATTACAAAGGTGATGGATGAGTGGCATGAGAATCAATGAAGTATGAATCTGTTGGAAGCAAACCAGTTAGCCCGATCTGAGAAAAAATTAAACCAAATATATATAACCTTCTCTTCATTTCCTGATTCTATATACATGCTCATGCCTTGCCATGAACAAACTCATTTAAAAGCCTTTTCCATCACATTTTTCCGGGATGTTCGATGTAAAAGGTATATAAAAGCAAAATAATGAGAAGTTTTGTGGCGTCACCACCCGTCAAAATACAAGAGAAAAACATTTCAGAAGAGTGAGCCACCATATATGGCCAGTATAAACATGCATATCCCTACTTCAAACACCCACTCACTGGAAATCTTCGCACAGCCACATGCATCACAATGGGCAAAAGTACGACCATGCCAAACTTAGGAACTCGTCTGCTACAATGACAAGTACTCTCTGGGTCTCCCACTGTCCCACAAATTAATCAGGGTCGTCCCATATATTTATATGGAAAAAATTACTGCAAAAGAAAAATCATAATTTAAAAAAGAGCAAGTATGTAACCCAACATCTAAACTCTAGTGCATCTCAAAGGAACAACGTCAAACGTTCAAAGGATTGTTACCATGCTTAGCCCTATGCCAAATTTACTTAGGCTCAATTGTAAGCTAAAGTTTAGATTACCATGAGTAATCCACAAAAAATGTTACCCACTTGCAGACTATAAGCACAAAGAGCTCGAAAAGGAGCATTTCCAAAGGCATGATTTGATTCTTAACATATTTTAATTAGAGCACAAGCATATCCTTGGTTACTTAAGCATGAGTATGGGTGCTAGATATGGGTATGCATTCAAGTATCCAACTCACAGTGTCTCAAAATTTAGGACATAGGGATATTATCTTAGATTTGAAAAAGGATGTGGGTGAGGCAAGGCAATGTAAAGCCCATAATATAAACTTCATCAAGGATAGAATATGAAACTAGATATATTAGTGACACGGGGGCCCAAAGCCAAACACGACTCAATACAACATCAACCCATCACTTAAAAGCATATTAGATCTATACAAAAACACTACTACTGCCCAAAAGATAGTCCCTAAATTTGAGCTTCTGAGAAGAGAGAGAACGAGGAGAATCACCTGTATATTGTTGCAAAAATAAAAAGTTTCCTTAAACTAAGTGGATCACACTCTCAAGCCTCTTTTTTCTGCCTATCTCCAAAATTCTCTTGTGGTTCATTGTGGCAAGAAGTGTGATTGCAAGGTAAAGTGCTAGGTAAGAATTCCATATCTGTATTCTTGTCATGACCTGTCATACTGTCAATGCAGGTGCAGCAGGCAAAAAAAAGGCCACAGCAAAGTAACATAGAACATGACAGGATTGAGCCTACTTTTATTGCAATTCTCCTAAGCGATAAGTGTGAACATCTTACAAAAAAAGAGAATATAAGTGAGAAAGATAAAGCCCAAGAGGTATATGAAACTGGCTGCCCTAAAGTACAAGCTGCAACAACCAGAGATAATATATAAACAGCATAACTATTGCAATAAGAGGAAGTATTTCTAGTGCTTTACTACAATGCCTAAGGAGAGCCGCCAAAGATTTTCTTAGCCACAATTTAAAAAGCTGAAAAAAAGCAGCTCACATACTTTTAGATGATCCGGGATTTTGTACAACTCTTCTTCAGCAAGTTTCAATTCATTCTCTGAATGATCTGCCGCATTAATACTTTTGCCCCTTTGCTTGGCCAATTCTTGCTCAATATACTTTAACCTGTTAAACAGTGGACAAGGCTGAGGAAGTGTTTTTAAGATATATCAATTTGAAGGTATACTGCCCACAAAGGCAAGTGAAGAATCCTGAAGCCTCAAACGTGAATATATATATATATATCACAGCAACAATGTTTTATATGACAGATTCATGAGAACAATAAATTTAACAGTCAAACAGTGAAACAGGAAACAAAAGCATGTTGTATAAACTATAAATACAAAAAACTAACTTAAGATGTCATATGTAAAGCTCATACTTTACATGGGAAAGAACCTTCATCTAATTTCTACTAGCATGCTTAAGAACTAAAGAATAGTCATAATAAAAGGAAGTGAGGGAAGAAACTGGACAAGTTACATATTGGGGTCTTCAACCATAACAGCAGTTTCTTGAGCAAATGTATCCTGCAAAACCAACTCTTCTTTATCTCCATCTACCTCAACTTTATCGCCTAACTTTACTACTTCAGTTGATGATTGCGGTGTAGTATTAGCAGGAATTCCAGATCTCCTCTCCCTCTGCTTTTGTAGCAATTTCACCTCCTCTAATGCCAACCTATTCAAATCAGCACTTGTAAATCAACCCATTTTATGAACAACAGACATGTGCTTAAGAGTTAAGACAATACTCCCACCACTCCGATGTTACAGGACATTGTAACATTGGACATTGGACATTGGACTTAGGTGACTTGGCGCCAAAACAAATTAGAAAGTTTGTTTTGTTAGTTGCCGATCAGTTACAAGCTGTGTGATTGAGAACGTATATAAGCAATGTAATAAGCTGAAATTCATTCATCAATAAAAAATTACAAATCTCAATTCCCTACTCCTCTCTCTATCTGAATTCTGTCTCTCTCTCTATCTCTAAAATCTTGTGTTTTCTCTATCCTCTTCTCTGCTATTCTGTTCTATCCTTCTTCTTATTTCTATATTCTTGCCATTAACCGAAGGTTAGCTTGAGCTACCTTAACATTGGTATCAAGAAAAAAAAAAAAAAACTTGATCAAATTTTGATCAAACTTTGTGAAAATTATATCAATAGAATCTCTGTGAGATTCCGAGTTCATACATCTAAAAGTTTTTCCATCTGAGTTGTATCTCAGTCACAAATTGACACCCTATTTTTCCGAATTAATGAAAGTTTGTGAAGATTTGATTGTTGAAATCTCCATTCAATTCTGAATCCAATGATCCAAGAGTCAGTTAATTCTGAGCTTAATTGAGTTCTACAGAAGACTCCCTATTTCTGTCGAAAATTGTGCAAAATTCCAGCTGAATTGATTTCATTCTGGCTCCTCCAACTCGAAGATTCTTAGCAATGGAAGATCAATTGAGAATGTTAGAGCAGAAAATTCAAGATCAATCACAAAAATATGATGATCAATCTGTTCAAATTCAAGATCAATCTAAGAAGATAGATAATCTGTTGACTGTCATCATGGAAATGAAGAATAAACTGAATGAATCTTCTACTGCAGGTTCCAGATCAGGAGGTGGAAAAGAGGTTAATTCAACCAAACCTCTAGGGTATAATCCTAAACTCTCTTTTCCTAAGTTTGATGGTTCTAACTGTAGAACCTGGATTAAAAAGTGTAGCAAATACTTCAAACTGTGCAATATAAGTGAAGATCAGAAAGTTGACTTAGCATCACTCAATATGATTGACAAGGCAGAAAAGTGGGTGACTAGCTACCTATCTTCTAGGAGAAATGTAGATTGGCCTGAATTTGTGATGGACTTAACAGCTAGATTTAAGGATGATAGGGGAGTAAACTTTGTAGAAAAGTTTAATAAATTGGAGCAAACTGATTCTATTGAATCATATCTGGATGAATTTGAAAATCTGAAATCTGATGTGTTGGAGACTCATCACTCTTTGCCTGAGGAGTTTATTTTGGATAGTTTCATTGGTGGTATGAAACCTGGAATTAAGCCATTTGTGAAGGCTTTTAAACCTGCTACCTTAGCTGAGGCTGTGGAGTTTGCTAGATTGCAAGAGGAGGCATTAGCAGCCACACACAAAACTTATAAACACACATCTTCTTATTCATACAAACCAATACAAGCAATTCCTCTGAATTGCAACAAACCACCACTCCTTTCCACACCCCCTGTGAAACCAAACAACTTGTCCTTAACTAAATACAATCCTAAGAATTACAAGAATCCAAGGCACATTCCAGCTGATGTGAGGGCTGAGAAGATAGCTAAAGGCCTTTCTTACTATTGTGATCAACCTTATGACAGAAATCATAAATGTTTATTCAAGGAATCACAACTCTTTAGTGTGGAGATTGCTAAAAATGATGAGAAAGGGGAAGCTAGTGATGAAGAGGTAGATTCTGAAGAGGAAGAACTGGGCGAACCTGTTATATCTATCAATGCCTTATCAGGGAGTCAGACTTTCCATACCATGAGAGTAAAGGAATGAGAAATCATAAACAGCTCCATATATTGATTGATTCTGGTAGCACTCACAATTTCCTTGA
The DNA here is from genome assembly GCA_947648045.1 of Beta corolliflora. Lineage (NCBI taxonomy): Eukaryota > Viridiplantae > Streptophyta > Magnoliopsida > Caryophyllales > Amaranthaceae > Beta > Beta corolliflora. The sequence goes on from CANSZD010001218.1 coordinate 87,507, forward strand.
CTTGGAGTTAGCCAAGAAAATGGCTTGCTCAATTACAAGTATACCTTCACAGGCTGTCACAGTAGCTGATGGAAATCATTTGGATTGTCAACATGTTTGTAAAGGCTTTCAGTGGACAATGCAAGGGAGGTTATTTGTAGCTGATGTTATGTTGATAGATTTGGGTGGTTGTGACATGGTTTTGGGTGTGCAATGGCCAACAACTCTTGGTCCTATCTGCTGGGACTTCAAAAAACTGTTTATGAAGTTTGAACTGGAGGGCACTTCTTTTACTTTGAAAGGAGTACATCCTCAAAAAGTCAAGTTGGTACATGGAGCTCCTTCTGCCAAGATGGTCAGTAGTGTCGTGGAGTTGTGTTTGTTGCAAGTAAGGGATGTCACTTTCATGTCTACTGTCTTGTCTAGCCATCCATCTGAGGTTAGTTTATCAGTAGACCTTTCCACCTTGAAACAACTATACTCAGACATATTTGCAGATCCTGAATCACTACCTCCTCATAGGGGTGTTTTTTATCATACTATTCCTTTAGAACTTGGAGCTAGACCCGGTTAACATAAGGCCATACAGGTATCCTCTCAAACGAGAGGGATATCATTGAACAACCGATACAAGAGATGCTTGAAAGGGGAATTATCCAAAATAGTTCCAGTCCCTTTGCCTCTCCAGTTGTATTGGTGGGAAAAAAGGATGGAACATGGAGATTGTGTGTTGATTACAGAGAGCTAAACCAAAAAACTATAAAAAATAAGTTCCCTATTCCTATCATTGATGAACTTATTGATGAGTTAGCAGGTGCCTCTTTCTTTAGTAAGCTGGATTTGAGAGCTGGTTATCACCAGTTAAGGGTGCATGAACAAGACATATATAAAACTGCTTTTAAAACTCATTCAGGGCATTTTGAGTTTTTAGTCATGCCTTTTGGCTTGACTAATGCTCCAGCTTCTTTTCAAAGTTGGATGTATAGTGTTTTTAAGCCCCTTTTGAGAAAAAGTGTGCTTGTATTCTTTGATGACATCCTGGTTTACAGCAAAAACAAGGTTGATCATGTAAAACATTTAGCTCAAATCTTTGAGTTGATGAGGCAGAACTTGATGTTTGCCAAAGAAAGCAAGTGTAGCTTTGTTCAGGATAAGATTGAATACTTGGGCCATTATATTTCAGTAAAAGGTGTTGAAACTGATCCCCACAAGGTTTCAGCAGTGGAGAGTTGGCCTATTCCTAAGTCGGTCAAAGAGCTTAGGAGCTTCCTGGGTCTTGCTGGTTACTACAGGAAGTTTGTGAAACATTATTCTATTATCAGTAAGCCTTTGACTGATCTCTTGAAGAAAGGTGCTTTCACTTGGAATGAGTCGGTTCAACAAGCTTTTGTTTCTTTGAAACAAGCTTTGATTTCGCCCTGTACTTCGTTGTGCTCGACTTCACCAAGCCTTTCATTGTTGAAACCGATGCAAGCAAGCATGGTATAGGAGCTGTGCTAATGCAAGACAAACACCCTTTGGCTTATATAAGCAGATCTCTTGGTCCAAGGTGGCAAAAGCTTTCTGTGTATGAGAAAGAATTGCTGGCAATTGTGTTTGCAGTTCAAAAGTGGGAGCAAGATTTGAAGAATTCTCACTTTATTGTTAAAACCGATCGAAGAGTCTAAAGTGGTTGTTACAGAAGAAGGTTTCCACTCCATTTCAACAGGTTTTGGCTCTCAAAACTCATGGGATTTGATTATGAAATACAATATAAGAGTGGACAGGATAATGTTGTTACGTATGCTCTTTCTAGGGTGCATGGGGCAGAGGTGTTATGTTTAGCCATTTCAGTTCTTTCTTCGAGACCTCACTAGCCTCATTAAAGCTAGTTATGTTTTGGAAGACAGTTTGGTTCGGTTGTTGGCACAGCTACAGCAGGCTCCATCGGTAGGTCATTACACATTGACAGAAGGGTTGTTGAGGAGGAAGGGCAAGCTAGTTATTAGCCCCGACCTTCACTTGAAAGCTAAGATCATTACTTGGCTACATGCTGCTCCTGAAAGTGGTCATTCAGGCAGAGATTTGACAATTAAAAGGGTTAAAGGCTTGTTTTACTGGAAGGGCTTATCAAAGGATGTGAGAGAATTTGTGAAGCAATGTCAAATCTGTCAAGCTTCAAAATATGATACATCTGCTCATCCTGGATTACTTCAACCCCTCCCCATTCCCCGGCGGTATGGATGGATATATCCATGGACTTTATCATCGGCCTTCCTAAATCGCTGGGCATGGATGTGATCTTTGTGGTTGTGGATAGGCTTAGTAAGTATAGTCATTTCATTCCCCTATCACATCCCTTCTTTGCTATTCAAGTGGCTCAGGCTTACTTGGATAATGTCTTTAAATTGCATGGATGGCCTAGAAGCATTGTTAGTGATAGAGATGCAATCTTTCTCAGCCAGTTTTGGAAGGGCTTACTCAATCTACATGGGACTGCGAGTTTTTTGCTATCTTCGACTTACCATCCCGAGACTGATGGCCGGATCGAAGTAGTCAATAGGTGTCTTGAGACCTATCTAAGGTGCATGTGCAGTGATAAACCTAAGGAGTGGCAGGCTTGGTTACCCTTGGCTGAATGGTGGTACAACACCCACTTTCATTCTTCTACCATGCTTACTCCTTATGAAGTAGTCTTTGGACAGCCCCCACCACTACACCTTCCCTATTTGCCTGGAGAGTCTCCTGTGGATGCTATTGACAGAAGTTTGCAAAAGAGGGAAATGATGGTGGATTTATTGAAGTTCCACCTACATAGGGCTCAAGCTAGAATGAAGCAGCAGGTTGATAAGCACAGATCTGAAAGGTCATTTCAAGTGGGTGATTGGGTGTGGTTGAAACTTCAACCTTACAGGCAGGTGTCAGTACAAGCTAGAAGCAACAATAAACTTTCTCCAAAATACTATGGCCCTTTTCAAGTGGTGTCTTTGGTGGGAAAGGTTGCTTATAAGTTACACTTGCCTTTGCAGTCTAAGATACATGATGTTTTCCATGTGTCTCAACTCAAGGCTTTTCATGGTGTTCTACCTATGGCTGCCCATATTACACCTTGGCTGCAAGGTCATGATACTTCAATGATTCTCCAGCCAGCTGCCATTTTGGACAGGAAGTTTGTGAAATTTCAGAATCAAGCTCAGGTGCAATATTTGGTTCAATGGTACAACCTGCCTGCACATGAGTCTACTTGGGAAATTGCTGTGGATTTTGAAGCCAGGTTTCCTGAGTTTATGGCTAGTTTGAACTTGGGGACAAGTTCATCTTAAGGAGGGAGGAATGTTACAGGACATTGTAACATTGGACATTGGACTTAGGTGACATGGCGCCAAAACAAATTAGAAAGTTTGTTTTGTTAGTTGCCAGTCAGTTACAAGCTGTGTGATTGAGAACGTATATAAGCAATGTAATAAGCTGAAATTCATTCATCAATAAAAAATTACAAATCTCAATTCCGTACTCCTCTCTCTATCTGAATTCTGTCTCTCTCTATCTCTAAAATCTTCTGTTTTCTCTATCCTCTTCTCTGCTATTCTGTTCTATCCTTCTTCTTATTTCTATATTCTTGCCATTAACAGAAGGTTAGCTTGAGCTACCTTAACATCCGACCCATAGTGTTAGATGGTCAAATTAGCACCAATAACAATGTAAAATTAAACATGTGGAAAGTGAAAAGTGAATGTATACATGAAGAAAATACAAATTTATATCCGATATATACACTATTTGTATGTCTTAGTGTCATTTTTGTGAAAGTAACTACCCAAAACACCCCTCAATTTCTCCAAATTGCAAAAAAAGTCTCTTATATAAGCACTATTTGCACGTATCAGATATAAATTAGGCAAACCTCCTATACATGAGTATCAGTTTGAGACATCCAAAATGGATAACAAGCAAACATTACGCAACCAAGGGAAAACCTAATTCACTTCAATCCGGCCAAATGCAATTTGAAAAAGGCAATTTTGTACATATAAGATATAACTGGTATACTTTTAGGCTAATTCAACAAAACTACAATGCAAATTGAGTTCCCATATCCATTCCCATACCGCGAATTAGGTAACATTGGGAGTAGTAAATAGTAATAACATTGTTCTTATTCCTAGAATCATAATAATCTAATTTGCACCCATTAGGTAACTAATTACAGATAATTTCAAAATATAAAATGCATAAATTTAACAAATTCATAATATTATGAAGCAAGAATGATGTAAAGTGGTACCTTCTTTCCTCCTCATCATCTGATACATTTTCCGTCGCTTCATCTTCAACTTTCCTTTTACGAAAGTTCTTTGGCATACTTTAGCAGCAACTACTCAGTCTGTTAAAAAAGGTAAAAATAAATGAAATCAAAATATAAATTCTGAATTCTTACTCAAACTCCTAAAACTTAACTAAGATTAATCTGAAACAAACCTTCAAATTTTCTGAAGATCCAAGTTTCAGTTCTCGTCGAAAAATCCTTTAATTTCTTTCTTTCACTCTTTTTATCTGCTCCTCAAATTCGGGAAGGTAATTTGGAAATTGAAATTGTGTGCAGTGATTTGTCAGTTATTCAGGCAGAATACTGTAATAGATGAATGTTAGAGAGAGATATAAATTGCAATTGAGAGTTAGGGTTGTTTTTGATGAACAATTGTATTGACCTACTTATGTGTATTCACATACCTCCCCTATTTCATTTTGGGAAATTATCATTGGTGGCCTTGTGGTTTTTAATTTCTCATGGTGACCTTGTCTTTTAAGATTATCATAAATAACCCTATACTAATTGACCTTGCTTAAAAGTGACTTTATAAAGCATTTTGATGTTAAACATAGCTTATGTCCGTTAAATAGAAGTTAGTTGAGTTAACCATGGTTAGAGAGTAAATTAGGGTAATTATTAGGCTCTTTACTTTTGTCAACTATATTACTGCTTTTCAAAACCGATCATCTTCCTTCATCTCATGCACGATCAAACCCTACTCTCTACTTTTATGCTTTGCTCTCAACCACGACATTGAAATCTGAAATTGAACCTTGAAATTCAAATGAGGAAAAAAAATTGAAGCGTTATTGGAAGAAGGTGCTGGATCGAAGCAATTCATCAAACTACTTGAAAATGGCAACACCTTCATTAATGAGGATTACAGCCGCAAAAATATAGGATAAGCAATGTATACGTCCAGATTACAAGATAATGTTGGGAATAAATGCTTTTAGTGTCAAAAAGTTGCAACCTTCTTGTTCTCCAGTCTCCACTACCTTTTTCTCTACTGCTACATCTCTTACAAGTGATAATACAAAATTTTCCATCTCAAGGATAGCAATTAGTTTCTAAATTATACAAATTTTCGAGATTTTTCATCTAATTATACCTTATTTTAATGAATATCGTCCTGTGTACTCTATGCTGACTTCTAATGTCAACCTTTTTGAACTGACTCACTCAATATTACTCCTATTTGCTAGTTGCTATACACTTTTGCTATGTGTATTTGTGGCTGACTTTGTGTTGTTTTTTGTTGTATGATGACATCTTAATCTCGTCCTTACCCAACTTGCACTTCCATGGCTGCCATTACCAGTTGAGTAAGATAAGCGTTGAGGCACATAAGAAAGAGGAGCATGAACTGGAAGGAGAAATAAAATAGGAACGTGAACAGGGGCAAAGGAGGAGAGATGGGTTTTATAGATGTTAGTTCAGGAGGGAAAAGGGGAAATGTTGGTGGAGGGAAAGGAGAAAGGTTAAACTAAGGTTAGGAGATTAACTCAACTAACTTGCATTTAACTTTATAAAATCACTTTTAAGCAAGGTCAATTAGTATAGGATTATTTATGATAATCTTAAAAGTACAAGGTCACCATTAAGAAATTGCAAAACCACAAGGTCACCAATGGGAATTTCCCTTTCATTTTTCACATTTGTCGAGACACTTTTTTAAACGTTAACTAGTTTTTAGTCCGGGTTATTAACATTTTCATATTCAAAAATATCATCTAATGTTGAATAGCTTATTGGTTGAAACTTTAGTATATTAACTTGATGTCACGTGGTCGAATCAAAGAAGAGTGTCACGTGACACATATATTTTTCTTAAGAACGCTTTCTAATATATTAGTATAGATATCTCTAATTGCGTATAAGTAAAAATTATAAAAATTTGATATTTGAAATCCTTGCATTAAGACAAATCTATTAAGACTAGGGATGACAATTGGGCGGGGCGGGTGCGGAGAATGGTCCCTCCACACTCGCCCCACCACCCATTGCGAGGGAAAATTCCAGACTCATCTCCGTCCCCAACGGATACGTATTTAAACCCATCCCCGCCCCACCACCCGCATGGGTACCCGAGTCTGCTTCGTACCCGCATTGTACCCACTTCATACCCGCAACTATCCTCCCAATAATCTCAAATAATCTGTTAGTACTACAGTTGCAAAATAAAATTATTAATAATATAAGTGTATAAATTGGATTTTAATAATAAATATTCCAATATATAATAAGCTTTTTGATAGAGAGCAGGGTATAAGATGAAGGAGAACTGGGGCGGGGCGGGCATAAAATCCACACCCGCTCCACCACCCATTGCGGGTACGATTTTCATCTTCATCCCCGCCAAACCTAAACCTATCCTTGCCCCAGTTGGGCGGGGATGGGGCGGGTCTCCTCCTTGACTCGCCCTACTGCCATCCCTATATAAGACCCTACTTAACTATGTTTTTTTCTTATATAATGATGCGAGATAGCTTAAATATCTCACTCGTTTTTCATCAAAATCGAGCTTTTGACCAAGAGTTGGAAAGTTATCGAACCAAATTTTCATCTCCAACTTGAATCTTTCCAAGATATATATTGAGTGTGCTGTGATATATTGCCTTTTGAAGTTGACCCTTGTGCACAAACCCTTATGAACAAATGCAGTTACTTATATGAATATGTGGTTACTCTTAACAATAAAAGGGTTGATGTCTTATAAATAAATGTGGTTACTTTTATAACAAAAGGGAATACTGATCAGTTTTCTCTTATTAACGGATGAGGTTACTCGTATAAAGAAACGGGGTTGCTTTTGTGAACAATAATTGGGGTTACTCGTGTGATTAAATAGGGTCATCTTATGATTAAATGAGGATACTCTTGTGAACAAATGGGGTAATTACTCGTATGAATAAATGAGGTTACTTGTATGATTTAATAGGACCGTCGTTTGATTAAGTAAGGTTACTGTTATGAACAAATAAGCATACTCATATGAAAATAATAGGGTTACTTGTACAAATAAATGGGGATTACTTGTATGATTAATTAGATTCATCGTATGTGATTAAATGAGGTTTATCTTATGAACGAATGATGTTACTCGTATGAATAAATGGGGGTCACTTTTGTGAACAATTATGTTACTGGTATGGTTAAATAGGGTCGTCGCATGATTAAAGGAGGTTACTCTTATGAACGAATTAGGTTACTAGTATGAATTAATGGGGTTACTGTTATGAATGAATGGGGTTACTCGTTTGAATAAATGGGGTTACTAATAGGGGTGTGCAAAAAAAACCCGATCCGAATGATCCGACCCGATTATCCGTTGATCCGATCCAAAATTTCGGATATCCGAAAAAAAAATTGGATCAGATACGGATCGGAATTTTTTGAATTTCGGATATCTGAAAACCCGGTTTTTTTAATTTTTTATTTAATAAAATATGCAAATGGGCTTTAAACCTTTAGTTTAGGAAACCTTGAATCTCACTTCTGACACTCCTCCTCACTGCTCTTCTCTCTCTTCACTTGACTAATCTTCTGTCTCCTTACTTCACTGCTCTTTTCTTCAAGCTTGTCAATACTACGCCTTTCTAGTTCGAAGTAGTTGATGGTTATTGCCTTGGTGTGTATAGCTACCAGCCTATAAAATCATGCTGGTGATTGGCTGCTTGGTGCGTAAATGTTGAATTTGCTAAGATATCCTGTTAGTTTTTTTTGTTTGGTTTTGAAGGGGAGATATCCTATTAGTTTTAATAATTGATGGCCACTCTATAATATAAATCCAGTACCTTCTGACTTCAACTGTAAGGAGATGGTATGGATTTAAGTTCTATAATTAGGCAATAGGCACTTGAGAACTTACGCTGCAGGTTAGGCAATTTCAATTGTTTTCCGATATTTCGGATATTCGGATCGGATATCGGATCGATCCGATCCGAAAATCCGGATATCCAAAATTTTCGGATCGATTTTTTGGCGATCCGAATTTTCGGATATCCGGATTTTCGGATCGGATCCGATATCCGATAATGCACACCCCTAGTTACTAATCAGTTTTCTCTTATGAATGAATGGGGTTACCCGTTTGAACAAATTCGGTTACATTTGTGAACCTTTGGGGTTGCTCATATGATTAAATGAGGTTACTGTTATAAATAAATGAGGTTACTAGTATGAATAAATTGGGTTACTCATAAGATTAAACGAGGTTACTCATAAGATTAAATGAGGTTACTCATAGATTAAATGACATTACTTTTATGATTAAACGAGAAAATAAGAAACTAATCAATTTACTATTATGAATGAATGGGGTTACTCGTTTAAATAAATGCAGTTACTTTTGTGAACAATTGGGGTTATTCGTATGATTAAATGAGGTTACTCGTATAAATAAATGAGGTTAATAATATGAATTAATGAGTTTACTCATAAGATTAAACGAGGTAACTCATAAGAATAAACGAGGTTACTCATAGATTAAATGATATTACTTGTATGACTAAACGAGAAAATGAGAAACTAATCAATTTAGTCTTATAAATAATGGTGTAACACCCCAGAATTTCAAAGCGGAAAAGAAAGAAATAATAATAGTATTATAGGACGATGGCGGAAATATTGTCTTCTGGGAATGTCACTACTACAAGAAATGCGTTTAAATAACTAAGTGATAAAACCAACATAGATAAATAGTATAAATAAATTAAATTAATTATATTAATATCCAAAAGAGAAAACTGACTCTTAAACTAATTAAAAATCTAGGCCTAAAATATCTAACATTTTAATGCCCACATCTCAACCCGAGCCCAAAACCAAAGAAGATTCCCATCAACATAACCTGCAAAATATATAACAAACATCCACAATCAGTGGGGAGTAACTAGCAGTTCTCCCAGGACAAAATAAATCAAAGTCTAATTCAGACATTGATTAGTAAGAAAGGAAGGAATAAAGTCAAGACAACTATAACATGCATCCATATCCATAAAGCTCACAAGTAATACAAATGAAAAGTAAATAACAAGTAAATAAGATAAAATAAAGGAAAATTTGTTAGAAACAACCTTTTATAAGACACTTTTTGTCAGAAACAACCTTTTAAATTTTTTTTTGTCAAAACAAACCTTAAACCAAAATATTTTTGTCACATTAAACCTTTGGCCGGAAAAAGACCATTGACTTAGTTTTCAGGCGTTGACCATCCACGAAACCACCCCCCACCCCACGAAATCAGCCCCCTCGCTTTCCCCCACCCTCGAAACCACCGCTTTCTTCCCCTCACCCTCAAAATCACCAATCCTCACTTCCCCCCACCCCGAAACCACCCCTTTCCTTTTTCTTCTTTAGGGTTTAGGTTTGTTCGAGTGGGGATTTAGGGTTTGAGGGGCACGGTTGAGGGTGGAGGGAGGGGTCGGGGGTCGTTTTGAGGTGGGAGAATGGGAGAGGGTCGTTCAGGGGTGGGGGAAAACGATACGGAGTAGGGTCTCGGGGTGGGGGCTAAGGTGTCGGGTTAGGGTCGACGACGTGGGGAGGCCCGGGCTAGTGGGTGTCGGGGGGGTCAGAGGGAGGCCGCCGTGAAAAGGGAGGGAGTTTTGGGGAAGAGGGAGGGGTGGCTGCCGTGAAAGGGATGTAGTTAGGGTTGTCAACATCGTGAAAGGGCGGTTTCGTGGGTGGGTCTGGGAAGTAGGGAGGTTTCGTGGGTGGGGCTAGGGTGGTCAACGCTTGAAAACAAAGGCAATGGTCTTTTCCGGCCAAAGGTTTGTTCTCACAAAACTTTAAGGTTTGTTTTGACAAAAAAAATTTAAAAGGTTGTTTATGACAAAAAGTGTCTTATAAAAGGTTGAATCTGACAATTTTTCCTAAAATAAATAAATCATCTCGGGAATACTTAAATAATAATAAAACCATAGGTAAAACAAGTTATTGAGTCGGAAACCGAACGCCAGTGAATCGCAATTCACTTCCTAAGGTTTGTCGATCGCAATCTCCAGTCGGCCTATGGGTTTACGTTCCCCACCGCCTGTGTCTAAGAATGGTCAAACTCCCGATGCAGGGTAGAACACACAGAACTCCCTGACCTCTCGGACGACAACAATTAACCCAGGTTTACCCCTAGTTCGCAAACCAGGTGGTTGGCATGTTCTTCACCGGGGACTACATCTATCCCACCGGATGTTCTTATCTCAAAATAAAATCATAAATATCATAAAAGTATCATTCATCTCAAAAATATTCATCAAAGGGATGCCACCCTAGCCTTATACCCACAATTCATCAATAGTTATCTCTTCAAAATTCCTCAAAATAGTAACTTACAAATTACTACATATACTTTAAACAACAAATATTTTGTACACACTTAAGCACAAACAATGATATAGAAAGAGTTTCACAAAGACCAACAATATCAACCTTAAATGAATCACATCATACAAGATCACCAACTCCATGTAAAACATACGTTCAAGCACATACGAAAATCATGCAACACAAAACCGTGAGCTCGGTGCATGGGCTTGCGCCGCGCCAACCTGTGCATCTAGCGCACGAACCACCCCCGGTCGACGCATCCGTGTGCTTCTGACGCCACTGAAAAACAGTACTAATTAACCCCACAACTCATTAATTCAGCAAAACGTACACAATTAATCATTCTTACACTAACTAAACGTAAATATAATAACTCCCAATCATAACCACAGTAACTTAAAAATCATCAGCCTTTAAAGAATGCAAAAAGTTTCCTGATTATTTCTTAATAATCTCTTAATAATTAAAAAGAACAAACTCAAATCATTAACAAAATCACAATAAAAATCATTTAACAAATAAAACCGAACCCTAAATTCTCACAAAAATTGACATACAATCATAATAGCTCTACTGACACAGTAAAAATAATTTTGGGACTCTAAAAGTAATTTTAAACAATAATTTCCAGATTACTCAATAAAGCCAATAAAATACTTAAAATTAAAAAAAAAACTCCCAAAAATTACCAAAAATTCACATAACATACATAAACCCACGACAAAACAGATTATGTAAAGAAACAAATTTGTCGGCCTAAAAATATAATGTTCACGAATTAATTACTAACAATCACGAAAATACAAAAATAGGGAATTCAATTAATTGAACTCGTAAACAGTAGACAAAAATTATTCTAAGACATGAAAAACATATTACACACATAACATGCTTCAATAAAAATATTTTCGGCAATTATAAAACTCATTCACTAATTATTTTATAATTAAGCCATAAACACACAAATTACCAATTGAATTAATAAAATAAGAAAAACTCAATTAAAAATTATTTGCTGCACATAACAACATACTCACAGCATTCATAATGAATACTCACGTAAATTTTCATCAATAATTTCATATAAAAAGTAACTAAAACAATTCCTAATGTAATAATCTACTACCGAAATATACTCTAATCTCTAGCGTTCTAAGATAATTACTAGTTACCTGGAACGTTGGGAGGAGAGCTGAGTCTAAATATATTCGAAAAATATGCGTGCAATCCAAGTCCCCCATCAACGATAATTGTAGCAATAAGTCACTATCCGTTTTCTTCTTGAACGTTGAAAAATCTCATTTCGTGCTGTGCTGTTCTGTTCCGACCACGATTTCCAGCGATCGAAACATCGGATTCAAAATCCCTCCGGTAAAAGTGAAGAAAAAGATGTTCTAAAGGTGCTTTCCAAATTTAAGGACGATCCAACGGTTAGATCTCCGGCTATGGCCATTTTCGTGAAGGTGTGACAGAAAAAACCGGGATGGACTTTTCTCCTCTTTTTCACTTCTCTTCCTCTTCTCTTTTTTATTTGAAAATGACGAGGCTTAATGAAGAATGATGTTGAATTTCTCTGATTAAAAATTAAAATTTATTGGCAAGGAAAAATGAAGGGTTTAAGAGAGTGTTAATGATAGATTAATGGGGGGTTACAAAGAGATCAAAGGTTTACTTAACATGCACCGAACTCTTCATCCTCCTCTCCACATTTGCTGATTTTCGGCCAGCATAACACGCCACACGTGATGCATCATTTCATCACTCAAGTCGGTCCAACAACGTTACGCGATAAAACCGCATCCTAAACGCCTAAATAACTAACGAAACTAATAAAATACCTAAATAAATATACGCACTTTAAATTAATAATCCCAACAACACAATACCACAATTAAAAAATTATTCACGTTAAAAATAGTTTTAATAATAAATTATTTTATTTTTACGAAAAATATCATTTTAATGTAAACAAACGCCAAAAATAAAGGGTGAAAATTACGGGGTGTTATAAATGGGGTCACAAGTTTGAATAACTACAGTTATGATATGTCTATTTTATATAGAGTTTTTACCCCCGACCCTCATTGATTATTGGTCTTAATTGCGCTCTTTGGAGCTATTTTTAGTACTAAAGTGATCCTTGTAGTGTGTTTGTAGTTTCAGGTTGATCATTGTAGGAATTAGCATATTTTGGTGCATTTTCAACTCATTTATATCACTAAAAGAGATGATGTACTTTTGAGAGCACAAGCATTGAGTTGGAAGAGTTTTGAATAAAAGCGAATAGTGAAAGAAGTAGAAAAAAGACTGCAGTCCACTCTTTTGATTATATCTCAAGTTCTACAAATCCAAATGCAGTGGTTTCAATTGGGTTAGGTTCTACACTTCAAGAGCTTTCCAACGAGTGGTTACTTGCCTAATTCCGACAAATAACAAAGAAGTTATGGTGTTTTGAAGATAGAGATTTGTGTAGGCTGATGACCGCCCGGCCGGGCGGAATCCGCCCCGGCTGCCCGTGCGCCTTTACTTAGCCAAATTTCATCGTTGGAGAAGATTTGGAAGAAAACAAGATATATTGTTGCGGGCACGACCGGGCGGGGCGCTATTTCACTTCTACGGAAAATGACCTGACAATCGCCCGACTGGGCGAAATCTGCCCCGGCTTCCCGGGCGGGGCGATTTTAATCGCTTTTGAAGCGCGTGTTGCGCTGTTTATTGTTTTAATATAAATAGTCCTTTAAGTGGAAAAAAACTACGTTTTCTCATTATTATTTCAGTTATTAATTTTCTAAGCACTTTTATTCTCTCAAGAACCCTAGTTTATTCTACTTTACAAATTCATTCAAGATTCAATAGAGTAATTGTTTCCAAGATTTGTTCTTCAATTGGTATTATTTCTCATCCCTTATTATTCTCTTTCAATTCTGCTTTGTTATTCCATCATGTTGTTTTCTTATTTAATTGCAATTATGTTTTCCCCAATTATGTGTGAGTAGTTTACTTTCTAGGGATTGGGGATCTATGTATTGTAATACTCCGTATTTTTGGGAGTTATTTTTTTTCATATAAATAAGGAAATATAAAGAGTAAAGTGGAATTATTTTAATATTATTTACAGAAATATAAAGAGTAAACCTACAGTTATAATTTAACTATACAACCCACTTTTGTACCTAATTATATTATAGTTTGGTTTTGTTTTATTTCCCAAATAAATAAAATAATAAATAGGAATTTGATTTGGAAATAAATCCTATTAAACATTGGTTTCACATGCCATAAATAAGAAAAAGAAAAAAAATTTATTAAAACCCTAACTTTTACTAAATCAGCCGTGATTTTACCAAAGAGAAATTTTTCTCTCTCCTCATTTCCTCTCCAGCGTTCTTCTTTCTTCTTCTCTCCTCTACCTTTCTCTTTCTTCTTCCCCCGCATCTTAGAAACCCACTCGCAGGAGGTCACGCATGCTCGCTGAAGGTTCGCGATTCGTCGGAGTTCTCGCTGAAGGTTCGAGTTTCGCGTGGTTGTGCGGGTGTGTCGCGCGAGGCTGGGCGTGAATGGCTCGAGTGGGAGTCGCGCGCGAGACTCGAGTGCTGCGCGTCGCGAGGCCGGTGGACGAGGTTATCGCTGCTCGCCGGAGGTTGGTTCGTGGGTCGAGTCGAGGGGTGTGCAAATTGTGGTTCGTGTGTCGCGCGTTGCACCGTGGCCGTTCGGAGTTCGCGTGGGCTGGTTCGTGTGGTCGCACGAGGCTAGGCGTGTGGAGTCGAGTGGTGCTCGCCGGTGGTTCAGTCACGCGTCCGCCAGTTGTGGTGGTCGTCGGTGGTGCTCCGGTATACTTTAATAAAAAAAAAAATTTCTCTTCTTTCCTATTTAAATTATTTGTAAATTCTGATTATGATTCTTATGTATCTTTGATTAAGTTTGGTGATTATAAATAAAGTATAAAATAAAAGTTAAAAGAAATTAGATTTACAATTGTATTAGTAGTCCTTATGATGACATTATTTCTTAATTCTGATTTTATAATACTTATATATAGTTGTTTAAGTTTTGTGGTTATGAACAAGTATAATATAAGTTAGAAGAAATCAGATTTACAAGCATACTATTAAGTCCTAAATATGTTAGTTTCAATAAAATTTATGAAAAGAAAGTTTAAACAACGAGAACGTTTATTTTATTATTCGAAACACTAAGTTTTACATAGTTAGTAAAGCTGTTTTTTTATTTATTAATATCAAGGACTTAGCACTGAAATACTTCTATTATTCGATTAGGTCCCAATCTCATAAGCGGAACGTTCTAAGTAGTCAGCAAAGATTCTCCGTTACAAAGTACGTATGCGTACTAGTTCAATTAGCTAGATACGTTAGTATCATGTTTAGGTTATGAATTCTGTCATTGAAACCTAGAATCATGATAGGGAACAATGGTATGGTTATGATTGATGAGATTGTTTGGTAACATGAAATCGATTGGAAATCTGTATGTATTTCCTTGTTGTATGACTTGTGAGTTGGAATGAATTATTATTGGTATGCGTAATTCTATCGTATCACAAGCATGAAATGAGAATTGGATTGGAATCCTATGATTTATTGTTGTAGCAAGGATGTTACACGAAGTTGCTTAAACAAAAGAATTGAGCAATGTACCTAAGAAGAAAAAATAAATGATTATATGCATAATGATGTATGAGTGAATATCACTAAGAAGGATCTTTGGCGATAAACTTGTAGTTGGAATCCCTACAAGTATGAACAATGGGGGGAGTGTGCGCTGACCTACTGTGACGACAGTAGTGTCCTTATAAATTTTGATAACTCAAGTAGGCGAAAGGTTCCGTACGATCTTGGAGGTATGCATACTAAGGTGATGGATGTGGAACGGAACGAAACCGTATTTGCATTTCATCTAATAGACCAAGTTGTCTATTAAGGATTAAGTAGCCCGTATGATTCTAGAAAGATGACGGTGCCCGTTCGATGCCAAATAAATTGTAAAATCGAAATTTAATGTTTTTGTAGTATCATGTTTAGGAATGTTTATTGTTATTCTGTTTATGGTAAATGTATTATTTAACTGATTATGTACGTACTCAGCATAGCTGATTGTTTGTTATTTGTGATGTTTGTTGATCTGTGATGAACCATTGATATTTCAATGGGGAGCAGATTAGGTATGCTGGTGATGCTGCATGAGTCTGGGCATACGGGGGATATTTTCTGGTTTATAAACTCTTAAAGTGTTTTTGTTGAACTTATAGAATTATTAGTATTCGTAGTTAATGGTTTGAATAAAAGGGTCAATGGTGATTCCCGAGTTGTAGTTTAAAGTAAACATTTTATTTCCGCTGCAATGTAGTTTTCTTAATAAGGAGTTGTTAATGTTTTAGTTTCAATAAGCCTTGCGTTTCACCGCGGCGGTAACACTCCCAAAGTCGATGCAACGTAGTTTAGACGTGTATGGATTTTGGGGGTGTTACAAAACTGGTCATCAGAGCCAAAAGTTCCTATTTTCAAAGATATTTCAAAAGAATTTATAAAATGGGTAGTATGGGATAAGAGCATATAGATTACTTTTGCGTGCATTAAATCATAGGAATAATTTTATTTGTAATGCCTTTCTTGCCTTACTTGTCTATATGTTATTAGGTAGTATGCAACGACCGTGGAATGAATCAGATGTTATGATTATATGAAATGTTGTGTTGGTTGCTTGATTGAATCTGTGAAAGGTTCTTTGAAATCTTCGAAGTATGAATAGATTAGGAGGATGTACAAGGATAGGTACATAGATAGTGGTATTTTTAGGAGCACTAAGTTAATTTCGAATTGCTATAGTTGTTCTAAAGATGTTGCAAAAAGGTGTTGCACTAACCTTATTTCGAATATTTTAGGAAAGAACCGTTTAATTGTTGAAAATATTTTTGAACGTGCTGAAGGAGTTCTAAAAATCTAAAATAATCGTTTTACTTCTTATATGTATATATATATATATAATGTATACCTAAAAACTTTTACTTCACAAAAACTTAGACTATATTCTTTCTTTTAATTCACAGATGGTTTACGACATAGGTCCTAAGGAATACCTGATGAAATACCGAATAGCGGAAGATTGGGACATCTGGGCCTATAAGATGAAAGCTGCTATGGAATATAGGACCTTACAGGGAGATACTAGACTAAGGACTGAAATGGAGAAAATATACTTTATGCTGCAGTTCGTCCCTATGGAGGAGCCCTACCTTTTCGTACACCGTAGATATGGGGATATATGGTTAGGAAATGGAGGTTTTAATGCAACCAAACACACTTACTGGAACCAATATCTTCCTACTGTAGGGCATTTCGTCACTGATCTTAAATATTGTGAAAATAAATGGAGAATACGTGAGAAAGGAAGTTGGGAGCCCTCTACCTCATCACCTCTAGTTAGAGGAACCTACCATGTGGGGGAAAACTCGGGAACTAAGGCTGTAGATGTGAATTCTGAGAACCCTAGAGTTAAACCTGAGCCACAAACGTCACCTAGAGCTGTAAAAAGAGTTAGGTACCATTGAGGATGAGTTCATACCCGAGAACTACCATATAGTGTCAAACCTTAGAACTATTACCTATATTTCCGATGATGAAGGGAATAATAAGACATTCATCGCAGTAATTGGGGAAGATCATGTTGAACCTATACTTGACTTAGAAAATGAGGAAGAGGGAGATCCTAACGAAAATGAGCCTGCTGAAGGGGATCCGATTGAGGAAAATGACCCCGAAGAAGAAGAAGAGCCCATAGAAGAAGAAGAAGAGCCCATAGAAGAAGAGGAAGAACCCCTGAATGAAGATGAACCTATAGAGAATGACGAGCCTTTTGAGGACGAAGCTAACATGGAAGAAGGAATAGAAAATCCTAACTCAGATGACGAAGCTCACCATTATAGTCCCTAGTTTCTTTTGAAAGTATAATTAGGATCAAAATATTATTTTATTTGTTTATTTCAGTTTTAATAAGGCTTGCATGCCAAGTAGCAAATTAGCATTCTTTTTATTCCTTTACTTATTCATATTATGTTTTCCTTGAAAACAATAGATTTTACCCTTTTCAATAATAATACAACATTTTTATTCTTTTATTTGATGTAACGTCTTATTTGAGATGTTTATATTGCAAGTCAATAGAGACTTAATGATTGTTTGCAATAAAAATGTGTTGTATGAACGTGCAAATGTGTTATAGTTAAGTGAATCAACGATTATGTGTGTGGCACTGAAACGGTCGTTGTGTCAATTTTCAGCGCAGAATGGTTCGTCAGGGCGGCACGCCTGATACCTCTCTGAATGCAGAGCAATCGATTGGTGACCTAGTGCAGATTACAGCGAACCTAGCCCAAGGACATAACCGGGATGGGGACTTGTCTGAAAGGGTTGCCCGTAGGAACCCACCAGTACTAAATGGGAAAAGGGGGCCCGAAGAATTGGAAAACTGGGTTGGGGAGTTTGATAAGCTTTTCTTTACCCTCTCCTGTCCAGATGACAAGACTGTGCCCTTAGCAAGCTATTACCTACAGGGGGATGCCCACTTTTGGTGGACTCAAGCTAAGGACAACCTCTTAAAACATCCTGACTTTGGGTGAAAAGCTTTTAAGAAAGCTCTGAGGGATAAGTATTATCCACCATACCTCAAAAAGCAGAAAGCCTAAGAGTTTATGATGCTAGAACAAGGAAACATGTCAGTTGAGGAGTATTACCGCAAATTCATTGAGCTGATGAGATTTGCTCCTGAAATTGCCCCTACTGAGGAAACTAAGGCCTCACGTTTTGAATTAGGGCTCACCCTTGACCTGCAAGGGAGACTGGGGGGAGATACTTTCACCTCGTTGGACCATGTTTTTGGCAAAGCTGCCCACCTATATGCAATAAGGAAGCGAGAGGAAGGAGGTAAACAAGGTGAGAAGCGAAAGGAGAATCCAAATCCCAAAGTTCAGATATTTGAAAAGAAACACCATGGGAACCAGAACAATCAAACCTCCCAAATAAAATTCGATAAGGGACCCAACAAAGATAACAATAACCGCAACAATAACACCAAAACCGCATACCTGAGCGTGTGTACAGGTGTAAGAAGTGCCCATACAACCATCATGGGAAGGATTACAAGGGTAATAAGGTGGGGTGTCGTGAATGTGGAAAAATGGGGCATAGAGCGTACGAGTGTTATTCGAAGAATAAGGTTAACCCCAACGGTCAGAAGAAAGGGAACTATGGAGACAAGCCTATGAATGGGAATGGGAATGGTGGAAATGCATTTAATGGGTCAGGGAACTCTAATTACTCCAAACCACCAACCAAGGCAAATAATGAGGCACCATCTGGGAACCATGTGACCAACAACAATGATAATAAGGGAAAAGGGAAGCTGTATATGATGACGGCTAGCGAAGAGGAAGCTCGTAGAGATGTTGTCACTGGTATTTTCTCTATTAACTCAATTCCTGTTAAAGTATTGTTCGATTCTGGAGCATCTTTGTCTTTTATTGCCCATACAACTGTTAGAACTCTAGCACTGGTTAAGTCCGAGTCAATTTCTATGCCTATAGTTATTCCGTCTGGGGATACTGTTAATTGCTCTAAGAAATTCCTAAATGTCTCACTGAAAATAGGGGAGGGCTTCTTTCCTTCCGATCTAATAGAGTTTAACTTATCGAACCTAGACGTCATTTTGGGAATGGATTGGCTTGGGAAGTACAAGGCTAAGATAGATTGTGATGCACAGAAGGTTGAACTGAGAGATCATTCGGGAAAAAGGGTGTCATATAGGAGAATACCTCGAGAACCTGGAATTAAAGTAATCAACGCCTTGCAACTTAAGTGTTATATAGACAAAGGATGTCCTCTATTTATGTGTTCCGTGAGAAGGGTTGAGGATGATCCATTGAGACCTGAGGATGTGCCTATAGTCAGAGAATTCCAGGATGTTTTTCCCGAAGAAATACCTGGTATGCCGCCAAGGAGAGATGTAGAGTTCACTGTTGACCTAGTACCTGGAACTGTACCTATCTCAAAAGCCCCATACCGAATGACTCCATCAGAAATGAACGAGTTGGAAAAACCAGTTGGAAGAACTACTAGAGAAGGGGTACTGGAGAAGGATGGTAGTTTAAGGTTGTGTACTACCGTGAGTTGAACAATGTCACTGTGAAAAACAAATATCCATTACCTAGGATAGATGACTTGGTTGACCAACTTCAAGGTGCAGGGATGTTCTCCAAAATAGATTTAAGGTCTGGCTACCATCAGTTGAGGATTGATGACCAAGATATACCTAAAACTGTCTTCAGGACTAGGTATGGACATTATGAGTTTACCGTCATGCCTTTTGGGTTAACCAATGCACCTGCTGTTTTCATGGACCTCATGAATAGGATTTTTCGACCCTATCTCGATAAATTCGTAGTCGTGTTCATAGATGATATATTGATCTATTCAAGGAGCAAGGGAGAACATGAGGGACATTTGAGGCTTATTTTACAGACACTTAGGGAAAACCAACTGTATGCAAAGTTTTCAAACTGTGAATTTTGGTTAGAAAAAAAGTGTCATTTTTGGGTCATTTCGTCTCTAAGGAGGGTGTGTCTGTAGATCCTGCAAAGATAAAAGCTGTGAGTGAGTGGCCAACACCAAAGAATGTCACAGATATAAGGAGTTTCTTAGGTTTAGCCGGATATTATAGGAGGTTTGTTAAAGATTTTTCGAAGATAGCAAAACCCATGACTAACTTAATGAAGAAAGATTGCAAATTTAACTAGACTGAAGCCAGTGAGAAAGCCTTTCAAACACTCAAAGAGAGATTAACCTCAGCACCTGTTCTAGCCTTGCCTAACGGGGATGAGGGATATGATGTCTATAGTGATGCGTAAAAGAATGGGTTATGGAAGTAGGATTCAATATCCATGGACTTCGTCATAGCCTTACCTAGGAGTCGGGGAGGTAATAAAACAATATGAGTATTAGGGGGCAGATCGACCAAGACTGCGAGGTTCATATCCATGAAGGACACGTGAAATATGGAAGCCCTAGCCAAAGCATACGTTAAACATGTCATTCGATTGCATGAAGTACCCTAAGTTCATTCAAGGGGTGGGGGAGTTACGGGGACGTAACTTTTCTTTTAAAGGGGGAAGAATGCGATAGAATTCTGCGCTTCAACCCTAAAGTTTGCTAAAGTTTGTTAAATATGTTATTTATGTGCATTTATCGCTTATGTGACTTGCGAAAGTTAGAAAATGCTTGTGAAATATTGGGATTAGAAGTACAAAAAGATCGTCGTTAAGACTGGCTACCTCAAAGTTTCGGGACGAAACTTCCTTTAAGGGGGGAAGCCTGTAATACTCCGTATTTTTGGGAGTTATTTTTTTTCATATAAATAAGGAAATATAAAGAGTAAAGTGAATGTATTTTAATATTATTTACAGAAATATAAAGAGTAAACTTACAGTTATAATTTAACTATACAACCTACTTTGTACCTAATTATATTATAGTTTGGTTTTGTTTTATTTCCCAATTAAATAAATAATAAATAGGAATTTGATTTGGAAACAAATCCTATTAAACATAGGTTTCACATGCCATAAATACGAAAAAGAAAAAAATTATTAAAACCCTAACTTTTACTAAATCAGCCGTGATTTTACCAAAGAGAAATTTTCTCTCTCCTCTTTTCCTCTCCAGTGTTCTTCTTTCCTTCTCTCCTCTACCTTTCTCTTTCTTCTTCCCTTGCATCTTGGAAACCCACTCGCCGGAGGTCACGCCTACTCGCTGAAGGTTCGCGATTCGTCGGAGTTCTCGCTGGTGCTGCACATCAGTTTGGGGTTCGAGTTTCGCGTGGTTGTGCGGGTGTGTCGCGCGAGGCTGGGTGTGAGTGGCTCGAGTGGGAGTCGCGCGCGAGACTCGAGTGCTGCGCGTCGCGAGGCCGGTGGACGAGGTTATCGCTGCTCGCCGGAGGTTGGTTCGTGGGTCGAGTCGAGGGGTGTGCGAATTGTGGTTCGTGTGTCGCGCGTTGCACCATGGCCGTTCGGAGTTCGCGTGGGCTGGTTTGTGTGGTCGCGCGAGGCTAGGCGTGTGGAGTCGAGTGGTGCTCGCCGGTGGTTCAGTCACGCGTCCGCCAGTTGTGGTGGTCGTCGGTGGTGCTCCGGTATACTTTAATAAAAAAAAGATTTATCTTCTTTCCTATTTAAATTAATTGTAAATTCTGATTATGATTCTTATGTATCTTTGATTAAGTTTGGTGATTATAAATAAAGCATAGAATAAAAGTTAAAAGAAATTAGATTTACAATTGTATTAGTAGTTCTTATGATGACATTATTTCTTAATTCTGATTTTATAATACTTATATATAGTTGTTTAAGTTTTGTGGTTATGAACAAGTATAATATAAGTTAGAAGAAATCAGATTTACAAGCATACTATTAAGTCCTAAATATGTTAGTTTCAATAAAATTTATGAAAAGAAAGTTTAAACAACGAGAACGTTTATTTTATTATTCAAAACACTAAGTTTTACATAGTTAGTTAAGCTGTTTTTTTTATTTATTAATATCAAGGACTTAGCACTGAAATACTTCTATTATTCGATTAGGTCCCAATTTCATAAGCGGAACGTTTTAAGTAGCCAGCAAAGATTCTCCGTTACAAGGTACGTACGCGTACTAGTTCAATTAGATACGTTAGTATCATGTTTAGGTTATGAATTCTGTCATTGAAACCTAGAATCATGATAGGGAACAATGGTATGGTTATGATTGATGAGATTGTTTGGTAACATGAAATCGATTGGAAATCTGTATGTATTTCCTTGTTGTATGACTTGTGAGTTGGAATGAATTATTATTGGTATGCGTAATTCTATCGTATCACAAGCATGAAATGAGAATTGGATTGGAATCCTATGATTTATTGTTGTAGCAAGGATGTTACAAGAAGTTGCTTAAACTAAAGAATTGAGCAATGTACCTAAGAAGAAAAATTAAATCATTATATGCATAATGATGTATGAGTGAATATCACTAAGAAGGATCTTTGGCGATAAACTTGTAGTTGGAATCCCTACAAGTATGAACAATGGGGGGAGTGTGGGACTCGTTCTACACTCCTACGCAGGCCTACTGTGACGACAGTAGTGTCCTTATAAATTTTGATAACTCAAGTAGGCGGAAGGTTCCGTACGATCTTGGAGGTATGCATACTAAGGTGATGGATGTGGAACGGAACGAAACCGTATTTGCATTTCATCTAATAGACCAAGTTGTCTATTAAGGATTAAGTAGCCCGTATGATTCTAGAAAGATGACGGTGCCCGTTCGATGCCAAATAAATTGTAAAAACGAAATTTAATGTTTTTGTAGTATCATGTCTAGGAATGTTTATTGTTATTCTGTTTATGGTAAATGTATTATTTAACTGATTATGTACGTACTCAGCATAGCTGATTGTTTGTTATTTGTGATGTTTGTTGACCTGTGATGAACCATTGATATTTCAATGGGGAGCAGATTAGGTATGCTGGTGATGCTGCATGAGTTTGGGCATACGGGGGATATTTTCTGGTTTATAAACTCTTAAAGTGTTTTTGTTGAACTTATAGAATTATTAGTATTCATAGTTAATGGTTTGAATAAAAGGGGTCAATGGTGATTCCCGAGTTGTAGTTTAAAGTAAACATTTTATTTCCGCTGCAATGTAGTTTTCTTAATAAGGAGTTGTTAACGTTTTAATTTCAATAAGCCTTGCGTTTCACCGCGGCGGTAACACTCCCAAAGTCGATGCAACGTAGTTTAGACGTGTATGGATTTTGGAGGTGTTACATGTATGCATATTAGGGAATGATTGCATGATTATTTAATTTGTTGAATTGTTTGATTCTTGCTATTGAGTTATTTATGTTAATCTACAAGTTTGGCCAACTGTGTTGATTTTTATTGCAATACAAAGTTATTGACCGAGGGGTAGGATTTTGTATAGGCTGTCAATAGTAGGCTTAGCGATCTATGACCATGCGAGAGCGGCTTAGTGAGCTTCGAGGGAGGTAATGTTCGAGAGAAATTACATGTGCCCTAGTTAGATTATTTCATTGAGTTCATCAAGCATTCTTGATATCCTGCGTTGCATACATGGTGAACCGTTCCCTAGTCTTTCCCTTAATTGAAATTTGTGAGTTGATTATTTGCTTAGTTCAGTAAACCAACCATTTTCATCTGATTTAGTTAGTATAATATTAGAGTTCAGATACAATAATATAGCTATCTCCCTGTGGATTCGATCCTGACTTCCCTGACTACTAGTTAGTGGACCTTAGGTTATTTTTGATTAGGTGATACGACTTTAGCCTGTTAAATTTTTGGCCCCATTGCCGGGGAGACGATTTATTTTTATTTTATCTGAATTATAGTATTACACTAACTTACTCTGAAGAACACATGTTCTTCAGAGCATCTCACGTTTGTTTTAGTGTTTTTGGTGTATGAGCAGGAAATTAAAATCCCCAAATCTCATTCCATTTGATCCTAAGATTGAAAAGACCGCTCATAGACTCAGAAAGAAAACTAAGCAAGCAAAGTTGTCTGCATGGACACCTTCCCAAAAGACACCTTCTCCACCATCCTCACCACAACAAGAGTTCCCCGTCACACCTATTTCTCTTAAAATGGGTGAGAATGTTACACGAACCTTCAGGGATTATGCACAATCATCTCATGATAATGTACCCACTGGGGTACGGATGCCTACTATCGCCGCTACGACTTTTGAAATCAAGTCTCATGTTTCGAATATGGTTCGAATAATTAGTTTCGTCGGGTTACCATCTCGAAGACCCAAATCGGCACTCGCGGCAGCTTTTGCAATGTTGTGCTACTCAAAAACAAGTTGGTGTTACTGCTGATGAGATGAAACTGATCTTGTTTGGTTTTTCTCTACGAGACAAAGCTCTATTCTGGTATAACAAGTTGCCTTCCACTATCACCACTTGGGAAGAACTATCCAAGATTTTTCTTATCAAGTGGTATCCTTATCAAAAGACTGCAGATATGCGTCATGCGATAGTGACCTTCACCCAAGATCCTGGCGAGTCATTGTATGAAGCTTGGGAAAGATTCAAGGATCTGCAGCGCCTTTGTCCTCATCATGGTTTAGACCAGTGGTATTTGTGTCAGATTTTCTACACTAGAGTTGATGCAGATACAAGGCGGGTAATTGATGGAGCCTCCGGTGGGTTTTTCATGGATAAGGCTATAGAAGAAGGGTATGAACTTCTGGAGAAACTTGCTTCTAATCAAGCGTCTACTATTCGTTCTTCTATGAAAAAAGGAGGCAAACATGATGTTGAGGCCTATTCTTTACTGTCCGGGCAACTAGCTGCCCTAAACCAGAAGATCGGTTCTTTGAAGCTAAGTAATGATTCCTCCTCCCACATGAGTGTTAACGCGATGGCTAGTGCTTCCGGATATAATGCTCTCATATGTGACGCTTGTGGGATAGCTGGACACAACTCTCAAGAGTGCCTCACTCTCCTACCTTCTAGTGAGACAGTGCACGCATTGCAGTCACAACACAAGCCCCAGTTCAGTCCATACTCCAATCACTAGGGGAAACTGGGCTGATTAACTGATCCGGTCCTTCAGTGAACCAGATCAGTTAATATAAAGCTGATCCGGTTTTCTGTTAACTGATCCGGTTCACATGACCGGATCAGTTAATTCGCATCCATAGGATAATTTGGGCCTTACAAATCACGCGGCCCAGCTCACTCGTCCACCTTCTTCTCTCACGCGGCCCAGCGTCCCTTCTCACCACTTAAATGATATTGGGCCAAACTCTCTCTCACCTGTCCACTTAAATGCTGCCCAGCTCCCTCATCTCTCTCATCAACCCTAACACCCTCCAATTCACGCCTCTCTCTCTCAACTCCCCATCTCTCTTCACTCTCCTCCTCACCTAATTAAACCCTAATCAGCCGACTACCACCATCGTTCTTCAGCCCAGATTCTCTCCTCCCTCTCTCGTCGTCTTCATCTCAGCTACCGACAAAACAAAAACGACAGCAATTCTCCGGCAATTCCTTCTTAAGGACGGCTACGCTCAGCATAGAACAAAACCAAAACCTCTTGGTCTACCATCTTTTCTAGATTGAAAAAAGGCTCTTTTTCTCTCTCTGTTCTTCGAGTTTATCAATGGGTTTTTTCTGGAAAATGAATTGAGTTGTTGTAGATTTTGGAGAGAGAAAGTGGGGTTAAGGGGGAGATAAGGATTTGGGGCGGAGGGTTTGCGAGTGTTTCTCCGCGTGCCTTCCTAGGTCTTCGTTCTTCAGTCCAGATTCTCTCCTCCCTCTCTCGTCGTCTGCCTAGCTGCTGCATCATTCATTTTAAGCGAAGAAGACCTAGCTGCTGCATCATCGATCCCACGGCTTCGGTAATAGAGGCTATGATGAGAAGACATCGTTCAAAGTAGTCAAATTTAGTTTGGTTTGAAGCGTTTTTTGAGGTGGGTTTTGCCGCCAATGGTAATTTTCCTACCTTGAAATGCTCACTAAATTGGTTGATGAAATGCGGATCTGAGCCTCTTTAATTTACCACATTCATGGAAGAGTGAAAAAATTTTCATTTTACATTCGATTATTGATGAAATGACATTATTTTTTTTCCGGATGCATGTAATTATCTAGCATTGATCTGGGTATGGGAATTTCTTGCTTATTATGTCTGATAGATTGATAATTTGGCCGCACAATCTCATGTTGCTGTTTCCTTCGAGATTCCTGATTATACTGCTGATGGTGTTGCTACTGGTGCGCTTCGTTTGCTTGAGGTTGTTAGATCTCATATTGCTGAAATGGGTCGGACTCATTAAGTCGCTGCTGGTTAAAATTTGTGTTCATGAATTTCGAAACACAAATTTGTTATTTCAATATTTTTTCTTTCATTCCAGATCTAGGGTTATTTTTTACATTTTCTAATTTTTATTTTCGTTTATAAATCCGTTTGTAATTTTATTTATGTATAGCTTCATTTGTAATTTTCGTCCCATTTTCTGTATTTATGTACAACTTTGGGGTTTATTTCTAATTTTCGTTTTATGTATTTTAGGGTTTAATTTTGTAATTTTCTATACTCTGTAACTGTTGATAATTGTTGTTAATGAAATTTTAGTTTGTTACTTTGTGACAATAATTTATTAAGGTTGACTTTTACTGCTGTACTAACATGATAATCTAGGCATCCAAACTGGAATTTTTTTTTTAAATTTAGAACACTACTAACGGATCCGGTTCTTCCAGAAAACCGGATCAGTTAGTTTAACATTGCATACAAACAATATGGTGCCAAGGAAGAAACTGATCCGGTTTTGAAGGAAAACCGGATCAGTTAATCTTTACAAACTGCTGCGAGCCCATCCGATCAGGACCAAAACCGGATCGGTAAGCCCGGTTTTGACCGGATCGGATGGGCTTATTTCCACTAGTGAATACATACAATCCTGGGATGCGAGATCATCCAAATCTCTCATATAGGAGCAATAATGTGTTGAATCCGCAACAACATTATCCACAACCTCAGCTGTAGGCGTGTTTTTATTTCGCCTACGAGGTGTGAGCGCGTATTAGATTTGACTACCCCACTGTAAAGGTTTTATTGAAAATTATTTTGAAAGAAAACGCCAACAATTCTTTTTAGGAAGAATCATAAACCTAATTGGATATGGGAAAACCGTAGGGACAAATTATCCAATGTAGATTTCCCCGTCCTGACTCCATAGATGGTCAAAGTGAACCAAAGATTGAGTTCAGGGGTGAGGGTACAATACAGTCAGGAACCATATTGACCATTGCTGGCCTCTACTAAATATCGATTCATTACAGATTTTATGCCAAAGAATAACCAGATAATATTATAAAGACCATAAAAATAATTTAGTCTAGGTTGGTTCAGGAAACACATAAAAAGACTAATTTTAGTGACCAGTTATTAAGCAGTAATATTACAAGGTACTTAGCTGGTTGTCCAAATTATCTGAATTAGTTAGAACAAGTCTTTAGGTCTTGTTTAGCAATAATAACATGTGGGTGATAAAAATCATGCAGGACAATCATAATAATATGTATAGAACAATCAGGCAGGCATATAATAATGTATGAAAATAAATAAATAAAATATGAAAAGAAAATATTGCAGGGAGTTAGTATAATATACAATATTTACAGTCACATGAATTTGTTAACAATCTACATCATGAATAGAATGTTAGTAACTTCAAGAAAATAATAAAAGTAAATAAAGAAATAAAATAAAGGTGGTTAATTTAGTTGACCCTCAGAAATTATACCACCGTCCGGGGTCATTGATTTGTACGGATCTTGAAAAATTGAATGTCGAACGAGCCTTAAAAATACGTTGCGTCACAAAAGAAAGGTTATATGTTGCTGTGCCAAAGTATAATCGTCTAATAAGGTATCCTGCATTGACATTTTACAAGATATATATTGCTGCTGTGCTTTTATGCATTAGAGGATGGATCATATCACAGTGGCGGATCCAGGAATTCGGCCACGTGAGTTCGGAATAATTTTAATATAAATTTCAAATTAATTTTTCTATTTGGAGTTACAATTTTTTTAAAAAAAGGGGAAAAAAATTAAACTTTCAACAATTGTACTAAGCGGGGCTTTCATTCTTGATTACATTGTTTCAAAAAAATCTAGTTAATTACTTGTAGTAATGAAAGACTATCAATTTCTTAATGACAGACTATCAATTTTTTAACAAGCTACAGAGTTATACAAACTAAGCATTAAGGATTAACTATTAAGACTTTTTTCATTGAATTAACTAATATATATAGTTTTAACTTTTAACACTTAATTGATAAGTTAATTCAATGAAATATATGTATATATATGAAACAAAATATGAAACTTTAACAACTAGCTAGCACAAACATGATGTAGACAAAAAGATAATGGAAATTAACCAAATTCGTTACATCTTACTATATTTGTACTTGGTGGAAGGGAGAGATTTATAGATGAAAAAGAGAGCTTAAAAACTAAAGGGAGGACAAAAAAAAGGAAAAGAAAGATCAAGGATATAACAGCATAGAGGGAGGACAAAAAAAAAGGAAAAAGAGAAGACAAATGAAATAGAACATATTAGCCGAGATTCGAACCTACGACCCTTGAGCGGAAGAACAAGCAGGAGTACATGCTTTACCGCTGAGCTATGATGCATTTCAATGAAATAATGCGCTTGTGTTTTATATATAATCTATCTTCTTTTTCCCCAGTTTCGCTGTCTTGTCCCGGATCCTCGTGGGTTCAGTTGAACCCACTGAACCCACGCTGGATCCGCCAATGTTATATCAGGAGGCGTAGGAAAATTATTAGGTGTGATGATTTAGCGAGGATGATCATAGACGAGTGTTTTTGGTGATGATGAATTGTGTGGCAAGTGGAAGAATTAGAGGGTGATGAAGGTGTGCGTATGATCAGGTAGTGATGAAGTAAAAGAGTACCGTGAGAAATTTGTGAGCCGTGTACTTTGTTTGTTAGATATGCCGAGTGAATTCTGTTGTGAGGGGTTGGGTAATATATAAGTTTAGTTAGTTGGGAAGCGATAGGTTTTCGAAAAAGCACACAATGATGCAATAATGCAAACTTAGACTCTCTAAGGATGCATGAGACGCTATGCAAGGATTAAGGTTATGCAAAGCTAAGGTGATGACACGTCATGCAAGGTCAGGGTTATGCAAGACTAGAACGTATGAAATGCAAGGCAAGGTCAGGGTTTTACAAGGCTAGGAGATCTAGATATGTAGAATGAGATAGAATGATTAGAAATATATAGAATTATTTTCGAAAACTACTTTTAGTAAATAATCGGGGTCCATAAACGAGGTCCGCAGATTACAACTTTTCGGGAGTTTGAATTGGAGGCACCACCACATATAGGAAGCCCCCACTTTGGGTGAGCTTGTCTTGAATTTGGCATGTACTTGATCTGATATTGTAATGTAGTTGATCTGTCTTGAACTTTGAAAGTTGTCACTGGGGATTCTTCTTTGGGAAGTTGATACAGGCAAAGTCAAATATCGCCAGAGACCATGGAATTGTCGGAGAGTCTTTCATGGACAAGGAGAGGTTGGATTGAAAAATAAAAAGTTTAAATTTATGACTTACATAAATGTAGGTGGGAAAAGGCTTTAACGAGGCTAGGTTCAGACTCGAGTCTATGTCGAGATCTAGAAAGAGATTATGCTCCTAAATTCTAGAAAATCAAATCATTAAACCATGACTAATTTGTTTTATTGAAGCGATCGGACCGCGAGATGAGGATTCCTACGTATCCTTGCGGAATCAGACCATTCGTATTTCCCGATCTGATTTATTTTTATTTATCATTTTTTTTGTGCCCTAACTTTTGCCTAGGCCGCCCTTTCGGGTTTTCAACCTAGCGGGTTTGCACATACCTTGGAGAAGGAATTAGGGTTGAATATGAAAGGTTGAAAGGTTTAAGGCTTGATGAATGTTTAATTGGTTTGGAATAAGGTAAGGATCATGGATTTGAATTATAGGGATTAAGATTTTGATGGATTGAAGGATTTGAATGAGGGGTAGAACTTATGTGCAAGCCCCCTAGCTTGACTTTTTAATTATTTTGCCTTTGGCTTTTTCTTTTTTTTTTGCATTTATTTTCTTTTCGCACTTTTTTTTTTATTTTTTGCCTGGCATTGATTTTTTTTATGTAGTAAGGCTTGCACACAAGCTATTAGTTATGGGTATTGGAAGGTTTGCAGGATATTTGTGGAGCTTTGATTTTGGAAGGTTATTTGGCTAATGATGGTTTATGGATGATGGAGGGAGAGAGGAATAACTCCTGATCCAAAGTATGTCCCTTTTTCATTTTTCTTTATTTATTTCAGATCTCTTTTTATTATTATTAGTCAAGTTCATTAGGTGATTTAAGTTTCATCATTGAATTAGAAGCATAAATGATGGTGAAAGGCCAATGAAAATAAAAAGAAAAATAAAGTGAAATGGAAATGGAAAGGCTATAATAGACGAAGACCTATAGTGACATAGACTCGATGGAAAAGGACAGAAATGGCTTAGGGTAAGGACTCTTTGACTCATCCTAGGAAACCAGCAATAAAAGACTATGCCCTTTTGAATTGTTGATGCACTACGCAGAAAAGGGTTGCTGGTGATGATGATTCTCGTTGTAGCAAGTATTAGGAGTCTATTATCATCGACTATGTTTAGCAGTGCATTTGATGGTATTTGACATAGATAGATGGAATTATACCGTTCGAATTCGCAGTAGAAATATAGGTTGTACCTTATGGAAGTTCTTTTAGGTGCAGGGTTCGAAGTACACCCTATGGAAGTGATCGTGCCGCTAATGTGAAGGCGGTAGACCATATGGAAGTGATTGCGCCTCTATTGTGAAGGCGGTCAAAAGTAATCTTCATGACTCTAAATGAAGTCGGGGTGGTGATAGTGCGATTGTTGAACTTTAGAGTAGGCTCACAATTTGTTCCTCCTTTAGGCATTCCTAAGTTGTAATCTCTCGACCGGTCATGAACAGAATCGAGTGGATCTTGCAAATTTTAAGAAACGATGTTTTCGAAATGATGAATGGAGATGAGAAATGGAAATAGAAATGGGAGAATGGAAATGGAATGAAAATGGAAAATGATTTTGAAATGGAAATGGAAATAGTTATGGGTTTTGGACTAGTATGGACTTGACCATGATGGAGACATGGGCTTAACTATATGCAAATGCAGACATGGACCGGACCGGACAATGCAAGTAGACTGGACTCCATGATTGGGTTTAGGAGAGACTAGACTTTGAACTTACGGGTGAGCAAGTAGCCTAGACTTTTAGGAAGACTGGACAATAAGGGAGATTAGACTCTTAACTTAAGGCAAGCAGGCTAGACAACTAGACATCGAAACTTACATTAAACTAAGCAGGCTAGACTCAAAAAAGTGCCTATGTGGACTTATGGAATGCTAGACTTTGAACTTACGGGTGAGAAAGTAGGCTAGACATTAAGGAAGGTTGGACAATAACGAGACCAAACTCTTAACTTAAGGCAAGCAGGCTAGTCAACTAGACTTTGAACTTACGGGTGAGCAAGCAGGCTAGACAACTAGACTTCGAAACTTACATTAAACTAAGCAGGCTAGACTCAGAAATTGCCTATGGACTTAAGGAATGCTAGACCTTAAACTTACGGGTGAGTAAGCAGGCTAGACACAGAAATTGCCTATGGACTTAAGGAATGCTAGACCTTGAACTTACGGGTGAGCAAGTAGGCTAGACAAAAAAAAGTTGCCTATAGACTTAAGGAATGCTAGACCTTGAACTTACGGGTGAGCAAGCAGGCTAGACTTTAAGGGATGAACTTTTATAGTCCTAACACTGAATTTTTATAGTCCGTAGACTGACTAGGGCTTACATGGAGATGCAAACTAGACCTAGGATATGAATTGACATATAGGTTTGACTTAGACTGGGAGATACACATGGGCTTGACATTGGAAATGGACTAGGATTGGAATAGACTTAGAATGGACTTGGACTGGGCTTGACATAGACTAGGGTTCACATAAAGATGCAGATGGGCCTAGCTTTTGAAATGAACTAGACTTATATGAGCCTAAGATCGACTCTAATGCTAGCGAATGTATGGACTGAAATGCACATGGGCCTAAATGAATGCAAAATGGACTCTAATTCATATGGACCTAGAATGAATGCAAATGGATTGAATGGAGTTGTTTGGATTGTATAAAGGTGTTGGGACTGGGCTTAGAATTTTTGAAATTCGTTTTTGAAAGGAACCCCTTGTTTTATCTTTTGTTAGGAAAAGATGATGGATTAATTTTGAAATTTTTTTTTTCTAGTAAATGTCGTATATGATGATGTTTAGTAAATGCTTTTGAAAAAAAGAGTGAAATAGAAAAGGGTGTAGGATTGATTTTGAAAGATGTATGTTTTTGGAATTGGTTGAATATGGTAAGGTGAGATTGATAGGGAAGATTAGTTGAACAGCAGGGAGAAAGTGGGAAGAGGTAGACATGCATGAGAACTCTAACTCTACAATGACCACTTTAGATGCACTTTTTAGGACAGACTCGACCTTGCATGAAAAGACTGATTTTTTGAATTAGGTGAGACCTCTAATTAGACCATGTATTACGCGAATGCAGGCAGACAAACATAGGACTGAACATAGGATCGACCATTATGACGACTAAATCGACGAAAAGCGTGCGATGCACAGACTGCGTGCCGCGTAGCATTGCTACGCGCGGCGCACAACCGTGCGTCTGGCACGGGAGTGGTGCGCTAGGCGCAACTTAATGCGCTTGGCACACTACTCCTCGACACGTTTTTCGGGGATTTAGGCGACGTATTGGCCGATTGAAGAATTTTTTATTGTTTGTTAGACGCGATTTTAGGAACGACGCATAATAATGACAATTTGACAAGATAATAACAGGCAAAAATTGCAATCACATGCAAATGTCATATAACATGGATGCAAAAGTTCCAACCTAAAGTCCAGCTCTATGTTTGAAACTATTGGTCAAGTTTAGGTTCAGTCTGAAAAGGGTCCATGACTAAGAGATTGATCCCACGCTTCGTACCCCTGCTTAAAGAGATGGCCACGTGTAAGACGCACTCCAGTTCTCAAGTCAGGAACAAGAGAACAATGTCATGGTTGGTAGGTTTGCTTATAACTAAGATCCAACACTATCGCTCAGGAAGCTTTTTGGAAGGACAAAGCGCAAATCCCCCGGGGGTGACCTCACACATAGAACATGTGCTAATGAGGCAAGGTAAATTGTCCTTTTGGTGGCTGAACAATAGCCATGCATATGAAAAAAAATATTTAATTCAAAAGCATAAAAAGAGAATGAATCGTATTTTTCAAGTTTCACCCACTCATTTAAAAAAATTTAATTTTTTAAAATCCTCCCCTAGTGGAGTCGCCAAATTGTAGGCGTGTTTTTATTTCGCCAACGCGGTGTGAGCGCGTATTAGATTTGACTACCCCACTGTAAAGGTTTTATTGAAAATTGTTTTGAAAGAAGTCGCCAACAATTCTTTTTAGGAAGAATCATAAACCTAATTGGATATGGGAAAACCGTAGGGACAAATTATCCAATGTAGATTTCCCCATTCTGACTCCATAGATGGTCAAAGTGAACCAAAGATTGAGTTCGGGGGTGAGAGTACAATATAGTCAGGAACCATATTGCCCATTGTTGGCCTCTACTAAATATCTATTCATTACAAATTTTATGCCAAAGAATAACCATATAATATTTTAAAGACCCTAAAAATAATTTAGTCTAGGTTAGTTCAGGAAACACATAAAAAGACTAATTTTAGTGACAAGTTATTAAGCAGTAATATTACAAGGTACATAGTAGGTTGTCCAAATTATCTGAATTAGTTAGAACAAGTCTTTAGGTCTTGTTTAGCAATAATAACATGTGGGTGATAAAAATCATGCCGGACAATCATAATAATATGTATAGATTAATCAGGCAGGCATATAATAATGTATGAAAATAAATAAAAAAATAAGAAAAGAAAATATTGCAGGTAGTTACTATAATATGAATTTGTTAACAATCTACATCATGAATAGAATGTTAGTAACTTCAAGAAAATAATAAAAGTAAATAAAGAAATAAAATAAAGGTGGTTAATTTAGTTGACCCTCAGAAATTATACCACCGTCCGAGGTCGTTGATTTGTACGGATCTTGGAAAATTGAATGTCGAACGAGCCTTAAAAATATGTTGCGTCACAAAAGAAAGGTTATATGTTGCTGTGCCAAAGTATAATCGTCTAATAAGGTATCCTGCGTTGACTTTTTACAAGATATATATTGCTGCTGTGCTTTTATGTATTAGAAGATGGATCATATCAGGAGGCGTAGGAAAATTATTAGGTGTGATGATTTGGCGAGGATGATAGGCGAGTGTTTTTGGTGATGATGAATTGTGTGGCAAGTGGAAGAATTAGAGGGTGATGAAGGTGTGCGTATGATCAGGTAGTGATGAAGTAAAAGAGTACCGTGAGAGTATGATCAGGTAGTGATGAAGTAAAAGAGTACCGTGAGAAATTTGTGAGTCGTGTACTTTATTTGTTAGATATAGAGTGAATTCTGTTGTGAGGGGTTGGGTAATATATAAGTTTAGTTAGTTGGGAAGCGATAGGTTTTCGAAAACAATTGAGTTTCTTAAAAGATTTTTATAAAATAGTTAGGCAAAAATATTTTAAAACACTTTGGAAAAAGATGATTTTTTATAAAAATATATTTTTATCAATAAAACTAATTAATATAATTAACTAATTTTATTAATTAAATTGGGCTAGAAAAAGGGTCTTAAAAATTGGGCTTTCATAAAAACTACTTTTAAAAGGTTTTCGAAGATGGGCTTTTTTAAAAAGAGTTAGAAAATGGTTTTGAGCTTAAAACGTTCTATTTTAGGCTCGTTCTTTATTCTTTCCTCGATTCGGACCAATTAGAGCGGGGTATTGATCATCATAGGGTACTAAATTGGGAGACACGATTATGTGTCTACATCAGCAGCAACAACAGTCCATACCACAACCCCTCAATCACAACCACAAGCTCCTCCTCGATTTCAGATAAATCAGTTTCAACAGCAACATAGCACATCTCCTTCAGACCCAGCTATTGTTGAGCTCAAAAATCTCCTGTTGCAGATGCAGAAGGGTATCCTTTCCTTTCAAGCAGATACTAGGTCTTAGTTTGAGAACTTGCATGCTCAGAACAAGCTACAGGGGACACACAATAAGATGTTAGAGTCACAAATAGCTCAGCTAACTAGTTCTTCTGCTAGTAGGCCATCTAGGTAATTGCCTTCACAACCAATGCAACCAAGGGACACTGCTAATGCTATTACCCTTCGAAGTGCAGTGCAGTACGATGCCCCGGCAATGCTAGAAGTGGAATCATCAGTTGCTAAGAAACCACAGGACGTGCCTGAGGATACTGAACCTCAGGCAAAGCAAGGAGCTGTAGACAAGACTACGGAGGTGACTAAGGAGAAAACTGTGACTCTGATGATCAAGCTACCATTCCCAAATCGGATGCTCAAAAAGAAGCTTGACCACCAGTATGGTAAGTTTTTAGAGGTGGTAAAGAATCTGTAGGTAACAGTTCCTTTTACTGAATTATTAAATCAAGTGTCTGCTTATTCTAAATTTTTAAAAGAACTTATGATGCGGAAGAGGACTCTCAATGAGGTGGAAACTGTGGCTTTTACTGTTGAATGCAGCGCTCTTTTACAAAACCAGTCTCCACCTAAATTGAAAGATTCAGGGAGTTTTTCCATCCCCTGTCACATTGGCACCATATTTATTGACAAAGCTTTATGTGATTTGGGTGCCAGTGTGAGTGTCATGCCTAGAGATGGCAATGGATCTTGGACCCGACCCGGATCCGTGGACCCGGATCCGTTTTTAAGGATCAGGATCCTAAATTTTTGGACCCGTTGGATCCGGGTCGGATCCGGGTCCTATCGTCAAAATGCGGATCCGGGTCTGGATCTGATCCCAAGATTCGGACCCGGACCCGTAGATCCGTTTTTTTAAAAAAAAATACTTGGCAGTGGGCTATTGGGCTCTAGGCCTGTAGCCTCAAATTATAAACCCTATCTCCCTCTTCCAAAAACGTACCACGCCTCCCTCAAAATCCCTAACTCCCTCTTTCAGATTTTCTCTCCAGCTATACACTGCCCACCGACCACCGTCCACCGTCCACCGCCTATGGTGTCGACGCCACTTCACCTGGTATATTCTCTCTCTTCTTCAAAGCAGATGAAGATGAAAAACACTGTCATTCTTGTCACTGAACTTCTTAGTGTCTTATTATTCCGGCAAGCACAAGGATATGTCGGAATAATTTGAGGTTGAACTTCTTATTTCTCATTACTCTAGTGCTTTTTTCATAAGCTGTCTAGTGCAATTTGTTATTTAATTTGAGGATGAAAAAGCAAGGGCACTAGAAGGAGTTTGCAACATCGAGGTAGACATGCAGTTTGCACTATAAACATTGAATTGAATTTGTTGTCATTATTTAGTTTTACTGTTTTTTAATCCCGAATTAGTTGTAATGAAATGTAGCTTTTCTCCAATGAAGATGTAAAAAAACAGTATTATATTGCTTCAGAAAATATTTAAAATGAAAAAGTAGATAAAATTGTATAAATTATATACGGATCCGTTTCGGACCCGTTTTGGACCCGGATCCGCAGGATCCGTCGGATCTGGATCTGGGTCCTATTTTTTCAGACCCGTTGGATCCGGGTCGGATCTGGATCCAGTGTCAGAAAACGGATCTGGATTCGGATCTATGTGGACCCGGTCCAGATCCGACCCGTTGCCATCCCTCGTCATGCCTCTTTCTATCTGCAAGCAACTGAACATGGGTGACTTAAAATGTACTACCATTACTCTACAAATGGCTGACCGTTCTGTGAAATACCCCCTAGGTATATTAGAGGACGTTCATGTTAGAGTAGGTAAATTCTTTATCCCTGTGGACTTTGTTATATTAGACATGGCAGAAGATACCCAAACACCCATTATCCTCGGGAGACCTTTCCTCCACACTGCTGGAGCAGTTATAGATGTTAAAAGTGGGAAACTGACATATACTGTGGGGGATGATAAGGTTATTTTTAGCCTGACCACTGCCCCTAAAAGCCCAATGTTAGAGGAAGCATGCTATAAAGTTGATGTTATTGATGACCCAACCCATGATTGCATGCCCCATCCCCCCTCCTGTGATACTTCAGATGATGTGCTTGTCTTAGAGTCTAATGCAGGTGACGAACATTTTCTAACGGTCTTGACGACTCACAAAAAGGCAATTGGGTACAACACTCATGACTTGACAGGAATAAGCCCTGACTTTAATGCGCATCGAGTTTTTCTTGATGAGGGCCACCACCCCAGCATTCAGATCCAACACGGGTTGGAAGAGGTGGTAAAGCAAGAAGTTACGAACTGCTGGATGCAGGTTGATGGACAACTGATGTCCATGTCCCTTTCCTTTCCCTTGTTGCAATGAGGCCATATTGCCAAGTTCAGCTTGGGGGAGGATTTCTGTAAGTACTGCTTTTGTTTTACTCTTTTACTGCTTTCTAGTTTAGTTTAGTTAATTTAATTGCCTTCAAAAAATTGAAAAATCACAAAAAAAGAATGAAAAATTGCTGGAAAAAATACCAAAAATACGAGTTGAATATGGAGTGAATTGAGTGCTTCCATGTGCCCCATATTGTGCTTTGAAAAAAAATGATTTAACTCACTATATTGGATAGTTGGGCATTTGTGATTGTGATGTTGTGATGTGATATCTGACTGCCTTGATCTTGAGTGAATTTTGATGATAACGCGCATACTTTGACTGCATACTTGAATTGGTTATACTGTGAGGATTCATTGTTGCATATGGATTTACTTCCATATCCAATCTATTCTTGTGTGTTAGTTCCTCGTAGCATTCTGATCTTGATTTGGTGACTTTGGACATGTACTGTGATTGAGGCGTTCTTTTGTTTAATTTCAAGCCTCAGAGTTGATAAATGAATTAATTTCCCTCCTAGCCCTGCTGAGCCTAATGACTTTTTATTTTGATATTAAGCCACATTACACACCTTGAGCCTTTACAATGATTATTGTCTCAAGCGTAGCTTGGGGGAGCATTCGTTAGGTTGATACTATGATGTGGGGTTGATTTTGTGGGTTGGTTGGAAATAATGTCTATAGAAAAGAGAAAAAATATGATAAGAAAAATGATAGTGAAAAATCTGAAAAATCTCAATGATCTTCACTCATTAAATTTCAAAAAGTGTTGAAAATTATGCTGAAAGAGACAAGTATTGGATGGTTCGTGAGACTTTAAAGTTGGTTATTGTTTTGGTCATGTTGTTGATGCCATGTAGGGGTGTAAGTGGACTGCGAAAAGTCCAGAGTCCAATCCAGTCCAGTCCAAACTTGTCGGATCGGACCGGATCGAAAATTTTTCGGATCGGACTCGGACTCAAATTTTCGAAGTCGAAATATTTTCGGACTGGATTTGGACTCACCCCTTTGGAGTCCAATAAGTCCAGTCCAGTCCAAAAATATTTTTATATATATATATATATATATATATATATATATATATATATATATATATATATATATATATATATATATATATATATATATATATATATATATATATATATAATTGATACAATTTAAAAAATTTTGGAGTTTTCAACCTTCCCTCTCTAAATATTTCAACTGGCGCTAGAAAATTTCACTTAGCGCCAGACAATTTCACTTGGCTCCATTTGTTAAATAAGTAAATGATACTAGCAATATGCAGTAGTAGGCTAGTAGCCGACTAATTCTATCTCACTTCACTCCTCACTACTCACTTCCTCTCACTCTTTCATTTTCTTTCTACCTCGATGTCTC
Source organism: Beta corolliflora (assembly GCA_947648045.1). Lineage (NCBI taxonomy): Eukaryota > Viridiplantae > Streptophyta > Magnoliopsida > Caryophyllales > Amaranthaceae > Beta > Beta corolliflora. Next base: position 126,679 of record CANSZD010001218.1, read on the forward strand.
GACTCTCGCATTCTCTATTTCTCTCTCAGATTATATTATCAGTCTCTCTGCTTCCTCTCAACTTAGATCAAGGTAGGCATCTAATTCAACTTTTTATTCATAGTATTTTACTTTAATTTAAGCTTTCAATCTAATTTGTGGACATTGATAATTGAATCAGATGTCAAATGCTCAAGCATCTCAGTAAACGTTATGAATAATTGAATCTAAATCGGGGAAAAAAATAAGAATAAAATAATCGGACTGGACTGAATTCGGACTCAAGAAAAAGTTATTGGAGTCGGATCGGACTGGACTCAAAAAATATTTGGATCGGACTTGGACTCAATTTCTCGAGTCCAAAAAACTTTGGACTGGATTTGGATTTGGCAAAGTCCAATCCAGTCCAATCCACTTACACCCCTAATGCCATGGGAGTTGTTTCGGCCACACCTAGTGATGTATTTGATCTAGGAGATCAAACACTTGTGCGAAATTCGTGCTAAAATAACCACAAACAATCGAAGAACACTCGAACTATGGATGATGGAACGTTTGTATGGAAATGGTTCGAACAAAGTGATGGATAGTACTTAGTCTAGATTTCCTATAAAGAATTTAATCACCAAGGAATTAAACTAAGGGTTTGAAAGCATAAAGAATTTAATCACCAACTTTCAGAATTTTGATGAACACACAAAGTATTCGACACAACAAAAGAAGTCTCAATAATATTTTTCTACTCCAAAATAACGTACAACTTAAACTATAAGTATGAAAAACAACTCCTAGCATGCTTAGGACAAGTCCCTAAGTCATAACACCAATAAAACTCTAAAATATAGAAAAGAAACTCCAAAGGATTGAATCATGTAAATCCATCTTTTTTAGAACATAGACTCCTAATACAACTCAAACACAAATCATTTAAAGATATGAAGAGTTCTAGTTGAACTCAACTAGCATGTACCATGTACCACACGTTTATTCTTCCTGCATGCATGTGACCATGCACAACAACACCTTAGAATCAGCAAAGCCAACACACGAGCCAAATAAACAACCCCATTCAATTAGCGGAACCTTTAAAGCAAGTGCCAACAATTGAGCATCATCCTCCAATGGATCATCCTCCCCTTCTTCAGAAACAATTGACCTCAATTGAGCATCTTCTTCATCATGTAAGTATGGCGCCAAATCTCCAACATTGAAAGTAGCACTCACACCATATTCTCCTGGCAACTCCAATTGATAAGCATTGTCATTGAACTTCTCAACTATCTTGAAAGGACCTTCCGAACGTGGCATTAACTTGTTCTTGCGCATGTTAGGAAATCGTTCTTTCCTCAAATGTAACCACACAAGATCACCTACCTTGTACACATGTTGCTTGCGGTTCTTATTGGCCAAAACCTTATATCTCTCGTTCACCTTCTCAATTCTTGCACGAACTTGAGCATGGAGCTTCAACATAGCCTCGGCTTTTGCCTTGGCATCCACATGAACATACTCACCCTTAGGAATAGGAATCAAATCCAAGGGCAGTCTTGGATTCACGCCATATACAACTTTAAATGGAGAATGTTTAGTAGCATATGTAGGTGAACGATTATAAGCAAATTCAGCATGGACCAATTTAACATCCCAATCTTTAGTACTCTTACTAACCAACCCTCTAAGCAAAGCACCAAGAGTTCGATTAGTTATCTCCGTTTGTCCATCAGTTTGCGGATGGTGAGAAGTACTAAAGCATAACTTTGTTCCAAGCAACTTCTACAACGTTTTCCAAAAGTAGCTCATGAACTTGGTATCCCTATCAGTCACAATAGTCTTTGGAACACCATGAAGCCTCACTATCTCTTGAAAATACAAAGCAGCAACCTTAGAAGCATCATCGGTTTTGTGACATGGGAGAAAATGAGACATCTTCGAAAACCTGTCCACAACAACCATGATAGAGTCCTTCCCTCTTTGCGTCCTAGGTAACCCCACTATGAAGTCCATAGACACATCATCCCATGGGAACTCCGGAACTGGCAAGGGAGTATACACTCCATGATGAAATGTACTTTTAGCCTTTTGACAACTCGCACACCTAGCCAACACCCCTTGGACATCACCTTGTATTCTCGGTCAATAAAAATACTCTTGTAGAATAGCTAGTGTCTTAGTCACACCAAAATGGCCAGCAATGCCACCTCCATGAGCTTCCCTCACAAGCAATTCCCTAATAGAGCAACTAGGGATACACAACCGATTTCCTTTAAAAAGAAACCCATCTTGCAGCACATATGAACCAATAGCACCCGTCAAACAACCTTCCATGATTGGCCGAAAATCTACATCTCCCTTATAATACTCCTTGATGAGATCAAACCCAAGCAACCTCGAATTCAATACCCCGAGTAGTGTATATCTTCTCGACAAAGCATCAGCCACAATGTTATTTTTGCCTTCTTTGTACTTGGAAGAAAATTGGAAAGATTGTAGGAATTCAACCCACTTAGCATGGCGTGGATTCAATTTCTTGTTGCCCATGAATGTGCTTCAATGCCTCATGATCCGAGTGAAGTATAAAGTGACTAGGTCTCAAATAATGACTCCAATGATCCAATGCTCTCACAATGGCATACAACTCCTTATCATATGTGGAGTAATTCAACCTAGCTCCCCCCAACTTCTCACTAAAGTAGGCAATTGGTCGTTTCCCTTGCACCAACACAACACCTATTCCCACTCCACTTGCATCACACTCCACCTCAAATGGTTGAGAGAAATCCCAAGAAAGCTAAAATAGGCGTGGCACTCAACAACTTCTTCACGGTTTCAAAAGCTTCTTGGGCAGACTCATTCCACTCGAACTTTCCCTTCTTAATACACTCGGTCATAGGAGCAACAATACTACTAAAATGCTTCACAAATCTCCTATAGAACGATGCCAAACCATGGAAAACTCTCACTTCAGTCACACTAGTAGGAATTGGCTAAGTTTTGATAGGCTCGACCTTGGACGGATCCACGGACACCCCTTCCTTGGAAACAATGTAACCGAGAAAAGTAACACTAGGCACAAGGAATGAACACTTCTCTAACTTGCCATAGAGCTTCTTCTCCCTCAACACTCCAAACACAGCCCTCAAGTGTTGCAAATGATCCTCCACACTCCTATTATACACCAAAATATCATCTAAATACACCACCACAAATTTACCAATGAATGCCTTCAACATCTCATTCATTAGTCTCATAAAAGTACTTGGTGCATTAGTCAAACCAAATCGCATCACAAGCCACTCATACAACCCCAACTTGGTTTTAAAAGCTGTCTTCCACTCGTCTCCCTCCCTCATTCTAATTTGATGGTATCCACTTCGAAGGTCAACTTTGGAAAACACAACAGAACCATATAACTCGTCAAGCATATCATCCAACCTCGGAATTGGAAATCTATATTTGATGGTAATGTTGTTCACAGCTCTAGAATCAATACACATACGCCAAGTCCCATCTTTCTTTGGCACTAAAAGAGTAGGAACAACACAAGGACTCATACTCTCCCTCACATAGCCCCTCTCCATTAACTCCTCACTTTGGCGTTGCATCTCTTTGGTTTCTTGTGGGTTGCACCTATAGGCAGCCTTATTGGGTAAAGTAGCCCCGGGAACAAGGTCAATTTGATGTTCTATCCCCCTAATGGGTGGCAAACCAAGTGGTAAGTCTTTGGGAAAAACGTCCCTAACCTCCTCCAAAACCTCCTCTAACTCCTTAGGAAAACTCGCGGGTTCCCCCTCCTCTTTCAACTCATTGGAAAGTAATAGAAAAGCCCTCCCCTCCTTAGTAAACTCCTCTACAAATTGCCTCTCATCAAGGAACAAGTTTTGGGTCGATTTTGTAATATTAGTGAGGGGTTTCAAAGCTGTTTTCTTTTTCCCAATTGTTGCAATATACACATTAGCCCTTCCATCAAACTTCACGAATTTATCAAATTGCCATGGCCTCCCCAACAAAATATGACAAGCATCCATACTACAAATATCACATAGTACTTCATCTTGAAATTTACCAATAGAAAACGAAATAAGGGCTTGCTTAGTTACCTTAATGTCGCTTCCATCACTTAGCCAATGCAATTTGTAGGGCTTGGGATGTGGTGTAGTCGGCCACTTCATCTTATCAATCAACGTTGTAGATACAACATTGGCACAACTTCCCGTATCAATGATGAGTTCACAAAGTCGATCCTTCACCAAGCACCTTGTGAGAAAGATCCTCTCCCTTTGTGTATCAAGAGGCACCGGTTTTGTATGCAATGCTCTCCTCAAAATCAATTGCTTCCCAACCATCATTGGCTCCTCCTCCGAATCTGCCTCATAGTCATCCTCAACAAAAACTCCTTCACCCTCTTCCTTTTCTCCTTCTATTGTTTCGGCCCTCATGGCATATTCTTCTTCAATCTCCTGAACATCTCTCAAGGTCATCACCCTATTGCTTGGGCAATCCTTAATCACATGTCCATAGCCCTTGCACTTGAAGCAAATCCTTTTATCCTCACCAGTAAGAGAACCACTCGACTTTCGTTCATCCTTCTTGAACTTGTCAAATTTTGGGGTGAATTTGTTGGTAGAACTACCCCCTTTATCTTCAATGGTCTTGGAGTAAGGCTTATTATAGGGTTTAGTGCTCACGGCCTTCTTCCCCTTCGCATATTTTTCAACCTTCAAAGCCATGTTGCACACTTCCTCAAACGTCCAATGTGGTTGGAGATCAACCTTCTTGGCTATGTGTCTCTCGAGTCCAGTTATGAACCTAGCTATCTTGTGCTCGGTCCTCTCCTCTAAGTCACACATAATATTGAGTCTCTCGAACTCATTGATGTACTCTTCAACCGACAAAGAGTTTTGCTTGAAAGCTTGCAACTTTAAGTACATACCTTGGTCAAAATCACTCGGTAAAAACCGCTTCTTCATGCGTTTCTTGAGTGCTTCCCAAGACTCCAACTTTGGCTTCCTTTCTCTCCTTCTCTTCCCCTTGAGATTTTCATACTACAAACTAGCATAGTTTGTGAGTTTGAGAACAGCCACCTTGAACCTTTTCCTATAATCAAAGTCCTTATACTCGAAAACTCGTTCCATCCTTTGTATCCACTCCAAGAACTTCTCGGGTTTCATGGCTCCATCAAACTCCGGTAAATCCAACCTTAAACCTCTATCATTATCTCTCCCTCCTTGATTACGTGGCCTTGGAGGTCTCTCTTCTTCCTCCTCTTCATCACCTATGCTACTCCTCCGACTCCTAACAGGACTAGGGGTCCTCCTTTGATCCTCTAGTAGCTGCACCAACCTATCCACCCGTAGGCGTAAGGCTTCTATCTCCCTATCTTGCCTAAGATCGTTGGCCTGCTCCAAGGTGAGTCCTCTAGGCACCCTCACCCCACATCTTCATCATGGATTGGATCCTCGTCCCCCATGATAAGAAACGCGCCAACAAGTTCCGCAAAAACCTAACAGAACTAGGTTTGCTCTCTCGAAGCACCTTGCGTGTGATTAAGTTTCTTGGTGAAACTAATGGATCTTGCAATAATTTTTTTCGTTCAATCAATCCTTAATGGACGTACCTTTGATGGAACTTTACAAAAATTCCAGAATCTTGAAGAAAAAACACGTTCTTGAACGTTTCTTGAAGAGTTTTCTTCTTCGAACAAAAACAGCACCTATCGATGGATGATGATGGTTGCTGGTTGTGTATGGATGTTTGATGAATTATGGTTGGATGTTTACGCAAGCTCTGATACCAAGATGATGTATTTAATCTAGGAGATCAAACACTTGTGCGGAATTCGTGCTAAAATAACCACAAACAATCGAAGAACACTCGAACTATGGATGATGGAACGTTTGTATGGAAATGGTTCGAACAAAGTGATGGATAGTACTTAGTCTAGATTTCATATAAAGAATTTAATCACCAAGGAATTAAACTAAGGCTTTGAAAGCATAAAGAATTTAATCACCAACTTTCAGAATTTTGATGAACACACAAAGTATTCGACAAAACAAAAGAACTCTCAATAATATTTTTCTACTCCAAATTAAAATAACGTACAACTTAAACTATAAGTATGAAAAAAAACTCCTAGCATGCTTAGGACAAGTCCCTAAGTCATAACACCAATAAAACTCTAAAAGATAGAAAAGAAACTCCAAAGGATTGAATCATATAAATCCATCTTTTTTAGAAAGTAAACTCCTAATACAACTCAAACACAAAGCATTTAAAGATATGAAGAGTTCTAGTTGAACTCAACTAGCATGTACCATGTACCACACATTTATTCTTCCTCCATGCATGTGACCATGCACAACAACACCTTAGAATCAGCAAAGCCAACACACGAGCCAAATAAACAACCCCATTCAATTAGCGGAACCTTTAAAGCAAGTGCCAACAATTGAGCATCATCCTCCAATGGATCACCTAGTCCTGTTACTAGTGTTTTTTGCTCCCCTTTTCTTGGCTTTTCCACCACATTCCCTAAATGATTTCCTTACCTCTACCCGAGCCCCATTACAACCCTGAGAAAGACCTCTTGGGCACGTGTTTGATTGTTTGCTGGATCGATACTGAGTCAATTTGCCAAAGTTAAAGAGTAAGTTTGTTATTTGAGTCGACCTGATTAGGATGAGCGATATTATACCTTTCTAAACACATGAGAGTGTGAGTGGGAAGGGATATTATGGTTGGGTTGGTGAGTGTTCGGGCGCATATTATGCCTGCCACATAAATTAGAGGAGTGACACCTCGGTGAGCACCTTTTCAAGATTTGCAAGTTATGTAAGGCAGCCGCATTTGATTATTTGCTTGAGTGATTGGTGGTCAGGGTGATCTGAACAGCTGAACTTGAATTTTGCTTGCTTGAAAGTTTTGAGTATTGAAAATGTTTGAGCCTGAATTTCTTATCTGAGGGGTGAAGCAATTATGTTCATGTTCATGTTATGCTTTGCTTTGGGACAAGAAAAAGTCTAGCTTGGGCGAGTTTGATATGTCTATTTTATATAGAGTTTTTACCCCGTCCATCATTGATTATTGGTCTTAATTGCGCTCTTTGGAGCTATTTTTAGTACTAATGTGCTCCTTGTAGTGTGTTTGTAGTTTCAGGTTGATCATTGTAGGAATTAGCATGTTTTGGTGCATTTCCTACTCATTTATATCACTACAAGAGATGATGTACTTTTGAGAGCACGATCATTCAGTTGGAAGAGTTTTGAAGAAAAGCGAATAGTGATAGAAGTAGAAAAAAGACTGCAGTCCACTCTTTTGATAATATCTCAAGTTCTACAAATCCAAATGCAGTAATTCCGACAAATAATGAAGAAGTTATAGCGTTTTGAAGATAGAGATTTGTGCAGGCTGATGACCGCCAGGCCGGGCGGAATCCGCCCTGGCTGCCCGGGCGCCTTTACTTAGCCAAATTTGATCGTTTGGAGAAGATTTGGAAGAAAACAAAATATTTTGTTGCGGGCCCGACCGGGCGGAATCTCGCCCGACCGTGCGGAATCTCGTCCGACTGGGCGGAATCTCGCACGACCGGGCGGGGCGCTATTTCACTTCTACGGAAAATGACCTGACAACCGCCCGACTGGGCGAAATCCGCCCCGGCTTCCCGGGCGGGGCGATTTTAATCGCTTTTGAAGCGCGTGTTGCGCTGTTTATTGTTTTAATATAAATAGTCCTTTAAGTGGAAAAAAACTACGTTTTCTCATTATTATTTCAGTCATTAATTTTCTAAGCACTTTTATTCTCTCAAGAACCCTAGTTTATTCTACTTTACAAATTCATTCAAGATTCAATAGAGTAATTGCTTCCAAGATTTGTTCTTCAATTGGTATTCTTTCTCATCCCTTATTATTCTCTTTTCAATTCTTCTTTGTTATTCCATCATGTTGTTTTCTTATTTAATTGCAATTATGTTTTCCCCAATTATGTGTGAGTAGTTTACTTTCTAGGGATTGGGGATCTATGTATGCATATTGGGGATTGATTGAATGATTATTTAATTTGTTGAATTGTTTGATTCTTGCTATTGAGTTATTTATGTTAATCTACAAGTTTGGCCAACTGTGTTGATTATTATTGCAATACAAAGTTATTTACCGAGAGGTAGGATTTTGTATAGGCTCTCAATAGTAGGCTTAGCGATCTATGACCATGCGAGAGCGGCTTAGTGAGCTTCGAGGGAGGTAATGTTCGAGAGAAATTACATGTGCCCTAGTTAGATTATTTCATTGAGTTCTTCAATCATTCTTGATATCCTGCGTTGCATACATGGTGAACCATTCCCTAGTCTTTCCCTTAATTGAAATTTGTGATTTGATTATTTGCTTAGTTCAGTAAACCAACCATTTTCATCTGATTTAGTTAGTATAATATTAGAGTTCAGATATAATAATATAGCTATCTCCCTGTGGATTCGATCCTGACTTCCCTGACTACTAGTTAGTGGACCTTAGGTTATTTTTGATTAGGTGATACGACTTTAGCCTGTCAAGTTACTTTCATGAACAATTGGGGTTACTCGTATGATTAAATGAGGTTACTCGTATAAATAAATGAGGTTACTAGTATAGATAAATGGGGATACTCATAAGGATTAAACGAGATTACTCATAAGATTAAATAAGGTTACTCATAGATTAAACATCATTACTGTATGACTAAACAAGAAAATGAGAAACTAATCAATTTACTCTTATGAATTAATGGGGTTACTCGTTTGAATAAATGCAGCTACTTTTGTGAAATCGGGGTTACTCGTTTGAATAAATGCAGCTACTTTTGTGAAATCGGGGTTACTCGTATGATTAAATGAGGTTACTCGAATGAGGTTACTAGTAAATATAAATGGGGTTACTTATAAGATTAAACAACGTTACTCATAGATTAAACGATATTACTTGTATGACAACACGAGAAAATGAGAAACTAATCAGTTTACTCTTATAAATGGAAGGGGTTACTCGTATGATTAAATGAGGTTACTCGTACAAATAAGTGAAGTTACTAGTTTGAATAAATGGGGTTACTCATAAGATTAAATGAGGTTACTTATAGATTAAACGACATTAATTGTATGACTAAATGTTAAAATGAGAAACTAATCAATTTACTCTCATGAATGAAAGGGGTTACTCGTTTGAATAAATGTGATTACTTTTGTGAATAATTGGGGTTACTTGTATGATTAAATGAGGTTACTCGTATAAATAAATGAGGTTACTAATATAAATTAATGGGGTTACTCATAATATTAAACAAGGTTACTCATAAAATTAGTCGATATTACTCATAGATTAAATGACATTACTTGTATGACTAAACGAGGTTATTCGTATGATTCAAACGAGGTTACTCATATAATATTTTTAAGGTTAGCATTCCTATAACTCGACGAAAAAAACTCTAAATCATGTAAAATTTTGATATGAAATAGATCCAGATGTTATAAGCACTCAATTAAACTTTCATGCAATATTTTGATCCCAGTAGATCGCAATTATCATTTCACTCCAACTGGCCCAATTTCCAGCGATTTCATACCAACTTCAAAATTTCGCTTCAAAACCATTTTAAATCAACTTGAAACTTTATGAAATTTTAACACATTAAACTAAATAGGGAGTAGTACAGTTTAGGTTCAAGAAACTCCGAAAAAGTCAAAGTATACTAGGAGAACGAAGGTTTCAAAGTTCACCTTAATTCTGTGCGAATCTGGACAGCGAATAAGGAGTTTTTCCTTGGATCTTGGGCAAAGCTGTCGATTATTCGAGTGACGAAGAAAATGGAATACCATGAGAGAGAAGAAAGAGATAAGAAAATCACGAGAATTAGAGAAAAAGAAGAGAATGGGCTTTATATATGGGCCGGCCACATATAAGAATTTGTGAACTTTTATTTGCTAAATTCAAACCAAAAAAAACTTCAGTTAACCAAAAAGATAAACTTGTAGATGGCTTTCGACACGCGTGTTAGTTCCATCTGATTTATCCCACTTGTCACGTGATTGTAGGAAAGAGATATAATTGTTGCCAATATTGCAACGACTATATATTAAAACATACAAGCATAAAAATAACCAACGACTCTATTTTTCCAAGTTCTACAAATGAAGACTTGTTTAAAAAAAATAAGAATAGAGACCCATTTTAAATTGCAATATATTCGACACACTTCCTTTCTCCTTCGTTACTAATTTCCTCTAATTTTTCTTCTTTTATATCAAATATCTTCATATATTTTTTTGGCAATTTAAAGCTTTTATTGACTACCAAAATTAGAGAATTACAAACACCAATCACACTTAAGCCAATGGGAACAACTCATCTTCATATGCTACCCAAAAGCTTATGGCCTACTCAACAAGCTAAGAGCAACAACAACAAACAAAATCCAAATAACAAGGACCCTAGGGGGAGGTAACATGCTACCATATCCACACCACCTAAACCAACAACATTACTCTTATCTCATCAGACCTTCTAGCTGCAACAACAATAACTATAAGTCTAAGCACCTAGTTTGTAAAAACTTTATGATTCCTCTACATCTAGATATGGTAAACACATTCAACAAAAAACATGTCATACAACCTACTTTTAATAGATTGACCTCTGCACTTGAAAGATGTTGCTTGAACATACTTCTTCACTAAACAACTTGACATCCCTGGAATTGCCCATAGCCTGCAAAGAAAGCTTCCATAGTGAAGTGCTATCATTTTTTTTGGCAATTCAAAGTTGTTATTGATAATAAAAAATAGATAGTGATTACAACAAGACCACAAAGCACCAAGACAGCACAATCCTAACAACAGCTAGGACCAACCACAACTAACCCAACACTATAAAGCTAATGAATAAGCAAAGCACGTTCATTGTCTTTGCAATTACAAGCAACTGTAAAAATAATCTCCTTAATCAACACCTGAGCATGAACACAAGTGTTAGAAAAGATTTTGCTATTCCTCTGCAATCAAATAGCATAAATGGCATCAGTGAATAACATGACATACACCCTGGATTTGATACTCCTGTTGTGTGCTTTAATCTTAGCAATTTTGCTTTCTCTATCAGCCTGCTGAACCTGATGACTCATATCCATTCTGTGAAGTAAATCATTCCGAACATCAGCAGCATATTTGCATTGAAAAAATAAGTACTGCACAGACTCCTGACTCTCTCCATATAAACAGCAAACTGTATTACAAGCTATGTTCCATCAGGTAATTCTATTAGTAGTAGCTAGCCTGTTTTGAAGAACCATCCATTGAATGAACTTGCTCTTTGGTATGGCCTTGTTATTGCAAATCAACCTTCTCCAGTATACTCTCTGAGTATCTCCTTGAAGGATGTTGTAGGTCTTTTTTATATTGAACTTGCCATTCACTACCACAACATCCCAACCTTCAACAACAACCAAAAGATCTCTAGTTTCAATAATTTTTCTAAGCAGCCAAGATGTGTTATTACTGATAGTTACATTATAGATATCATGCCTTCTTAGATAGTAGGCATTAATCCACTGAACCCACAATTTATCAGAATTGAAAGTTAAGGCCCAGATTAATTTCAGAATTAATGCTTTATTCCACACAATGACCATATTGATGAGACTCCAACCACACCGCCACTTTTGGATTGTAGAAGGATTGCCAAGAGATAGGGGCCTTCTTTGAATCAACTGTTTTCCAGTCCAAAGAAACTTCCTACAAATTGCTTCAACTGCCTTAATCACCTTCTTTGAAAGGGGAAAAATATGTGCCCAATAGTTTTGCATACTATTGAGAATGCTCCTAATGAGTTGAAGTCTTCCTGCATAACTAATAGACTTTGTCACCCATCCTTGAGCTCTTTCAGTGATTTTATCAATAAGAATCTTACATTGAGAAAAGTTCAACTTCTTTGAAGATAAAGGCACTCTCTAAGATATCGAAATGGGAGAGTACCAATAGGTAACTGCACAACATTAAAAATAGAAGCAGCTTCCAAATTAGTAACTCCAGCAAGGTAGATATTGCTCTTTTCAATACTTGATTCAAGCCCTGATGCATTGGAGAACTTTTGAAAGGTAGCCATGATCTTAGTAACTGAGCTATGATCTGCTCTTGAGAAGAGCAATAAATCATCAACAAACATGAGATGAGTAAGCTGGATTCTTTCACACTCAGGGTGAAAGTTGAAGTCAGGAATAGCACAACAAGACATCTACTAAGGTATTCCATGCTCAATGCAAATAAAAAAAGGGAGAGAGGATATCCCTGTCTAAGACCTTTTTCTGCTGGAAAAGGAATAGAAGGAGTGTCATTCAGACGGATTGAATATGAAACACTTCTTACACATGCCATGATCCACTCAACAAAGGTTGTAGGGAAGTTAAGCTCCATTAAAACACTCTCCAGAAATGGCCATTCCACAGAGTCATAGGCCTTTTTTAATGTAAACTTTAATGACACATCTGGGGGAAATATGAGCTCTAATATAGCCTCTTATCAACTCCGTTGCAAGAAGAATATTATCAACAACGAATCTGTCAGGAATAAACACAGCTTGAGCAGGATGAACCACTTGTTGCATCACCATTTGCATTTTATGAGTAAGAATTTTAGAGATTATTTTGTACATGATTGTACAGCAGGCAATAGGTCTGAAATTCTTTGGATTGACTGCTTTATCAACTTCTGGAACCAAAGTTAACACAGTAGCATTGATAGCTTTATGAATGAAAGAATTTTGAAAGAATTCTAAAACTCCTTCATACACATCATGTTTAATAATAGCCCAACATTCTTTTGGAAAAAACAACATTGAAACCAGCAATCCCTGGAGCTTTTGAATCATCAATGGCAAAAAGAGCTCTGTCTATCTCAGCATGAGTAACAGGCTATATAAGAGTGGATCTAGAATCAGCACTTAAGGTTTTACCAGCTTTGATTGTAGCTAAGTCAATAACAGGAAGAGAGTTTGCACAAAAGCCCAACAATTGCTTATAAAAGCCAACCATTTCATTTTGAATGTCATCTTTAGAGTGTAATAAATCACCTTGACTGTTCTGTAGCACTAAAATTTTGTTCCTAACCTTTCCTTCTTTTGTGGCAGTAAAGGAAAACTTTGTATTTGCAACACCAAGTGACAACCATTGAATTATGGATTTCTGTCTTAAGATACTTTCTTCAATTCTAGACCAATGTCTAAGCTTCTCATTAAGCTCCTTCTCAGTTTGCTTTACTTACTCATCATGAGCAATAGTCTGATTAGCTTGAATAGCAGCAAGTCTAATTCTACAGTCCTCCACTTTTACATGAGCTTGAGAGTAATGATTGGCATGGAACTTTTTTAGAGCTACTTTAACAGCCATCAGTTCAACCCAGACCCTTTTCATTTCAAATTGGGCTTCAACAGTGCTTCATGCTTCAGTCACAGTAGCAATAAAGCTAGGATCCTCCACTGATATCACTAGTACATAATTAACGATTTGCGTCGGACCTGGGACCACCATTTGCGTCGGACATTGGTCCGACGGCACAGGTCTCGACGCAAATAGCACAGAAGTGATCTGCGTCGGATTGGGGTTCGACGCAAAATATGAGTCATTTGCGTCGCATGTTAGGTAACATGCGACGCAAATGGCATTTTTTTTACGTATAGAAAAAGCCATTTGTGTCACATATAAGGTCACATGCGACGCAAATGGCTTTTTTGTACGTATAAAAAAAGCCATTTGCGTCACATGTAAGGTCACATGCGACGCAAATGGCATTTTTTTTACGTATAAAAAAAGCCATTTGCGTCACATGTAAGGCCACATGCGACGCAAATGGCATTTTTTTTACGTATAAAAAAAGCCATTTGCGTCACATGTAAGGCCACATGCGACGCAAATGGTTTTTTTTTTACGTATAAAAAAAGCCATTTGCGTCACATGTAAGGTCACATGCGACGCAAATAGCTTTTTTTATACGTAAAAAAAGGCCATTTGTGTCACATGTTAGGTAACATGCGACGCAAATGGGCATTTTTATAATAAAAAATAATAATTTTACACTACCAATAATAGTATTACTGGTGTAGTACTCTCCCAATAAGCCAATAATGATTCCAGTCCGAAGATCAGCACAAATACATACAAAATAGTTGTCTGCAAATCAACTATTGTAGCGAATTAAGATAAATTTGCGCGTTTGTACCTTATTCTATAGTTACAGAATGATACAAGTCACCTCATGAACAATTCAAATAAAAATTAATAAAAAGCACAGTAAATACTTCTTCGATTCACTTGGAATTACATCAATTTCCTGCATAACCTGAAAGTTATCATTAACCTCAACTGCAGCAATACTTGTTCAAATCATAACCCTAATGCAAGCAGCATATTGTGCACACAACAATACAAAAAGTTTGATAATCGATGCAATTCTAGAATCAACCAAATCTTAATGTTAGTAGCAGATGTGGCAGAGAACACTGTCACATCCACTTTAAATCATCAACACACTCCCTGAAGACCCAAAAGAAGAAAACACAAACATCTAACAGATAGTCTAAAGTTCCTCATCTTAACACAGGGAACAAACTAAGCTCTCAAATATCAAGAGACTATTTCACATAAATGAACTTAATGGTGAAACCATCCTTATATTGCAATGCTCTTCTACCGGAATTTAGGGAAGTCTACTTCAGTCATAAGAACAAAATAGACATCAATTGGGCATCATTTCACAGCAAAAATAAAAAAAAGAGTACAACTAAAACCAATCATTGTTCTCAATAGCAAAGACATATTTCTAAGCTATCAGTCACCATAGGAACCCATTTCATACCAATAACACTGTAAACCTAAAATCAAAACAATTCTCAACAGCAAAGACAAACTCTTAAGCCATAAGTCCAGTCTTTCCAAGAGTCAACTAAGATACAATACATTCACAGATAAAGGACCATAATTTTCATCAAATATGAAATTATCACAAGGCAGATCAATATGATACTTAGCTACCATAATCCAAGAGACAAATATCTTTCTTGATATTATGTTTTCGAGCCAAATAGTCATACTCAAACAGCAGAATATTAGTAAGCATGAATATCTTACCCCTTTGCGATCAGATGGGCACGGGGCCAACTCCTTCTTAGTTACAATATGACCCCTGTTCAAGCCCACAAAGAGACCAGTATGTTTACGAGTTTGGTTCACTTGTAAATAGAGATGTGTACAAAAGAGTCAAAAAAATTATCAATAAAGGAATTTATACCAGGGTTTTTATAAATCCAAGGTCTGCAAACTCTACTCCATTATATTGACAGAGAAAGACGCTAAAGCTCTTTTATGACCATCCATTCACCACATTTATATATCCCATCTACTATAATTGCATGCAGTATTGCAGACAAGGATAGCAACAGTATCCAGAGATAAACAATTATCTGTGACTAAATCATAAGAAGCTTTAATAATCAATCATCAAATCATTAACTGCCAACCTGGCCGAGGGGTCCAAGAGCAACTGCTACCATGGAACTTGTTTTGCCTTGTAAACAAAAAACATCTATAGCTTAGATTAACGGTAACATTCCATTAGTAAAAAGGCTCAAACTTGAGTCACATTAAATTATTTCAAAGAACCAAAAATAAAAGGCAATAATTCACCCATACATGTTTCTTGTAAATTCATCATGGAACACACTCAGGTGAAGTCAATAGGGAAAATTTACAAAGGATAGCATGGGAATGGGCTTTGGAGGAAGAAAACTCAACATAGTCTATAGCTCCCAAATTCTACTACAAAAGGTTCAATTTAGCTAATTTTTACTATGAGGATTTGGTTTAACAAACTTCTGGACTTAGGAGTCTAGTTTTGCACATTTTATTTACTACATAGTTGAGCATAAAAGGAATGTATTACTCATGACAATCCATACAGATGCATTATACATAAACCAACCAACCGACTAAAGCCTAAATTACTTTGGTGAGACCAGCTTAGAACAGTAAATCTATAGAAGTACAAGAAAACTCAAACCAAAAACAAAAGGAAAGAGGAAAAAAAGTACGCATATAGTTCCAGTACAACACTTCCAATGAAAAGGCTCAAAGTGGTTGTAACTTTTAAATGATACCCCGTCACATAACATTGACAATTTCATGCAATAGCTTGGTTGCATTTTTTACTCACACTTGCTAAACTCTAATGAATTCAAGGTAGTGAACAAAATACGAAGTCAAATAGAAAACTATATGTCGTAATAAATTTATCTTTGAATTATGCAGAAATTAAAAAGGTTTAATTCATATATAGAATGAGAATTTAGAGTAAATAATAAGAAAATCTGAAAATTCGTGGTTCAATTGTAACTCGAAAATATAAGAAATACTGCAACAAACTAAAGTTGCCCATAAATTGAGGGAATTAAAAATTTAACAAAAATCTTACCCAGAAGCCATATTCGATACTAATAAGAGTCTTTGGCGAGTTAAGAATTCCGACGAAAAAATAAAGAGGGCAGAGAGGCTCAGCCAAACAGAACCCTAGCCTGCCTAATGAGAAACAAACAAATTAAATTAGATTAAAAATCAGAGAACAAACAAATCAAGTTCCAAGTTCCAAATTAATATCAAACAAATCATATTAGAATCAAAATCAGAGAGCGATAAACAAGAAAAATGAAATCACATAATCAATTATAACCAGATTTTTCCGTCGAATGAGAAACACATACTGCCAGCGAAAATTGTAATCCCTTTTCAATCAATTAAAACCAAAAATTAATTCATAAAAAGAATGAAAAAAAACCAGAGAGAACCTAAAAGAATTGGGAAAAATTCCGGAAAAATACCAAAAAATAAAAGAAATGTAAAAACTTATACCCATTGCGAAGTCCGATGCTGCTTCATCGTGTTGAAGTCGGATTTCGGATTTGAAACTGCCACGATGATAGGAGTGAGTACCAGATCTAGAGTGAGGCTAATTCGCAATCGCAGGATAGAGAGAGAGAGTGAGTGCACGTTTGAGGGAGTGAGTAAATGTTTAGGGCTTCAAAATGTTGGAAAAAAAAGCAGTGGGCCTAGATCATGTGCGTCGGACGGACCTTAATGTCCGACGCAAATTACCTTTTGCATCGCACCATAGGAGTGTTCGACGCAGATAGCGTGTTTATTTTTAATTAGAGCGAAAAAAGAATGACTGGGCACATTTATGTGCGTCGCACATACCATACATCCGACGCACATCCTCGTGTCTGTGGAAGAAGACATCTGCGTCGCACATAGGCCGGATTCGACGTAGATGCTAAGGTTCAATCATGTGCGTCGCACATACCATACATCCGACGCCTATAGCTTGTGGATTAGATGATTTGGCTTCTGTAATGTGCGTTGCATGTTTTGCCTATCCGACGCACATAGCTTGTGCTATGATGTTTTGCGTCGTACGTTAGCTAAATATGATGCACATATGGAGTCTTTTGCGTCAAGTCCTAGTTGCATACGACGCAAATGATGTCCCCATTCACTTCTGCGTCGTTTTTCTTGTTGTGCGACGCACTTGGGGAGACGCAAATCGTCGTTTTTCTACTAGTGTATGTTGTGAAACTTGAAGGGTCTACCTTCTTCATGCTGACCAGCTTCAAGTTTAACTACAAGAGGAGTATGATCAGACATCCCACCAGGAAGGTACTTCACCATAAGATCTGGAAGAGATTAAGCATTAAGTCATTTATAAATGCTTTATCAATCCTGCTGGATATTCTCAAGTTACCAATCCCCTTATTTGACCATGAGTAATATATTCCACTATATGGAGCTTCCATGATCTCAGCTTCCATAATGAAAGTTGAAAAATCTTGAGTCCCTGCTTCACTGGTATCAGCACCATTAATTCTATCAGTTGCTTGATTGACTGCATTAAAATCACCAATAATGATGAAGGGAATAATACAATTGCTAGTTGATTGTAATACTCCCTCCATAAGCATCTTCTGTCAGCAATAGTATGCAGGCCATAAACAGTTATGACCAGAAATGTATATGAACCTGTTAAGTGTGCAACTTTAACACTAACAACTTGCTCCGATTTACTGAGAATTTCCACCTTAATTTCACATGTCTTCCAGCTAAACCATATCCTGCCTGTTGGAGAGTAATCATAATTACTCTCCTAAGACCACAAACTCCCAAATTTCCTTTGAATCTTAGCCATCTTAGGAGCCCTGACACGAGTTTCAAAAAGAGCACAAAAGCTAACCATTTGCTGCTGTAAGAAAAGCTTAGTCTCTTTTATTTCGAGATATTCATTTAACCCCCTAATATTCCAAGCTGTGAATAACATCATGACAATTAGGGGTTTGGTCCCCTAGCACCCCCAGGCCTTCATTGTGTAACTATTTTCTAATTATTTTCTAAAATCTTTTCCAATAAAAATAATTTTTTCATTGTCTAACTATTTTCTAAAATCTTTTCCAATAAAAATAATTTTTTTCCAAAGTGATTTTTAATATCTCTTACTAACTCTTTTTAAAAATCTTTATCTAACTATTTGATAAAAATCTTTTAGAGACCTATTAACTTTCGGAAACCTATTGCATCTCAACTACCTACCTACACTATATGATCCCCCGACCCCTCTCTCATATTTCACGGCTTTATTCTCAATCCTCACAGCACACCAAAAAACAATACATCTCCTCACCATAATCACTCGGTAAATTACGAAACTTCTACATAACTAATCACCTGATCATCATCTAACAAATTCATCCTGATCATCATCTCAAATTCATCATCAATCAGCCTTTAATCATCATCACCCTACAACTCCCTCCACCGCCTAAAACTAATACTTGTCATCACAAATATCTACACCACCTAATCTACCTTCAAACAAAATATTCATCATCATTCATCACCACACTACACCTACGCCTAACACCATCATAGTCCCACATCGTCACCAAGTTTTCCTAACACTTGCCAAATACAAAAACATTACAGCACGCATGCCTCGATTAATCAGACACAAATAATTCGAAACCCAAAACAATCTTTTTTAAAGACTTGTTCGACATTCAATTTTCCAAGATCCTTACAAATCAACGACCTCGGACGGTGGTATAATTTCTGAGGGTCAACTAAATTAACAAACTTTATTTTCTTAATTTATTTTTATTATTTCTGGAAGTTACTAACATTCTATTTATGATGTAGATTGTTAACTCGTCCCTACGACTGTAAGTATTGTATATATTATACTAACTCCCTGCAATGTTTTCTTTGCTTATTTTTTATTTATTTTCATATATTATTATGCCTGCATGATTATGGATTTCTGTCTTAAGATACTTTCTTCAATTCTAGACCAATGTCTAAGCTTCTCATTAAGCTCCTTCTCAGTTTGCTTTACTTACTCATCATGAGCAATAGTCTGATTAGCTTGAATAGCAGCAAGTCTAATTCTACAGTCCTCCACTTTTACATGAGCTTGAGAGTAATGATTGGCATGGAACTTTTTTAGAGCTACTTTAACAGCCATCAGTTCAACCCAGACCCTTTTCATTTTAAATTGGGCTTCAACAGTGCTTCATGCTTCAGTCACAGTAGCAATAAAGTTAGGATCCTCCACTGATATCACTAGTACAGAATTAACGATTTGCGTCGGACCTGGGACCACCATTTGCGTCGGACATTGGTCCGACGGCACAGGTCTCGACGCAAATAGCACAGAAGTGATCTGCGTCGGATTGGAAAATATGAGTCATTTGCGTCGCATGTTAGGTAACATGCGACGCAAATGGCATTTTTTTTACGTATAAAAAAAGCCATTTGCGTCACATGTAAGGCCACATGCGACGCAAATGGCATTTTTTTTACGTATAAAAAAAGCCATTTGCATCACATGTAAGGCCACATGCAACGCAAATGGTTTTTTTTACGTATAAAAAAAGCCATTTGCGTCACATGTAAAGTCACATGCGACGCAAATGGAATTTTTTTTACGTATAAAAAAAGCCATTTGCGTCACATGTAAGGCCACATAATTAGGGCGAAAAAAGAATGACTGGGCACATTTATGTGCGTCGCACACACCATTCATCCGATGCACATCCTCGTGTCTGTGGGAGAAGACATCTGCGTCGCACAGAGGCCGGATTCGACGCAGATGCTAAGGTTCAATCATGTGCGTCGCACATACCATACGTCCGACGCCCATAGCTTGTGGATTAGATGATTTGGCTTCTGTAATGTGCGTTGCATGTTTTGCCAATCCGACGCACATAGCTTGTGCTATGATGTTTTGCGTCGCACGTTAGCTAAATATGACGCACATATGGAGTCTTTTGCATCAAGTCCTAGTTGCATACGATGCAAATGATGTCCCCATTCACTTCTGCGTCGTTTTTCCTGTTGTGCGACGCACTTGGGGAGACGCAAATCGTCGTTTTTCTACTAGTGTATGTTGTGAAACTTGAAGGGTCTACCTTCTTCATGCTGACCAGCTTCAAGTTTAACTACATGAGGAGTATGATCAGACATCCCACCAGGAAGGTACTTCACCATAAGATCTGGAAGAGATTAAGCATTAAGTCATTTATAAATGCTTTATCAATCTTCTTTGGATATTCTCAAGTTACCAATCCCCTTATTTGACCATGAGTAATATATTCCACTATATGGAGCTTCCATGATCTCGGCTTCCATAATGAAAGTTGAAAAATCTTGAGTCCCCGCTTCACCTGGTATCGGCACCATTAATTCTATCGGTTGCTTGATTGATCGCATTAAAATCACCAATAATGATGAAGGGAATAATACAATTGCTAGTTGATTGTAATACTCCCTCCATAAGCATCTTCTGTCAGCAATAGTATGCAGGCCATAAACAGTTATGACCAGAAATGTATATGAACCTATTAAGTGTGCAACATTAACACTAACAACTTACTCCGATTTACTGAGAATTTTCACCTTAATTTCACATGACTTCCAGCTAAACCATATCCTGCCTCTTGGAGAGTAATCATAATTACTCTCCTAAGACCACAAACTCCCAAATTTGCTTTGAATCTTTGCCATCTTAGGAGCCCTGACACGAGTTTCAAAAAGAGCACAAAAGCTAACCATTTGCTGCTGTAAGAAAAGCTTAGTCTCTTTTATTTCGAGATATTCATTTAACCCCCTAATATTCCAAGCTGTGAATAACATCATGACAATTAGGGGTTTGGTCCCCTAGCACCCCCAGGCCTTCCTGAGTCATGTGTAGCACTGTGAAGGCTGTAACTAACTCCTCTAGTTGCCTGAAAAGCAACTTATTTACCTTTGGACTTCTTGGTGACAAGTTTCCACGGCTCTTCTCCAACCACATTTTATTGATGTATAGGGGTATTAACAGGAGTTACCTCATTGGTTAGCTCTGCTACCAAAGTAGGATCACCAACCGTGCTAGTATCATTAGCAGAGCTAGGATCTACTACCAGATAGGAGCACCAGCTGTAACACCACAAATTTTCGCTTATAATTTCTTCGATTTATTTTCCCATAATTATTATTTTTCGTTTAAATTAGAAAATTTTACTTCTTAAAAATATTATATCTTATATTATTTGTTTTTCAACTTTTAAAATGTTATATTTATATTATTCATTTGATTAGAGTATTTAGAAATACGTGTTTGAGCTAGTATTTTTATTTATTCGATTTGAGCGCGTTTGGACCGTCAAACGACTTTTTAATGTGAAGTTTTAAGCTCCTAAAAGCTGTCCACAAAATCAGAATATTAGAAGCATTGGAGAGACTTTTGAGCACCTTGTAACCCCCTTGTAACATCCCTTTTAATTCACCATAATTATCCAACTCAAAACTCATCATTAGACTTTGTAACCCCCCCCCCCTTTTAACTTCATTTGTACTGCTGAAATTTTGCTAGAAACATTCAGTTTGTAATCCCTTGTTCACGCCATTTGAAGAGAGAAAGAGAAGAAAAAATTCATCCCGGTTTTTCCTGTCACACCTTCACGAATATGACCATCGCCCGAGATCTAACCGTTGGATAGTCCTGAAATTTGGCCAGCACGTTGAAGATATATGGAACGTCACTTGGACCGGAGGGATTGTGAATCCCAGCTTTCCATAGCCGGCAATCATAATCGGAACAGAACAGCATGTAATGGAATTTTATAATGTTCAAGAAGAAGAATGCAAGCAATTGGAGGTCTTCAAAGGTAACTAACGGCGACCCTAGAACACTTAGTATCCGTATGGGGATTATATTATTTTTAAAAGTTAAGTTGGGTTGGTATAATTGTTTTAGGAGTTGGGGTGGGAATGATTACATGTTGTATGTTTGTTTATGTGAATTTTCATGAGTTATTTTAACACTTGATGACTTGTAAATTTTGTTATCAAGTTGGAATATTTTTGTGAGTGTCGTTTATAAATTTCAGTATTATGGCACTAGTGGAAAAAACATTATATGTCACAACACAACAGATTCGGTTTTAAAAAAACCGGATCCGTAAATCGTCAAATTTTTAGGCCTCATAACTAGGTTTAGTAACTGATCCGGTCCAGTAGTAAACCGGATCAGTTAATAGAAAACGGATCCGGTTTTCTATTAACTGATCCGGTTCCCAAAATCGGATCAGTTATTGAATTGGTCATTACCCCGTGTTTTTGCTTGGCTCAATTCATTTCTCCCTCTCCTTGTGCTGCTAGGGCTCATTCACGAACCCTACCGCCAACCACCACCATCGAACCAACACTACCGCCACAACCACGCACCACCACTTCTTGCATCACCATTTGCATTTTATGAGTAAGAATTTTAGAGATTATTTTGTACATGATTGTACAGCAGGCAATAGGTCTGAAATTCTATGGATTGATTGCTTTATCAACTTCTGGAACCAAAGTTAACACAGTAGCATTGATAGCTTTATGAATGAAAGAATTTTGAAAGAATTCTAAAACTCCTTCATACACATCATGTTTAATAATAGCCCAACATTCTTTTGGAAAAAACAACATTGAAACCAGCAATCCCTGGAGCTTTTGAATCATCAATGGCAAAAAGAGCTCTGTCTATCTCAGCATGAGTAACAGGCTATATAAGAGTGGATCTAGAATCAGCACTTAAGGTTTTACCAGCTTTGATTGTAGCTAAGTCAATAGCAGGAAGAGAGTTTGCACAAAAGCCCAACAATTGCTTATAAAAGCCAACCATTTCATTTTGAATGTCATCTTTAGAGTGTAATAAATCACCTTGACTGTTCTGTAGCACTAAAATTTTGTTCCTAACCTTTCCTTCTTTTGTGGCAGTAAAGGAAAACTTTGTATTTGCAACACCAAGTGACAACCATTGAATTATGGATTTCTGTCTTAAGATACTTTCTTCAATTCTAGACCAATGTCTAAGCTTCTCATGCGACGCAAATGGCTTTTTTTGTACGTATAAAAAAAGCCATTTGCGTCACATATAAGGTCACATGCGACGCAAATGGCTTTTTTTGTACGTATAAAAAAAGCCATTTGCGTCACATGTATGGCCACATGCGACGCAAATGGCATTTTTTTTTACGTATAAAAAAAGCCATTTGCGTCACATGTATGGCCACATGCGACGCAAATGGCATTTTTTTTACGTATAAAAAAAGCCATTTGCGTCACATGTAAGGTCACATGCGACGCAAATAGCTTTTTTTATACGTAAAAAAAGGCCATTTGTGTCACATGTTAGGTAACATGCGACGCAAATGGGCATTTTTATAATAAAAAATAATAATTTTACACTACCAATAATAGTATTACTGGTGTAGTACTCTCCCAATAAGCCAATAATGATTCCAGTCCGAAGATCAGCACAAATACATACAAAATAGTTGTCTGCAAATCAACTATTGTAGCGAATTAAGATAAAGTTGCGCGTTTGTATCTTATTCTATAGTTACAGAATGATACAAGTCACCTCATGAACAATTCAAATAAAAAATTAATAAAAAGCACAGTAAATACTTGTTCGATTCACTTGGAATTACATCCATTTTCAGCATAACCTGAAAGTTATCATTAACCTCAACTGCAGCAATACTTGTTCAAATCATAACCCTAATGCAAGCAGCATATTGTGCACACAACACTACAAAAAGTTTGATAATCGATGCAATTCTAGAATCAACAAAATCTTAATGATAGTAGCAGATGTGGCAGAGAACACAGTCACATCCACTTTAAATCATCAAAACACATCCTGAAGACCCAAAAGAAGAAAACACAAACATCTAACAGATAGTCTGAAGTTCCTCATCTTAACACGGGGAACAAACTAAGCTCTCAAATATCAAGAGACTATTTCACATAAATGAACTTAATGGTGAAACCATCCTTATATTGCAATGCTCTTCTACCGGAATTTAGGGAAGTCTACTTCAGTCATAAGAACAAAATAGACATCAATTGGGCATCATTTCATTGCAAAAATAAAAAAAGAGTACAACTAAAACCAATCATTGTTCTCAATAGCAAAGACATATTTCTAAGCTATCAGTCACCATAGGAACCCATTTCATACCAATAACACTGTACAACTAAAATCAAAACAATTCTCAACAGCAAAGACAAACTCTTAAGCCATAAGTCCAGTCTTTCCAAGAGTCAACTAAGATACAATACATTCACAGATAAAGGACCATAATTTTCATCAAATATGAAATTATCACAAGGCAGATCAATATGATACTTAGCTACCATAATCCAAGAGACAAATATCTTTCTTGATATCATGTTTTCGAGCCAAATAGTCATACTCAAACAGCAGAATATTAGTAAGCATGAATATCTTACCCCTTTGCAATCGGATGGGCGCGGGGCCAACTCCTTCTTAGTTACAATATGACCCCTGTTCAAACCCACAAAGAGACCAGTATGTTTACGAGTTTGGTTCACTTGTAAACAGAGATGTGTACAAAAGAGTCAAAAAAATTGTCAATAAAGGAATTTATACCTGGGTTTTTATAAATCCAAGGTCTGCAAACTCTAACTCCATATTGACAGAGAAAGACGCTAAAGCTCTTTTATGACCATCCATTCACCACATTTATATATCCCATCTACTATAATTGCATGCAGTATTGCAGACAAGGATAGCAACAGTATCCAGAGATAAACAATTATCTGTGACTAAATCATAAGAAGCTTTATTAATCAATCATCAAATCATTAACTGCCAACCTGGTCGAGGGGTCCAAGAGCAACTGCTACCATGGAACTTGTTTTGCCTTGTAAACAAAAAACATCTATAGCTTAGATTAACGGTAACATTCCATTAGTAAAAAGGCTCAAACTTGAGTCACATTAAATTATTTCAAAGAACCAAAAATAAAAGGCAATAATTCACCCATACATGTTTCTTGTAAATTCATCATGGAACACACTCAGGTGAAGTCAATAGGGAAAATTTACAAAGGATAGCATGGGAATGGGCTTTGGAGGAAGAAAACTCAACATAGTCTATAGCTCCCAAATTCTACTACAAAAGGTTCAATTTAGCTAATTTTTACTATGAGCATTTGGTTTAACAAACTTCTGGACTTAGGAGTCTAGTTTTGCACATTTTATTTACTACATAGTTGAGCATAAAAGGAATGTATTACTCATGACAATCCATATAGATGCATTATGCATAAACCAACCAACCGACTAAAGCCTAAATTACTTTGGTGAGACCAGCTTAGAACAGGAAATCTATAGAAGTACAAGAAAACTCAAAACAAAAGGAAAGAGGAAAAAAAGTACGCATATAGTTCCAGTACAACACTTCCAATGAAAAGGCTCAAAGTGGTTGTAACTTTTAAATGATACCCCTGTCACATAACATTGACAATTTCATGCAATAGCTTGGTTGCATTTTTTACTCACACTTGCTAAACTCTAATGAATTCAGCAGTAGTGAACAAAATACGAAGTCAAATAGAAAACTATATGTCGTAATAAATCTATCTTTGAATTATGCAGAAATTAAAAAGGTTTAATTCATATATAGAATGAGAATTTAGAGTAAATAATAAGAAAATCTGAAAATTCGTGGTTCAATTGTAACTCGAAAATATAAGAAATACTGCAACAAACTAAAGTTGCCCATAAATTGAGGGAATTAAAAATTTAACAAAAATCTTACCCAGAAGCCATATTCGATACTAATAAGAGTGCTGGCGAGTTAAGAATTCCGACGAAAAAATAAAGAGGGCAGAGAGGCTCAGCCAAACAGAACCCTAGCCTGCCTAATGAGAAACAAACAAATTAAATTAGATTAAAAATCAGAGAACAAACAAATCAAGTTCCAAGTTCCAAATTAACAACAAACAAATTATATTAGAATCAAAATCAGAGAGCGATAAACAAGAAAAATGAAATCACACAATCAATTATAACCAGATTTTTCCGTCGAATGAAAAACACATACTGCCAGCGAAAATTGTAATCCCTTTTCAATCAATTAAAACCAAAAAATAATTCATAAAAAGAATGAAAAAAAACCAGAGAGAACCTAAAAGAATTGGGAAAAATTCCGCAAAAATACCAAAAAATAAAAGAAATGTAAAAACTTATACCCGTTGTGAAGTCTGATGCTGCTTCATCGTGTTGAAGTCGGATTTCAGATTTAAAACTGCCACGATGATAGGAGTGAGTACCAGATCTAGAGTGAGGCTAATTCGCAGTCGCAGGAGAGAGAGAGAGAGTGAGTGCGCGTTTGAGGGAGTGAGTAAATGTTTAGGGCTTCAAAATGTTGGAAAAAAAAGCAGTGGGCCTAGATCATGTGCGTCGGACGGGCCTTAATGTCCGACGCAAATTACCTTTTGCATCGCACCATAGGAGTGTTCGACGCAGATAGCGTGTTTATTTTTAATTAGGGCGAAAAAAGAATGACTGGGCACATTTATGTGCGTCGCACATACCATACATCCGACGCACATCCTCGTGTCTGTGGGAGAAGACTTCTGCGTCGCACATAGGCCGGATTCGACGCAGATGCTAAGGTTCAATCATGTGCGTCGCACATACCATACATCCAACGCCCATAGCTTGTGGATTAGATGATTTGACTTCAGTAATGTGCGTTGCATGATTTGCCTATCCGACGCACATAGCTTGTGCTATGATGTTTTGCGTCGCACGTTAGCTAAATATGATGCACATATGGAGTCTTTTGCGTCAAGTCCTAGTTGCATACGAAGCAAATGATGTCCCCATTCACTTCTGCGTCGTTTTTCCTGTTGTGCGACACACTTGGGGAGACGCAAATCGTCGTTTTTCTACTAGTGGATGTTGTGAAACTTGAAGGGTCTACGTTCTTCATGCTGACCAGCTTCAAGTTTAACTACAAGAGGAGTATGATCAGACATCCCACTAGGAAGGTACTTCACTATAAGATCTGGAAGAGATTAAGCATTAAGTCATTTATAAATGCTTTATCAATCCTGCTGGATATTCTCAAGTTACCAATCCCCTTATTTGACCATGAGTAATATATTCCACTATATGGAGCTTCCATGATCTCAGCTTCCATAATGAAAGTTGAAAAATCTTGAGTCCCTGCTTCACTGGTATCAGCACCATTAATTCTATCAGTTGCTTGATTGACTGCATTAAAATCACCAATAATGATGAAGGGAATAATACAATTGCTAGTTGATTGTAATACTCCCTCCATAAGCATCTTCTGTCAGCAATAGTATGCAGGCCATAAACAGTTATGACCAGAAATGTATTTGAACCTGTTAAGTGTGCAACTTTAACACTAACAACTTGCTCTGATTTACTGTGAATTTCCATCTTAATTTCACATGACTTCCAGCAAAACCATATCCTGCCTCTTGGAGAGTAATCATAATTACTCCCCTAAGACCACAAACTCCCAAATTTGCTTTGAATCTTAGCCATCTTAGGAGCCCTGACACGAGTTTCAAAAAGAGCACAAAAGCTAACCATTTGCTGCTGTAAAAAAAGCTTAGTGTCTTTTATTTCGAGAAATTCATTTAACCCCCTAATATTCCAAGCTGTGAATAACATCATGACAAATAGGGGTTTGGTCCCCTAGCACCCCCAGGCCTTCCTGAGTCATGTGTAGCACTATTAAGGCTGTAACTAACTCCTCTAGTTGCCTGAAAAGCAACTTATTTACCTTTGGACTTCCTGGTGACAAGTTTCCACGGCTCTTCTCCAAATACATTTTATTGATGTATAGGGGTATTAACAGGAGTTGGGGTGGGAATGATTACATGTTGTATGTTTGTTTATGTGAATTTTCATGAGTTATTTTAACACTTGATGACTTGTAAATTTTGTTATCAAGTTGGAATATTTTTGTGAGTGTCGTTTATAAATTTCAGTATTATGGCACTAGTGGAAAAAACATTATATGTCACAACACAACAGATCCGGTTTCAAATCGTCAAATTTTTGGGCCTCATAACTAGGTTTTGTAACTGATCCGGTCGAGTAGTAAACCGGATCAGTTAATAGAAAACGGATCCGGTTTTCTATTAACGGATCCGGTTCTAAAAACCGGATCAGTTATTGAATTGGTCATTACCCCTTGTTTTTGCTTGGCTCAATTCATTTCTCCCTCTCCTTCCTCATTTTCATTTCTCCCTCTCCTTGTGCTGCTAGGGCTCATTCACGAACCCTACCGCCAACCACCACCACCGAACCAACACTACCGCCACAACCACGCACCACCACCTGTGCTGCTGCTTTCCAAGTTGTTCCACCACAGCCACGCAATACCACCTGCTTTCCTCACCTGGCTGTGCTGCGAGGGCCCTCAACTCCTTCGCCACCACCGTCGTGCGTGCTCCGCTCCTCCGTTAAATCCCCTCCTCTGTCCTCTCTCATTGCCGGCGAAGCAAAGAAAAAACGGGAAGGAAGAAGCAAAGCGCACAATTCTCCCTCCTCCGCGTGCGCCACCTTTTCTCTCTCCTCCAATCTGCCCTTCAGGTTTCTCTTTCCTTTGGTACAAGGTGTTCGATCCCATCCTTTTCTCTCTAATTTTCTGTTTAATTTTTTATTCTGTTTGATTTATTTTGGGTTTTGATTTAGGGTTTGCTGATTTTGTGTTGAATAGTCTATTTGAAATCGGCGAGTATGCTGGGAATTTTCTGAGGTTTTTTGTGTAATTGGGATTGAGAAAGCCCAGAAAGTCTTGTGTAAATTGATGGGTTACTGTTCCATTTTTCATTGTTTTACTTCCTCGAACACAACGCCCCAAGTTCGAATTGGGGTTCAATTTCTTATTTCTTTTTTCAATTAAAAAAAAATATTGGGTAGCTCTTAAAAATTAATTCAGATTTTGGGGTTCAGTTGAGAGTTGAAACCCTGTTTTATAGCCACTGCTAATACAATAGTACTACATTTCTAATATATATTTTGATTGTTTATTGAAGTTCAGCTTTAATCAATATATTGCAGGCATTGTATTATCGATTCTTGCCAATTGAATAATTTATGAATCAATTTGGTTATCTGAGAAGTTCAATACGATTGAACTTTAGGTTGATAATCAGATTGTAGTTTTTTTCGACTTTGTCGTGGGATCCATTGAATCCTTGAAATCATGAATGTGGGGGAAGGTTTGGAAGCCTGATAACCCAAGGTGTATATTCAGTTGCCACCCCATTTCATCCTTTTGGTGGGGCAGTTGATATTATTGTTGTTCAACAGCAATCATTTTGTGATATTGTGGTGTTTATGTAGGGGTTTTAAGGTTACTATTGATGTTTGTTTGTGCTTTAGTGTAAATGTGTAATAGTGGGAACTGACAATGTGGGATGGTTTATCTGTGTTTTACGCCGTGCTCTTAGAATGTATGATGTTTCGAAACGGACAGGTTGGACAAGTGTGTTTGTTAATTGTTTATTATCGAGCTTGGTAATTGGGTGAAAGTGTTGAATTTGCGAAAAAGGATTATAAATGAGTACTGGTTTTTGATAAGAAAATTTTGGATCCGTAGTATGAATTATTGAATGTACTTGCACGTATACTAGCGAGTTATCGCATTGAGGGCAAGGATTGGATGTTGTGCATTGATAAATGGATGTTGTGAATTTGTCTCAAGGTCAAGGGGTAGTTGCACCAGTTCCACAGGACCAAATGGTTCAAAAATCTGCCCACAAGAAACAAACATTAAGAACTCGCCATAGCACATATTCACAGAACAACTCAATAAAAACCAAAATCTAAATAAGGATAATAGTTTAAAAAGGAGGGGGGAGTAAAACACATATATAT
The DNA here is from genome assembly GCA_947648045.1 of Beta corolliflora. Taxonomy (NCBI): domain Eukaryota; kingdom Viridiplantae; phylum Streptophyta; class Magnoliopsida; order Caryophyllales; family Amaranthaceae; genus Beta; species Beta corolliflora. Next base: position 156,979 of record CANSZD010001218.1, read on the forward strand.
GGTCCAATACTCCAATATAACTGTTCATTGTGAATTGCAATAGCAGCTAATAAAGAGTCATTCTCATGTAGATAGTGCTGGGTATATGGTGACGAGACGGTATACATGACATGGTTTGAAGGGCCGCACATCGGATTGTCCAATCGAGGTCGTCTGAGGCTGCACAAGGTAAGCAGCAGTGGAGCGTCTGCTCGATCACTCCTGACTGGTGGTAATATGGTGTTGTCCGGCAGAAGCCTTGGAGTGCCCACACCTACCATTTATCAATGCACAACTCCAATACTAGCGATTTTTTTTCAAATTATATATCCTTTACGTAACCTTAGTATTAATGCATCCCTTTTGCTCCCCCTTAGCATGTGTTATCGCATAGTGTATTGAAGTCTTACCAACAAGTAGCTATATTTAGCGTGTATATTTACCATTTTAATGCAGGGTCGGTCGTTTTCTCTCTGAATCTCCCTTTAGATAACTTGTTTGCTTTCAATTGTAGCCTTTGTTTCTTCACAGATATAGATGCTAATTTTGGGTACTGATATGATTAGCTTCATGTTCTTATCCAGATTTCAGGTGAAAAAGAAGCAATTCTTCCGCAACTTCATTACCATCATAATGTTTGGAGCCATTGGCACATTGATATCATTCACCATCATATCTTTAGGTAATATGGACTACTATGCTTCTGCTTAATCTACCTACTTGTATGGGTCTTGTGAAATCAGTTGACATGAATTTTTATGATGATTAGTGGTGTCCTAAGTTTCACGAAGTCAATACTAAGTACGGATATAGGAGGTGTCCATTACTTGTCCCCCTTTCCTCTACCCCCGTCTTCCCGCTTTTAGTTTTTGTTGCATTCTGACTTAATTAGTTTACTTGCTCAATTTTCTGACTGTATTTTAGTTTCTTAATTGCTGATGTTGTTGTTACGTGATAAGATCGCTCAAACTCTTTTGTCACCCCAAACCCCACAACAAAAAAAAGAGACATATTCATGACATTCTATGCAACGCAAACAAAGTTTAACCTTGTTGATACTTCTATAGAGTGTTATTTAGAGAGAAAGGATTTGAGGATACATAAAAAAGGGGAGGATCAGTGGCTGGTAAATGGTTCTTTTTTCTTTTTCTTTTTTTTTTTTTTTGTTGACAAGGGCTGGTAATTGTCTCCTGTAAGTTCTAGTAGTGTTGGTGATTTAAGGTAGCTGTTTTTGTTTTACTTAGGTGAAGCTAAAGCAGGGACTGAAAACTGAAGTGGCCATTTCAAGTGAGGGAAATGCATATTTACAGGTTGGTTCACAAAATCACAACCCCTTTTGATTCATAAGATTCAGACAATTAACTCCTCATTACTTCATTATTGAGGCTTGCTATGTCGTTGTGTAAAAACTCTATATTTCATTTTTAACTTCATCATCTTGCTTTCCTGTGCAGGAGAGTCAATTTTGGAAGCTTTACAAAGAGGATCAGCCTGCATGTGCTGTAGTCATGAGAACTTCAGCAGGACTAGAAGCTTTACAAAGAGGATCAGCCTGCATGTGCTGTATTCATGAGAACTTCAGCAGGACTAGTGTATCTCTTAGCCTGTTTATTAGATCCTTTTATGCCATCTGTAGGGTGTTCTCTATGCAATTTATGTTGAATATTCGAATTGGTAATAATTTTTATGTATATGTAATTTTTTATGCCTCAATAAAATGAGTATTGATACTTTTTTCCACCATAATTGTTTGGGTAAATTGGCGCGAACAAAGACCAACTATTAGTTTGGTGCACACAAAACAAAGACCAACTAAACGAGGTGCGGTTGACAACACAAACTTCAGAAGCTGGGTGCACGTAACAACATAAATGGTACTTTTGGCCTGAGATTCCATCTACGCCGGGGAATCTTCAATATTTTAACATTTTTAGGGAATCTCTCCCACTGAATCAATTTCCCTTTTATTTTCCCTCCCTTTTGCTCCCAAAATCACGTGAGGGTCACACCATACACCAGCTTCCTCCTCTCTATCTTTCTTTCTCTCTCCTCCTTGTCTCTCTCTTTCCTCTCCAGTCTTTCGCAAATCCCCAACTTTGCAACGCCTCCCTCTTCCTTTTCTCCCATCGTTTCGCCGCCACACTTCTATGCTCTTCTCACTCTCTTATTTTCTCTCTCCTCCCCACTAAATCAATTCCACTTCGATTTCTAGGGTTTTCCGACGACGCTTCCCCCCCCTTTTCGAGCTAGATTCTCTCTCCTCCTTCAACTCATCTCTATGTGTCGTTGGTTTACTGGTTTCGTTGATTGAGCTCCTACGAAACTACACAACAGATTATATATTATATAATATAATATCCTTTTGATTAAATTATACTAATTTGGGGCAAGAAAAAGTGTAGACACATAATCGTGTCTCCCCATTTAGTACCCTATGATGACCAATACCCTACTCCAATTGATCCGGATCGAGGAAAGAATAAAGAACGAGTCTAAAATAAAAAGTTTTAAGCCAAATCCATTTTCTAACTCTCTTTATTAACTCATTTCCGAAAACCTTTTTTATAACTAGTTTTACTAAACCCACTTTCTAAAACGTTTTAAAATAGTTTTATAAAAGCCCATCTTCGAAAACCTTTTAAAAATAGTTTTATGAAAGCCCAATTTTATGAAACCCCTTTTCTAGCCCAATTTAATTAATAGAATTAATTAATTACATTGATTATTTTTATTAATAAAAATATCTTTTATAAAAATAATCTTTTTCCAAATTGTTTTTAAATATCTATTGTCTAACTATTTTCTAAAATCTTTTCCAATAAAAATAATTTTTTTCCAAAGTGATTTTTAATATCTCTTACTAACTCTTTTTTAAAATCTTTATCTAACTATTTGATAAAAATCTTTTAGAGACCTATTAACTTTCGGAAACCTATTGCATCTCAACTACCTACCTACACTATATGATCCCCCGACCCCTCTCTCATATTTCACGGCTTTACTCTCAATCCTCACGGCACACCAAAAAACAATACATCTCCTCACCATAATCACTCGGCAAATTACGAAACTTCTACATAACTAATCTCCTGATCATCATCTAACAAATTCATCCTGATCATCATCTCAAATTCATCATCAATCAGCCTTTAATCATCATCACCCTACAACTCCCTCCACCGCCTAAAACTAATACTTGTCATCACAAATATCTACACCACCTGATCTACCTTCACACAAAATATTCATCATCATTCATCACCACACTACACCTACGCCTAACACCATCATAGTCCCACATCGTCACCAAGTTTTCCTAACACTTGCCTAATACAAAAACATTACAGCACACATGCTTCGATTAATCAGACACAAATAATTTGAAACCCAAAACAATCTTTTTTAAAGACTTGTTCGACATTCAATTTTCCAAGATCCGTACAAATCAACGACCCCGGACGGTGGTATAATTTCTGAGGGTCAACTAAATTAACAAACTTTATTTTCTTTATTTATTTTTATTATTTTTTGAAGTTACTAACATTCTATTCATGATGTAGATTGTTAACTCGTCCCTACGACTGTAAGTATTGTATATATTATACTAACTCCCTGCAATGTTTTCTTTTCTTATTTTTTATTTATTTTCATATATTATTATGCCTGCCTAATTATTCTATTCATATTATATGATTAACCTGTTTTAATATTTTATCACCCACATGTTATTTTTGCTAATCAAAGACCTAAATAAATGTTCTAATATTAATCAGATTAATTTGGACAACCTTTTAGGTTCCTTGTAATATAGATTGCATAATAACTTGTCACTAAAAATTAGTCTTTTTATGTGTTTCCTGAACCAATTTAGACTAAATATTTTTTGGGTGTATAAAAATATTATATGATTATTGTTTGGCATAAAATCTGCAACGAATCGATATTTAGTAGAGGCCAACTTTGGGCGGATGTGGTTCATTATGACTATATTCGTACCCTCACCCCCGAACTCAATCTTTGGTTCATTTTGACCATCTATGGAGTCATGACGGGGAAATCTACATTGGATAATTTGTCCCTACGATTTTCCTATATCCAATTAGGTTTATGATTCTTCCTAAAAAGAATTGTTGGCGACTTCTTTCAATATAAAACAATTTTCAATAAAACCTTAACAGTGGGGTAGTCAAATCTAATATGCGCTCACACCGCGTAGGCGATATAAAAACACGCCTACAATTTGGCGACTCCACTGGGGAGGATTTTAAAAAAAATAATTTTTTTAAATTAGTGGGTGAAACTTGAAAAATACGATTCATTCTTATTTTTATGCCTTTGAATAATATACAGTTTTGCATATGCATGGCTATTGTTCAGCCACCATAAGGACAATCTACCTTACCTCATTAGCACATGTTCTATGTGTGAGGTAACCCTCGGGGAGTTTGCGCATTGTCCTTCCAAAAAGCTTCCTGAGCGATAGTGTTGGATCTTAGTCATAAGCAAATCTACCCAACCATGGCATTGTTCTCTTGTTCCTGACTTGAGACTGGAGTGCGTCTTCCACGTGGCCACCTCATTAAGCAGAGGTACGAAGCGTGGGATCAATTTCTTAGTCATGGACCCTTTTCAGACTGAACCTAAACCTGACCAATAGTTTCAAACATAGAACTTGACTTTAGGTTGGAACTTTTGCATCCATGTTATATGACATTTGCCTGTGATTGCAATTCTTGCCTGCTATTGTTATGTTAAATCGTCATTATTATGCGTCGTTCCTTAAACCGCGTCTAAAAACAAGAAAATTTCTTCAATCGGCCAATCCGTCGCCTAAATCCCCGAAAAACGTGTCGGAGAATAGTGCGCCAAGCGCATTAAGTTGCTCCCGGTGCACCACTCCCGCGCCAGACGCACGACTGTGCGCCGCGCACAGCAATGCTGCGCGGCACGTAGTCTGTGCATCGCATGCTTTTCTTTGATTTATTCGTCGTGGTGGTCGATCCTATGTTCAGTCTTATGTGCGTCTGTCTGTCTGCATTCGCGTAATTTGGTCATTTAGGCTTATCACCTAATTCAACATAATAGAAATCAGTATTTTCATGCAAGGTTAAGTCTGTCCTAAAAAAAATGCATCTAAAGGGTCATTGTAGAGTTAGAGTTGTCATGCATGTCTACCTCTTACCATTTCATTACCGCTATTCCTATCATTCTTACCCTACCATATTCATCAATTTCAAAAACTTACATTTTTTTTAAAAAAAATCAATCATGCACCTCCTTCTATTCTACTCTTTTTCAAAAGCATTTACTAAACACCATCATATACGACATTTCAAAGAAAAAAAGATATTTTTCAAATCAATCCATCATCTTTTCCTAACAAAAGATAAAAACAAGGGGTTCCTTTCAAAAATGAATTTCGAAAATTCTAAGCCCGTTCTAAACACCTTCAATCCAACTCAATCAACCAAATCCAATTCACTTGCATTCATTCTACGCCCATATGCATTAGAGTCCATTTTGCATTCATATTAGGCCCATTAAAATTTGAGTCCATGCATGCATATTGGGCCCGCTAGCATTAGAGTCCATATAAGTCTAGCTAGTGTCAAACCTAAGCCCATGTGCATCTCTATGTGAACCCTAGTCTATGTCAAGCCCAGTCCAAGTCTAATCCCAGTCTATTCCATTCTAAGTCCAATCCTAGTCCATCTCCAATGTCAAGCCCATGTGCATTTTCAAGTCTAACTTCAAACCAATATAGGACTAAGTCCAGAATTAGGTCCCCATAAGGCCCAACTCATTCCAAAGACAATCCAGTCCAATTCCAAATCCATATAGGACGAAGTCCAAACCATTAAGTCTAGCGAAGCTAGCATCCCTGTGAGACCATAACGGCCCCCTTTGACTTAGCTAAGCTAGTCACTCGTAAGAACATAACGGTACCCCTTTGATTTAACTAAGCTAGTCATCCCTGTAAGACCATAATGGCACCCCTTTGACTTAACTGTGCTAGTCATCCCTGTAAGACCCTAACGGCACCCCTTGACTTAGCTAAGCTAGTCATCCCTGTAAGACCCTAACGGCACCCCTTGACTTAGCTAAGCTAGTCATCCCTGTAAGACCCTAACGGCACCCCTTTGACTTAGCTAAGCTAGTCATCCCAGTGAGACCATAACGACACCCCTTTGACTTAGTGAAGCTAGTCACCCCTAAGACCATAAGGGCACCCTCCGAGTTTAGCAAAGCTACTCCTATCTTACATCTATAGCAATCCCAAATCATCAAGTCTGGCGAAGCCAATTCCTTCCTAAGCCTAGGGAAGCTAGCATAAGCAACCCTTTTGAGTCCAGTCCAGTACAGTCCAATCCATGTCTGCATGTGCATATAGTTAGGCCCGTGTCTCCATCATGGTCAAGCCCATACCCATTTATAATCATACCCATTTCTAATCATTTCCATCTCCTATTTCCAATTTCATCCTCATTTCTCATCTCCACGTCCATTTTCCCCTTCCCATTTCTCATTTCCATTTCTCATTTCGAAAACATTGTTTCTTAAAATTTACGTGGTCCACTCGATTCTGTTCGTGACCGTTCGAGAGATTACAACTTAGGAGCGCCGAATGGAGGAACAAAAAGTTGAGCCTACTCTAAAGCTCATCAGTCGCACTATGACCACCCTGACTTCATTTAGAGTCATGAAGATTACTTTTGACCGCCTTCACAATAGAGGTGTGATCACTTCCATAGGATCTATATCCTTCACATTAGAAGCTTGATCACTTCCATAGGGTCTACTCGGAACCCTGCACTTAAAAGAAAATTCAAAAGGTGCAACCTGTATTTCTACCGTGAATTCCAACAGAACAATAAACATCTGACATTTAATGTTAGATCCTACAAATGGACTGCTAAACATAGTCGATGACGATATACTACTAATGTTTGCTACAGCGAGAATCAGCATCACCAACAACCCTTTTGCGCAGTGCATCAACAATTCAACAGGCTTAGTCTTTTGTTTCTGGTTTCCTAGGATGAGTCAGAGAGTCCTTACCCTGAGCCATTTATGTCCTTTCCCATTGAGTCTATGTCATTTTAGGACTTCATCTATTATAACCTTTCCATTTTCATTTCATTTTTATTTTTCATTTTCATTTTCATTGGCCTTCCATCATTTTATTTATGCTTCTAATTCAATGATGAAACTTAAATCACCTAATAAACTTGACTAACAATAATAAAAAGAGATCTGAAATAAAAAAAAAAAAGAGAAAATGAAAAAAGAGGACATACTTTGGATCAGGAGTTATTCCCCTCTCCCTTCCATTACCTTTCATAAGCCATCTTCATGCTAGTCAAAATAAAAAGAAAAAAAAACCTTTAAACCATCATCTCCATTAGCCAAATAGCCTTTCAATTCAAAGCTCCACATATACCTTCAAGCCTTCCAACACCCTAAACCAAATACTTTTGTTCAAGCCTCATTACAAAAAAAAAACAATGCCCAGGCAAAAACAAAAAAATAGTACAGAAATCAAAGTGCGAAAAAAAAAGCAAAATCAAAAGAAAACGCACATGACAAAAAAGAAAAAAAAAGTGCAAAAAGAAAGTGTCAAAGGCAAAGAAATAAAAAGTCAAGCTAGGGGGCTTGCATACAAGTTCTACACCTCATTCAAATCCTTCAATCCACCAAAACCTTAATCCCTATAATCCAAATCTATGATCCTTACCTTAAACCTTCATTAAAACCTCAAGCCTTTAACCTTTCAACCTTTCATATTCAACCCTAACTCTTTATTCAAGGTATGTCCAAGCCCGCTAGGTTGAAAACCCGAAAGGGCGGCCTAGGCAAAAGTTAGGACACAAAAAAAAATATAATAAAAAAAAATCAGATCTGGAACTACGAATGGTCTGATTCCGCAAGGATACGTAGAAATCCTTATCTCGATGTCCGACCGCTTCAATAAATAAAATTAATCATGGTCTAATGATTTGACTTTCTAGAATTTAGGAGCATAATCTCTTTCTAGATCCCGACATAGACTCGAGTCTGAACCTAGTCTCGTTAAAACCTTTTCCCACTTACATTCATTTGAGTCATAAATTTAAACTTTTTATTTTTCAATCCAAGCTCTCCTTTTCCCCGAAGGACTCTCCGATAATTCCATGGTTTCTGGCGATATTTGACTTTGCCTATATCAACTTCCCAAAGAAGAATCCCCGGCAACAACTTTCAAAGTTCAAGACAGGTAAACTACATTTCAATATCAAATCAAGTACATTTCAATTAAGGCTCAAGCCTAATTCAGGCAAGCTCACCCAAAGTGGGGGCTTCCTATGTGTGGTGATTCCTCTGATCCAAATCAAACTCCCGAAGAGTTGTAATCCGCGGACCTCGTTTATGAACCCCGATTATTTACTAAAAACGATTTTCGAAAATCATTCTATCAATTTCTGATCATTCTATCATTCTACATATTCACATCTTCTAGCCTTGCAAAACCCTGACCTTGCATTGCATTTCATACATTCTAGTCTTGCATAACCCTGACCTTGCATGACGTGTCATCCCTTAGCTTTGCATAACCTTAATCCTTGCATAGCGTCTTGTGCATCCTTAGAGAGTCTAAGTTTGCGTACATTTGCATCACTATGTGCTTTATCTGAGTTGTTCGCACCTATCTGCTAACATCTTCGTCTGCAGGTAATCAGATTGCTTGTAGTTATTGTCCTGCATACTAACTTTGTTTTGCAGAGATCGGCGGTTATAGATCAGTTCTAAACTACAGAGCGTTTAGAATCGTTCTCCGTCCCGACACCGTATACTTTGACTATCGGTTTCCTGAACCTCAGTCAAAGTGGGGGCTTCTGTAGACACATAATCGTGTCTCCCCATTTAGTACCCTATGATGACCAATACTCTGCTCCAATTGGTCCGGATCGAGGAAAGAATAAAGAACGAGTCTAAAATAAAAAGTTTTAAGCCAAATCCATTTTCTAACTCTCTTTATTAACTCATTTCCGAAAACCTTTTTTATAACTAGTTTTACTAAACCCACTTTCTAAAACGTTTTAAAATAGTTTTATAAAAGCCCATCTTCGAAAACCTTTTAAAAATAGTTTTATGAAAGCCCAATTTTATGAAACCCCTTTTCTAGCCCAATTTAATTAATAGAATTAATTAATTACATTGATTATTTTTATTAATAAAAATATATTTTATAAAAATAATCTTTTACCAAATTATTTTTAAATATGTTTTGTCTAACTATTTTCTAAAATCTTTTAGAATAAAAATAATTTTTTTCCAAAGTGATTTTAAATATCTCTTACTAACTCTTTTTTAAAATCTTTATCTAACTATTGGATAAAAATCTTTTAGAGACCTATTAACTTTCGGAAACCTATTGCATCTCAACTACCTACCTACACTATATGATCCCCCGACCCCTCTCTCATATTTCACGGCTTTACTCTCAATCCTCACGGCACACCAAAAAACAATACATCTCCTCACCATAATCACTCGGCAAATTACGAAACTTCTACATAACTAATCTCCTGATCATCATCTAACAAATTCATCCTGATCATCATCTCAAATTCATCATCAATCAGCCTTTAATCATCATCACCCTACAACTCCCTCCACCGCCTAAAACTAATACTTGTCATCACAAATATCTACACCACCTGATCTACCTTCACACAAAATATTCATCATCATTCATCACCACACTACACCTACGCCTAACACCATCATAGTCCCACATGGTCACCAAGTTTTCCTAACACTTGCCTAATACAAAAACATTACAGCACGCATGCTTCGATTAATCAGACACAAATAATTCGAAACCCAAAACAATCTTTTTTAAAGACTTGTTCGACATTCAATTTTCCAAGATCCGTACAAATCAACGACCCCGGACAGTGGTATAATTTCTGAGGGTCAACTAAATTAACAAACTTTATTTTCTTTATTTATTTTTATTATTTCTTGAAGTTACTAACATTCTATTCATGATGTAGATTGTTAACTCGTCCCTACGACTGTAAGTATTGTATATATTATACTAACTCCCTGCAATGTTTTCTTTTCTTAGTTTTTATTTATTTTCATTTATTATTATGCCTGCCTGATTATTCTATTCATATTATATGATTAACCTGTTTTAATATTTTATCACCCACATGTTATTTTTGCTAATCAAAGACCTAAATAAATGTTCTAATATTAATCAGATTAATTTGGACAACCTGTTAGGTTCCTTGTAATATTGATTGCATAATAACTTGTCACTAAAAATTAGTCTTTTTATGTGTTTCCTGAACCAATTTAGACTAAATATTTTTTGGGTGTATAAAAATATTATATGATTATTGTTTGGCATAAAATCTGCAACGAATCGATATTTAGTAGAGGCCAACTTTGGGTGGATGTGGTTCATTATGACTATATTCGTACCCTCACCACCGAACTCAATCTTTGGTTCATTTTGACCATCTATGGAGTCATGACGGGGAAATCTACATTGGATAATTTGTCCCTACGATTTTCCTATATCCAATTAGGTTTATGATTCTTCCTAAAAAGAATTGTTGGCGACTTCTTTCAATATAAAACAATTTTCAATAAAACCTTAACAGTGGGGTAGTCAAATCTAATACGCGCTCACACCGCGTAGGCAAAATAAAAACACGCCTACAAAAAGGAATAAAAAGAGAGATGTTTTTTGTTTAATTTCTTTGATTGCATTTATGTAAATAATTTTTTTTTTTTTGAATTGGATTGGTAAAAAGGGAAGAGGGGGGATTTTTAGGGTGTTTGATTTGGATGGCATTGGGTGATTTGATGGCCACTAGGTTTGCACATTCTACAGTTGTGGTGTCTAATCATTTGGATGAGTATTTGAGATGTGATGATGTTGAGTTGTATCGAAATCGAGACCATTCGGAGACCGCTAGCACGAGTGGCGGTACTGGTGGCAATGTTATTGAGAATGTCATTACAATGTTGGCTACTGTTGCAGGGACTACCAATACTACTACTAATCCCACTACTGCCACCACTATGGTGTATTTTCCGCAAACGATGGGAGAAAAGAAAGAGGGAGGCGTTGCAAAGTTGGGGATTTGCGAAAGATTGGAGAGGAAAGAGAGAGACAGGGAGGAGAGAGAAAGAAAGACAGAGAGGAGGAAGCTGGTGTATGGTGAAGTGTAAATTTTGGGGGTTTAAAAGAGTTTAATGAGGGTCACGTGATTTTGGGAGCAAAAGGGAGGGAAAATAAAAGGGTAATTGATTCAGTGGGAGAGATTCCCTAAAAATGTTAAAATATTGAAGATTCCCCGGCGTAAAATGGAATCTCAGGCCAAAAGCTCCATTTATGTTGTTACGTGCACCCAACTTCTGAAGTTTGTGTTGTCAACTGCACCTCGTTTAGTTGGTGCTGTTTTGTGCACCAAACTAATAGTTGGTGCTATTCGCACCAATTTACCCTAATTGTTTTTATACCAATTAAGAACAAAAAAATGCAAAAAAAAAAAAAAATTGGGTGCTTAACTGATCCAGTTTTCCTTCAAAATCGCATCAGTAAATGATTAATTGATTCGGTTTAGGACCGAATCAGTTAATCTTTACAAACTGCTGCTAGCCCACCCGATCCGGACCAAAACCGGATCGGATGAGTTTTTTTCCACTAGTGTGGTTTTGATGAGTTTATGTAGAATTAATGTATTACTTGGACTTTTATCTGGTGATAATGTTTAATTTTATGTACTATTGTTGTTTTCTTGAAACCTAAAGGTGCAAATTCATGTATTTCTCATTTGATAATCACTTTCTAATGCTTCTTATGTGGTTATGTGTTTGTTGTTGGTTCCTATGAAGTTAAAGTATGATATTGTGTTAGTGGTGCCATTGAAAAGTATATGCTATGAACATCAGGTAGTGTCTTTAAGTCATAGTATCATGTTTTATCTAAGTTATAACTTAGATTTATATATATGCTTATCTGATGTATGTAGCATGTTAGCTGAATTAATTATGAAGGTTATGTTATTATAAGTTGTTGTTGTCAAGAGCAGTTATTTGGTATGGTAACATAATAGTATGATGGTATTGTGTATGAACTTAGCTTGGTTGGTTGTTTGGATGAAAATAATATTGATTTGAACTCTTAGAATTGGTTGTAAGCTATTATACGTATTTCTATGATTTTCTGTTTTCTTGATGAGTTAAAGTATATTTTTCGAAGATGATATTGTTAACATTATGATTATTATTATTGAGAAATTGTGAAGTTATTTTAAATTGGAATTGATGGGTTGAGTCCCTAAAATTCTCGCAGTTTGATGTAAATGGAATTAATGGGTCAAGGCTCTAGATTCTTGCAGTTTGATGTAAGTCCTTAATGACATTCTACAGATGATGAAATTATATTATTAATTATTTGTTTTTGTTTGAGGATGATGACCAGTGAGACGGCATGGTCTCCTAGGAATGAACAGTCACTGTGTAATGAGCAGGGTACACAATTCATACTTACATACTGAGCAGGGTGTGTAGGTACGTCATGGTTATTAGTTGTCGTCTCTGAGAGGTCGAGAAGTACTGAGCAGGGTACTATTTCGCATCAGAGTGTGGCCATACTAGACATAGGCGAGTAGGGTCCTAATACTATAACCAAATAGGATCAGTGGGTTGCGATCCACTTACGTTCAGTTCCTCCTCAAACGTTCTAAGAAGATTATTCTGAAAACGATATCATTATCATTTATATCATTCACATTATTATTTTATTTATATTTGAACGTTTATTTTGTTGGTCCTTGAGTTCATATGTATATTTATTTATTTATCTGTTTATTCTATTATCTTCACCTTATTTTGTATTTAGCATGTTGTATTGTTTTTGTTGTATTTATTTATCTATTTGATTATTTGAAGTGTATTTCTGGGGTGTTCGTCTATGACATGATTATTAAAACTTTTATAACTTTCAGATGGATCCTAATTGGGTTGGGAGAGCTGTTAGTTACTCCCCACTGGTTGTGGATGTTTGTTGATATATTTTGCAGGTGATTATTTCATATTATGGGCATTGAGAGAAAGACTATCTTTCTAGGATTTTTGAGACATCTTATTTTATTTACTACATTATGTTTAGGAGGTTGTTTTGCCTCTTTATGAATATCTTGGATTATTTTAATTGGGTTTTATTTTTATTTAGTTTGATTTAACCTTCGTTTAGAGTGACATTTCCGTTAGGTGATATTTCCCCTATCGCTATTGCTTTAATAATATGTTATATTTTCATTATATTGTGTTTATAAAAGGACGGAGTGTTACACTAGCAATAGGCTCAGTCACATCCTCACCATTAGTAACATCAATTGTGGTAATTTCAGTTGTTTCAGTTGGAAAAACTCTAGCTTTAGGCACCCATTTTTGTAAGGGTTTAGCTTGAGGCTTAGTAATTTTAGTGTCACAATTATGTCCAATGGATTGACATTTTTTTTACAGAAAGAGGACAACCAATCATATACCACTCTTTGAATAAAACATCTACCATTAGGATCTTCAATCTTCACCTCCCTAGGAACCTCCTTAGTTACATCTCCACTAAAATTCTAGCAAAAGAAACCCTATGAACTTCAGTGATGCCACTACTACAAAAACCCCTATCGTGTCCCCTCTAAAAGACCTATCGCGTCACATTTGGCCCGTCATGATAGATGCTGACACGATAGGTGCCATACCTAACGTGTCGCCTATCAGACGACACATTAGGTATGTTTATGCGTCGCCTGAAACATAAGAGGGGACGTGCTAGCCTCATGCTAATGCATCAGGTATTATGTAATAAGCGACGTATTCGGTTGGTTTATGCATCGCCTAAATCAAAAAACTGATGCGTTAGCCTCAGTTTGAGTTTTCATATTAAACTAACGCGTCATCTGCTATATTCGGTAGGTTTATGCATCACCTCTATGATAAGAGGGGACGCGATAGACCCTCTAATGTGTCGCCTCCATCATAAAAGGGGACGTGATAGACCCTCTAATGTGTCGCCTCTATCATAAAAGGCGACACGGTAGGTTAATGTTCTTCATTAAAAAAAACAACCTAACGAGTCGCCTAATTCATAAAAGGTGACGCGTTAGGTCTGATTTACAGAAACAAAATAAATTATTTGAATAAATATTCTAATGTACATATTTTGATCATTTTTATTAGAAATAAAAATTACAAATAGTTACAAAATATTTACGAATCTACATATACACATGGAAAAAGAAAAATATCTTACTCCTACTTGGTCTTGCACCTCAAACACCGCCTAATCCTCCTGCATATATGAATCTTGCACCTGACCACTAACTTTGCAAATCTTGCACATGGTACCCTATTGTAACCTCTAATAATTAAAACATCAACTTGAAAGGATTAGTGAACAATACATGTATAACTTGAAAGAAATAAAGGCAGGAGAATATGTTGATAGCACATATTTTTGGGCGCACATATTTTTGGGCGCACATATTTTTGCGCAGTATGAATAGTAGGCAGTAAGGCTGAATATATCCCCACATTGTACACGGATGCCACATAAATTCTAATCCGATTAGCAATTAATAGAGAACATATCTCCATTCACAAGTTCAAGCAATTAACCTCTAAACCAGCTACAAAAGAAAGAAAACCAAATTACAATCCAACTAATTCATTACCAATGATGATATGGTGCACAGTAAATAAAATGACAGCACAATCGGCGTTTTTCTTAATTTCAACCCATTTGTCAGCTCCAAAAACGTCAAAAAGAAAATTTTCCCAAACTAACATAACACAAGCATCAGAATCAAATCAATTAGCATAAATTCCTGAGCAAATTTACTCCCTTAATCTGCCTAATCCATATTAATAAAGATTTCACATACTATCTTCTGAAAATATAGTCAATTGTCTTTCTCCTAAATGGTGTCACGAGGAACTTGTGGAGAAGTCCAGTATACTAATCCTGATTATAAGAACAATGTCGCAATTAGTTTAAGACAGAAAGAGCACATACCTTCAGTGCTGCCTGTATGATCTGTACTCCAATCTTCTGGTCGTAATTGGCTGTTTGTAGCTTGTCCAACTCTTTTGAAGCATAAAGAAGTGCTACACCACCACCAGGTACAATACCTTCAGCAACAACTGCTTTAGTGGCATTCAGAGCATCTGTCACTCTATCTTTCTTCTCACCAACTTCAGCTTCACTAGCTCCTCCAATCTAGACATGAAAATGGAAACAAATCTAAGAAGAAGCACACACAAGTGGTGAAAATTTTCTCTAGTGGAATTGATTATACCATCACCAAACAGAACAAACCTTCAAAACAGCAACTCCACCACACAGCTTAGCAAGCCTCTCCTCCAACTTCTCCTTGTCGTAATCAGATGTGCTTAGTTCAATACCAGATCTGATCTGTTTCCCAAAAAGTACCAACATGTATCAGATGTCGACAGGAAACGACACAATGAATGGCAGATTGACATCTAACTACAAATGAAACCAGAACATGTAACAGAGGCTAAACACGCTGTTCACATCTCTCCTCAATGGATTTTTTATCACCAGAACCATCGAGAATCACGGTGTCATCCTTTGAGACAGTGATCTGATAAAGCACCAATACAGAATTATATACCATGAGATTACAGAAATGAGAGCAGTAATCATCAGTCAAGTATATTGAGACCAGCAGCTCACCTTTTTGCATGAACCCAACATATCCATTTCAAGTTTTTCCATATTCATGCCAAGCTCTTTAGTTATAACCTGCACAACGGAAAACATTAGTTTTTTTTCCAAAGATTCCTTAGATTAACATGACTTCAAACTTCAGTAATTAAGATGAGCCTTTTACCACTCCACCAGTAAGTGTGGCAAGATCCTGCAAATTGGCTTTTCTATTTTCTCCAAATCCAGGGGCTTTAACCGCACAGATCTGTAAAGACAAAGAGTTACATTAGAGTAGCAACACTCATAGCTGAAATATCCTCTTGAAATAAGGAGTACAAATCACAGGTAAATCTAATCCAAGTATACCTTTAGTCCAGCTCGAATCTTATTCAGGATAAGAGTTGCCAAGGCCTCACTGTCGACATCTTCTGCGAACTTGCTTGCACATGGAACCTAAATCATGTAAGAAGATTGAAAAACCTAAATCTTGCGGAGTAAATGAAGAAACATAAATCATGTAAGCAAGACTAAATTATCAAAACCTCACCGCTTTTAAATAGGCAAAACCAGCTCCTTTTGATCAACTTGTTCTTTCCTCTGTTATTACCACCTGAACTTTCCTTGATTCTCTCTCCTCATTCTCTTCCCTCTTCTATTTCCCCGTCCTTTGTTTCTCCATTGTTCACTCCATTGAAGGTTCAAAAGCTCAATTACATTTGTCTACTTATATTTTTCGCCTTTGATTTTATTATTAAAATGTCGTAAGCCAAAAACTCTGTTGTAGGCTTGTAGCCTATATCTTTAGCGATAATCAATGCACATGAGGACTTTGTTTTTAAAGGAATTCTCTTATGAAGTTTGCAGGTGAACTAATAATTCATTGTAATTCAATGTCAGAAAACGAAAGAAAATGCACTACTCACATCAGATATTCACAAGACAACATCACAATTCGTATAATTGTGTATTACTAAGAAATTCACAAATTAAAATTCACAAATTATAATTCACTCATTCACCAACTGTATTCAATAACAAAGTAAACAAGTTATAATTTACCAACACTGTAAATTCCCAATTCACAATTTCACTCTTTTGATTTTTAAATTCATAAATTCAATCTTTTGATTTTTAAGTTCACAAATCAGTAGATTCCTGATTCACAAACCTATAACTCCACACAATTCATAAACCCATAAACTCACAAATAATTAAATCATTAGATGGAAAAGAAATTGAAAGAGCTTTTAAGAAAGAAACAAAGAAAATTAACTAACAGAACAACAAGCAGGCCAACAACGATTACCGAAGAATGGCGTGTTAAGCAGCGAAGAACAAGCCCTGGTAGCCCACAACAGTAAGAAGTAATCCCTAAAAGCCGACGACATCCGACGACTCAAGGCAACCGACGCCGATGGACACCGACCGACGAGAGGAACTGAGAGAGACAGAGAGTGAGAGAGTGAGAGAGTGAAAGCAGAGTTTGAGTTTGAGAGAGAGATTGAAAGGAAACGGCGCAACATTAGGTTTAGGATTTGTTTTGATTTTTCGATTTTTTTTTTGAAAAAAAAACAGGGGTAGCCCCTTGCTACCGAAAATTCGAAGGTACGCACGGAAGTATGGTGCTTCCTGTGCGCACGCTTCAAAACGCAGCGTTTAAACGGTTTGCAATGAACATCTGTAGTTTTCCAATGAACATTTGTGGGACCCACCTCAATTTCTCTTTCCTCAAATTTTTCACCCCATGTGCGTTGTAAACCAATAAACATCAAGATTATTCCAATGGACATTGTAGTCTAATGAACACACGCTAATTTTCAATGGACATTTGCAATTTTGGAATAAACATTTGTGGGATTTACTATTGTTCATGTAAACCAATAAACATCAAGATTATTCCAATGGACATTGTAGTCTAATGAACACACACTAATTTTCAATGGACATTTGCAATTTTGGAATAAACATTTGTGGGATTTACTATTGTTCATTTCTCACTTCATTAACATATTGTTGATTCAAATGTTAGTTTGTTCATCCAAGTCTTCAAAATGTTCTTTCAAATTACTTATATGTTCATTGTGATAAATATATATGTTGTCATTACTTATATGTTCATTGGAGATGAACAGATGTTCACTGCATTAACATATTGTTGATTTAAAAAAGGTTCCCATGTGGTAAATTTTTAACTGTTCAGTGGAATATTGAAGATGTTCATTGGGTTATTTTTTGTTTCCAGTTTTCCGCATTTTGTTTGTTTTTTGGTGCGTTTTGGATGGTGCGCACCATCCTATTCCTACACTCGTGCGCACCATCGACGGACTCCCTTGCTACTAGGTGGCTCCGCCCCTGCTAATGCGTCGCCTATAATTATCAGCGTATGCGATAGGTACTTTCCGAGTAAATCTGGAATAATTCTAATGTGTCGCGTATAACTATTAGTGGACGCATATCACCTAACGCGTCGCCAGTTACATCAGTGGTGACACAATAGCTTTTTGCATCACTGGTTATATTAGAGGCGACGCAATAGCCACCCCCCTACCGCGTCAAACATATAATATAACCTGACACGAAAACTTTACGCGTCGCCTATTATGTTAGAGGGGACGTGATAGGCTATTTCAGAATTTTTCCCAACCCTATCACATCCAACTTTATACATAAATGCGACACGTTAGCTTTATGCGTCATACATTTTATAGAGGCGACGCAATAGGCATGTTGTGTTAGGTGTTTTTTGTAGTAGTGTGCATTCATCTGCATATCTTGGCACCCCTAATAAACTTCCAATTCGACTTAATGAGTTTTGGAAATTTGTCAATAAATACCATACTTTGGCACTTTTTTTGAAATAAATACCTAGGTTGTTTGAAATTTTATATAAATACCATGGTTGACTATTTTTTTTGGAATCACTACCACTTAATGGAATCTTGCAAAAAACTCTAGTTTTGCTCCGTTAGTGGCACGTGAAATTACGATTTTGCCCTTCCCCAACCACCACCGCCCCTACCACGTACAATATCCATGCTTGCCACCGTTGCCGCCACCACCACCCGCAGCCACCTAAAAATCGATCCACCCATAACCACAACCAACTATAAAACCACCACCACCTCCACACACTCAAAACTCATCCCACCCCACCACCCTAACCAACTACGAAACCACCACCTCCACCCACTAAAAAATCGACCCACCCCACAATACTAACCAACTATAAAACCACCACCACCTCGTAACGGTGGTTAGCAGAGAGAAGGGGATTGCAAGGGTGGTGAGTTTCGTGGGGTTTTGGTGGTGGTGGTGGTGGTGGTGGTGGTGGTGGTGGTGGTGGTGGTGGTGGTAGAGGAATAGATTAAAGGAAGGTAAGAAGGTAATTTCACATACCACTAACGGAGCAAAACTAACGGTTTTGCGAAAATCTATTAAGTGGTAGTAATTCCAAAAGAAATGGCAGAAAGTTGGTATTTATATAAAATTTCAAACAACCTAGGTATTTATTTCAAAAAAGTGCCCAAAGTGTAGTATTTATTAACAAAATTTCCATGAGTTTTCACTCCAATAATTAAGAGGCAGGTTTGGCAATTCAGCCCAAATTGGAATGACTTTCAACACTTCTTTATGAAAAACAAATTTTGGTGTCCATTGTTGCACAATCAAGGCTTTCTGAAGAACAAGTGAGGTCCAAAATACAAGACTAAGTCTTTATCCTCTCTAGACAACATATTGATCACAAAATAACCTGCTTCATGTTTATAAACTTGAGGTTCAGCAGTTAATCCCCATTGCGATTTTATATATGCAATCATAGCATTCATAGCAGGACTTTGACCTACCACATAAACAATAATAACATTTTCCCATTTTGCATTTAATTTTTCTATTTCAACTTTCTCTAATCGAGCAGTAGGGGTACCTTCCTGAATAATAGGAGCGAGCAAAGAAGCTAAGACCGATACCTTTATCTCAAATGCGATTTTGCCTAGTAAAACCTTACCATTTTTACTTCGAAGTTTCAGAAAGAGATGGCAGATTACTTGAGGGTTAGTTGTTGTTAGTGTTACATTGGATTTTGCCCCATTAGTTACAGCCGCAAACGATGTTGGGTCCTTTTGGCTCTCAGTTGACATTGCCGGAGTTGACGAGCTACTTGTCGGCCCGGTTGTAACACCCCGACAATCCTCTATTTTCCAAAATACATTTTTAATATAAAACTTAGAGAATTATCAAAGCATTATCGCCCGTGTGATAACGTATCGACTTATTCAGAATTTTGCAGAGGAAATAAATAAATAACTTTGAAAACTTACTAACTTAGTCAACCATAAGTCAACTCCAAAAACCAAACCAAAAGTCAACTAAACCAAAAGTGAACTAGTCAACCATTACTAAAATAAAACTATAAAGTATTTAAGCTAAACACAAGCTTTATTGATCCTGAGAGACTGCTCACCAAATGGGTCATCACATGATCAATAAGGCACATCCATGATCGATGTACACAAAAGCACGTAATAAACAAAGCTGAGTACTACATACTAAATAAAATATAAGTCCTAACATGATACTAATAAACGTTAACTCAAGGATAAATAATAATATAATACATTAACAGATTGACTATACAAACTTGACTCCAAAAGCAATAGATTAATTATAATCAAATTGAATAGGCAATGGATAGAGTTGTCCAAACCAAACCAGTCTTCAATTTAGAAGACGACGTACGGGCGCGACTCCATACTCCTATAACCAACGATATCGAGGCACTAATTTAAATAAAATAGGACACGGTGATCATTCCGGTCCCAAGAAAAGCCATGGGCTACCACCATATACTCCAACTCATACTAGTCCAACACTTCATACGTGCACAAGTCTAAAGCTTATTGCTATTCACTTTCCACTTTAAGTTATTAATAAATTATTTACTCGTTGATACTCACAAAGTAAGGCAACCAACATAATTAAATAACATGGATACACAAAGCTTCCATTTTTATCTTAGGATTAAGTAGTGTGATCATACAACTCAAATAATCCAAGAGTAATTCCATTACTTAGTTTAATAACCAACCAATATTTATTTGTTGATCTAAGTCAACAATCAACCATAGGTGAATATCCAACTTACCAAATAAGGCCCACGGTCCTCATAAAGTAAATATAATAAATAATCTAAAGGGAACAACATGATCCAATTCATGATCCAATAAACAATATAAATATTAATCCCTCATGTGAATTAATAAAATAAAGTTCTCAATCCCACATGCTTGCATCAATCATCCATATAAATATATTATAACCAACATAGGCAACATGCTTCACACAACGGCATAAAACATGCAATTCCACTTGAATATAAATCACATATATATGAACTTTAAAAGTTCCTATACATGATACTACATCAATCCTACTCTTAGGACATGATACTAATCTACTAACATATAGGTATGTACGTACCTTGTGTAGACAAAACGAGAGGCCACTTTCACAACCTTAGAAGTCGCCTAAATAATATTCTCCGCCTACCAAATACCAACATAACCAAGAATCAATACTCCAATAAATTTCCAGCAACTTTAAAATATTCTAAACCCTCTTTAAAAGTGTTTAAAATCCTTTTTAATTATTAAAACTCCAACTATTAATGTCTCCTAGTATAGTACTACCATACTAGTCATTAAAAACCATCAAAAACCATACATTGACATTTAAAACTCCACCATAAGCATACTAATAAAAATTCCAGCAACTTATAATATGTTTAAAATCCTTTAAAATATACTTTATTATAATCATAAAAATTAGAGTACTCAATTTTCATAAACTATAATATAGTACTACAATTTCCAACTCATAAAACCCAAAAAATCCATGCTTTGATGCTTAAAACCCTAACTTAAACATAATTAATAAATATGAAATTTAATTACTTTACTATACAAATCATATAATCTGAAATTTATATTTAAATCATCAAAACTACAAACTTTAATCATGAAAACATTAAATCAATCCTTAAAACATAAACTGAACATTAAATAATATAGAGGAGGAAGAAATAAACCAAGAAGAGAGGAAGGAGGAGAAAGACACCGCAAAGGAGAGGTGCGGCCCGGCGGCTGCTGCTGCTGCCGTGCGGTGGCGGTGGTGGTCGGCCGGCGTGTGATAAGTGCCTATTTTACATACCTTTTACCCTCTTTTACTACTTGTTTTGGGTTCAAATTGTACTAATTTTATGAGTTTTCATTGTTTATTAGTAGAAAGTGTAATTTGCTAGGGAGTGAGTATTTATTGTAAAATTGGGACATTGCATATTATTTCCTACTTTTATTTATCTAATTAAATTATTAAAATACTTTAATTCTTATTGCTTATATAGGTACAACTACAAAGTACCAAAGTGGGAGTAATACAAAATTTACAAGGAAGAAAAAAGAAAGAAAAAAAAAGAAAGTGAAGGAGAATCCTCAAGCTAAAGGCCATTTTTACTAAAACCCAGTAAGACACGAAGAAGGAGTTCAAGTCTTCTACTAACCAACAATTGATAAAGACAAAAAAATAGAAAAAAAGAGAAAAAAACCCTTTTGGGAGCTACTGCAGAAAACGGCACGAAACAACAGAAGGAAGTATTGTCCCATACCCGGTATTGGGCGGTAGTTGCCCCTACCAGGGTAAAAAAGTAATTTCGCGAATTAAAGCAAGGGCATGAGCGTAATTTCAAAAGGAGCTGGTGTTAGAACCCTTATTTTCCCGTTGCAAACTTAGGAAGAATACAGAACTATTTCGTCGCTTCTTCCTCCGCCTCTTTCTCTCTCCTCCCTTCACCTCCGCCGCCATCACAACAACCACTTCGTCTTAGATTCCCTCAAATTTTATTCCTTCAAATTTACACCGATTCCACTGATAATTCTCTATCTAAGGTTATCTTTAATTTCAATTTTGTTTTTGATTATACGTTTTTTTTTCTTGTTTTTTTTTGCTGTGTTTGTAATGTTTTGTGAAGGTTTTGACCTTATTACTTGCTGAATTGGTGTTCGCTGAAACTTTGAGTATTTTAATTTAGTTTGAGATCGGTAATTGTGTATGTGAATTGTGAGATTGAGGTTTTTCGTAGTGATTTTTTGAAGTAATCTGAGTTCGGATTTTATTGCGAACTTTCATTAGTCTGGAATTTTTTGGTTCGTTTAGGTTTAAATTTGCATTCTCTCTCTTAATCGGAAAATGGACCGTCGTATTGCAGCATGTTTCGCAATTCTCAATTTGTTAATGGCTACTTCCTCTGCTTTCCAGGTAAACATTTTTATTTGAAGCCCATTAAAAAAAACGAACACCCAGAAATTCTTTAAACATCAATCAGTAACCGTTTTATTCAAATTTCACTGCAGATTGGCACGATGAAGTATTGAAGCATGTAATCACAAAATATTCTCCCTTTTCTACTGCTCTTGAAACCCTCCAGAAGCAGATTAAGTACTCTTTCTCTCTCTTTTAACTGTATAGTTGGTGAAGTTTTTGAAGTTACTGCTAAATATCAACAAAGAACATCTCTTTTTTGATAGATGAAGCATAATTCTTAATATGATTAGTTCAACAATGCATATTTTCTTATGTTGGGGGGGGGGTTGTTTGTTTGCTTCTTGTTATTTGTAGCAACTAGCAATGTATAGTATATGGTATGATTGAGTAAGGTATGAAGTAGTTTGAGTCAAAAATAGTTTCTTTTTTTATTTCAATTTGCTATTAATTATAGGATGTGTGGATTAGTTTGGGGTTTGTTAGCTATTTTGATAATTGGTACCTTTTTTATTGAAGAAAAATGGTAAGGAGAAGGACGCTATTGGACCGAAACATTTTATAGGGTAGGTTTTGTCCAGCTTTGCAAGTTAGGCTCTTGGGAGTAGGGGAAGGATAAGGGAAATTCACACCGCCAAGATATGGGACTAATCTATGTTACTTAGACTACTCGTTTTAAACCCAAATCGATGATCCTCTAATAAGCGAAACTAGACTAGTAATAGATAGAACATCGAGTGGTCGAGCCTTACATGCGGACTGTTGATTTATGAACCCAGTTTTCAGTCGTTTAATCTTAAATGGTAGTACATTTTAGTATCATTTCTTTCCTTCCCTTTTATCTGGAATTTGTGTATCTTACGTTTAGTTTTATAGTAATGTATCTCTGGCTATTTACTTAGATGAAATTGTTCTTATATTAGGAAGATCCAAGATATGTGTCTGTGCTGGGCAAAGTTTAGAATATGGTGGTTCTTTTGAAGTGATGTCACCTCTTCAATGTAGTTGGGCCTTCAGATTGTGAAGTGTCAACCTAGTTTGAAAGAGGAGTTGGATTATTCTAGTTGGTATCCCTCCATTCTAACTTAAATTTTTACTTTTGTTTTGCGGGTTCATTAGGGTCTTAGTCTCTTAGACCAAGCTGAAATGTGGTCAAAATCACTAAGGACTTGACTATCAAAGTCTATGCACTATGTTGGGTAAGCATTACCCTCAACTTGAGTGATCATAATTTGTAGTCTGTAGTGGTTATCTATCCTTTCCTAGCCTCACTCTCAGCCTCTCATCCGTCCACCTCATTTGCTTGTGCTGGTCCAGGAGTGATGAGCTTCGTGTCTTGGGGTTTGGGGATGACCTGCAGCTTGATGATTATTCTATAGCCCTACTAATGGAAATCTTGGATCATTCAATTTTCTCTTCCCTTGACCCTTCCTCAAGCTCACCAACAATCACCACCTCTTGTGAATGTTTACAGCTGAACTTGGCTCGATTTTCGGGTTCTAAGTATGAAGAGAATTAAAAGAAAATTTAAAATATATGGCAAGGCAACCACTTGTCCTTCAATTATCGACTTTCTATCTAATTTTCTTTTGGAAATTAGCTCTTTTGTAATGTTTCTTGGTTAAGTAAGGTGAGGGATTTGTGATGAGAACTGATCATCTTTCAATTTTTCATAACAGTAATTTTTTTGAAAGTGTGCCTTTTTGTTATAGCTTGAATGTTCTCCATCTTTATAAAGAGCTCCTAATTGAGCATGGAACAGTAAGAGTGATTGGATTTATATCTAAATTTCAGCTATACTTTTCATCGTATTTAATATCATTGTAGTATTGATTATTTTAAAATGTGCATTTGGCTCAAAGTTTGGTGATGTTAGTTGAATGGCTAGGTTTACCAAAATGTGTTGCTGATATATTTATATATATGTGTTTGTGTTGTGATATGGCAACAACTTGATTTCATGCTTAATGTCCACTTACATGTTGATCTTTCAGACTCCAATACTCTTGGATTTGATCTAAGACATCGAACCACTGGATATCAGCCTCATCCAGAAAGATGTCCCCCCTGCTACCATTGATGCCATGAAAAGGACGATCTCAGGCATGCTTGGTTTGCTTCCTTCAAATCAATTTCAAATCCTCGTCGAGGCTATGTGGGAACCTCTCTCGAGACTGCTGGTATCTTCGATGATGACTGAGTATATATATGAAATTTTCTTACGTCCATAACAATGCAAAGATACAAAATTACTTATTATTTGTAAGAGGTTATACAAAATTACTTTTTTTGTTAGCAAAGATACAAAATTACTTATTATCAACATCTTTATTACAGAAGTTACTAATATATCTTTTTTTTTTGTGTAGCATCTCTCTCTAGAGCTTTTTTCCAAAGTGGAGATGAATGATATTTGAACAATGCTATAGAATTTTAATTGGTCATTGTTCGTAGTTTTGGAGTATTTTGAAGTATAATAGATTAAAAGGATATTTGTAATGCTACAATGCAAAAAAAATACTTATTGATTACCTCTTAATCAATACGTTTACATATTCATGTATTAGTTTCATTATTATTCTAATAGTGTCTGTGATAAAAATATGATATTTGGATTTATATTGAATATATTTTGTTGGACTATATGAATTAATATGTTGTAAAAGGAAAAAAAAATTATGCATGTCAAAGGCGACACAATTTTGGATTTTGAATAATAGTTTGTATCGGTTTTAGATATATTTCTTGAAGAATCGTTGCCTAGTTTACTTATGTAGTGAGATGTTTTAATATTATGCTAAGTTTTTAAAATTGGGTTATGTTAGTAAATCGGAGATGGGTTATGTAGTAACTTGGAATATGTACTAAATCGGGTCATATTATATCATATCAGATTATGTAACATTCATATCCTTATATGTTACATTCATATCAGTAACCCTTATTATCATATCAGATTATATGAAATTTATATCGAAGAGTTTAATATGAATAATAATCAATTAGTAGCAAACAAGTACTCCCTCTGTTTTTTTTATTCTTCTCACTTGAAATCTTGATACTATTCATACTTAGAGAGAATATTCTCAATTCTTTTCAATTTATAAGAAAAATTATAGTTATGTAGAGTCGCGCACAGGAAAGTGAGAAGGATAAAAAAAATAGAGGGAGTAACAACTAGTGGCTAATAAGTGTTTCACTTAATTGCTAAGGTAGCTAATAAGTAACACCTTAAGTATATCAACTCATATTAAACTCATATGAAAAATAAGAATTAATAATTAGTAGCTAGTTAGTTAAAATTAGTAGCTAATAAGTAACAATTAGTTGCTAAGAAGTGTTTCACGTAGTTGCAAAGATAGCTAATAAGTTTCAACTCATATTCAACTCATATGAAGCTCATATATGAAGCCATGAAGTTTGTAATTGTAATCCAACTATTATGTTATTATTAATAACGCTTCAAGTGAATTCATATCAGAGAGGGGTTAAATTATGTCCAAGATTGAGTAAATAATATCAGAACATAACTCAATCATATCTTTTAAAAAACTATTTTTTTCCAATGATAAGTCGTGAAAGGAGTAATATGATTATTCAAGTAATAAGCCGTAAAAGTACTAATATGATTATCACATAACTACAATTAAGTCTAAGAGATATTACTACATTACTTTATTCCAATAATAAGCCGTGAAATGAGTAACATGATTACTCAAGTATTAATAAGCCGTCCAAGGACTAATATGTTATTACTTAAGTCAATTGATTAATTAATAAGCCATATAAATAAATAAAGATTCATATTACTCATTTAAGCCGTAAAAAGGAAATACGGTTTAATAGTAATCCAATTAATATGTAATAAATAATACATGTAAGAGTTTGTTATAACCATTGTTATTAAAGTCCCCATCCGGATTTTACGATCCTATGATTATACGATCTGAATTATATGTTCCGGAATGACCTTTTCGATCATGATCATATAAGAAAATATGTTCACTTTTAAATCCTTAACAACCATACAATCCATATCATAATTCATATCAAAGTGGGGTGGAATTATGTCCATAATTGATTAAATCATATCTGAACATCATTCAATCATATTATGTTCTTACTTATTTTGAATCATTTTTTATAAGATAAATCAACGCAACTATTATAGAAGTATAAATAAATATAAGTTATCGTATACGTAATTATTACTACATTACTTTATTCACTTTATTCCAATAATAAGCCGTGAAAGGAATAAGGAATTGGTATATTAAGCCATGAAAGACATGACTATGGTATTCGAATGAAGCCGTTATGAGATTAAGAGTAAGAGTGTTCCGACCGATTAATAGTATCGATGTTTAGGATATTATTAATAAAATTAGTCCAATTAATTGTATGGTTCGTTCCGAAATAAAAAATATATTATGTATCCCAATTAATTTTTGGCTCAACTAAGTAATTTATAGTTAATCATGAATTTGGTTTGGTATCATATGTTGAGGTAATCATATCAAGTTGTGAGAAAATCATATCAACGGAACGAGAATTCATATCAAGTTGTGAGAAAATCATATCAACCGGAACATAAATCATATCGAAGATTGAATCATAACATAAGTTATTAATTTCATGTTAATTAAAAAAAATCTTAATATAACGTATTATTTACTATGTATAGTTTATTTGAGATATGTACTAGTTCCAAATAAATAGTTATATATATATTTTTTTTTTTTTTTTTTTTTTTTTTATATATATATATATATATATATATATTTAACTAGAATAATACAAAAAAATTCAACCAACATCCAATGGTATTCAATCAACCCCTGTTTGTGTATGTAAATATGTGAAATTACACAATTACCCCCGTTAGCGGGCAAAGGTGCCCCACTAACTATTAGCGTTTTATCACTCCTTAGTATTATTGACTATTATATAATGAACGAGATGATAGGGTGTGTAACATTAGTCAATCATATATGAATGGGGAAGATTTGTGTCCTCATTTTAGGTTATCATATCAGAACATGAGTCCATCATGTCTTTTTTTTTTTTGACAAAGTTCAGGGTTGACTATCGAATGAACGAGTTTAAATTTCACTATTATCGATTGAACTGAGCGTGTTTAAATGTGACTATTATCTAATGAACGAGTTTAAATGTGAATATTACCGAACAAACGAGATTAAATATGAATATTACTGAAGGTTAAATGGGATTCCCAAGGTTGTGGGTCATTCGAGAGGAAGGGAATCTTCTGGTAATGTGCTCACGTGAGTAGCAGGTTCACTTTAAAATCCTTAACGACTATACAATTCATATCCTTTAATTTTATGATTTCGATTCTATGTTCTGGAAGAACCTATTTGATCTCGATCATATAAGAAAATATGTACACTATTCATGAATTGTTTATTAAGAAGAGAAAATATGGATAAGATAAATCAACGCAACTATTACAGAAGTATAAATAAATATAAGTTATCGCATACGTAATTTATAAATAATCGCATACCATAATTTTATAAATAATTGTGGTTACCCAATTATATCATATGTAATTGAAATCATATCAGATCAAGTGCAAATCTAATTTAAACGTCTTATAATCATATCATGTATAGGCTTCAATAGTCGACCTTAACGATAGGAGAAATAATGTACATTCTAATTTCAATGGTTTTATTTTAACTAGTAAAAGGGGATAATGTATGTTCTAATTCCTTGGTGATGGTTTTACTTTAATAAGTAAAAGGAAATAATGTACGTTCTTATTGTTGATGTTAATGTTTGTTTAGTGAAATCCTCCTAATGAGATAATGTACGATCTCATTGTTGATGTTCATGGTTTTATTCTAATTAGTAAAGGTTCAAAGGTTCTATGATGTAAATATTCGTTTATGGTTATGGTTTTACTTTAACAAATAAATTGAGATAATGTATTTAATAGAATGATGTTCGTTGTATCATCTAATCCAGGTTGGTTTCATTGTTGATGTTCATGGTTTTATTTTAATTTGTAAAGGTTGAAAATATTCTATGATGTTAATCTTCATTTACTTAATGGTGTTATTTTAATTACTAAAGGTTCGACGCTTGAACTTCAAATTTATTTTCTTTTTACAATTGTATCCATTGTTCAACCAATCATATCATAGCAAGTGTAACTCATATCATATAGAGTATAAATCATATGCAAACGTCTTCTAATCATATCATGAATGAAACTATAAATTATTTTGCACACAACACTTGAATATGTGGCGAGAGTTGATATTCACCATTTTAATTCTTTTATTTTCCAATTCAAATACCATTTCCGGATTTATTTTGGTTTCATATTCTTATTTATTTATAATGTAAGTGACATTATAATTTATGTTATTATATAGTAGTTTCATATTATATATATATATGTCAATCCCAAAAATAAGTCTAAATTGTCCTTCGCATTTACTAGATCAAAATGCACTAAGAGACTAATGTACTGTTCAAAAGAATTTACTAGAAATTATTATGCGTTACCTTATTTACTAGAAGTTATTATGCACACCGTCAAACAAAATATTAATTATACATTTATAGTTTATAATTTAAAAGATAATTTAAATAACATAAGTACTAGTACATAAGTTGATATGATTACTACACACTTTGATATAATTACTACAGAAGTTGATATGAGTACTATAGAAGATAATATGACTACTTCACACTTTGATATGAGTACTATACGGTTTGATATGAGTACTAGAAGGCTTGATATGTACATTATACAACATAAGTCGAAGGCCAAAAGGTGTGTAAACCGTACCCAAAATTAGGTGGCCCAAAGAAACACTGTGTAAACCGTACCCAAAATTAGGGGGGCCCAAAGAAACACTGTGTAAACCGTACCCAAAATTAGGGGGCCCAATGAAACACTACCAAGATGAAGGAAATGTTCAACTACAGCCCAAATAAAACCAAAAATCCGACAACTACCCCCAAACAAAACAACCGAGAAACATTGGATCCATATGCAAAGCTATCAGCCCAGTCAAAAAGGCTTTTTTTTGGTTTTATTATGGTACTACAAACCTACATTGTTTGCAAAAGGCTTTTTTTGTTTTCTGTTTAATGGGCTTCTTCATAGCCTGCTTCATGCACACAACCTTTGTGGCCAAACACATGCCTTCTAAATTTTGGGCTCATATTTACTCTTTGTTTATATATATTTCACTTTATTTTCATATTTCAAAGTTCAATATATTTTAGTCAATTGAAATATGATAACTTAATTTATTATTCCAATATATTTCCTTAATAAATTAGTTCCCTTCCTTAACATATGACATAAACATTTACATTTACATTAAATTTCAATATATTTTAGTCAATTGAAATATGATAACATTTAACATACATATATAGCTACATTTTCCATTGTATACAAAAGCGACCCTGTTCAATTCACTACTACAAAAAAGGCTTAGGAAACCGGTTGAAAATGGCCTAGGAAATCGGACTACAACCAGTCTCCATCTCACATGTGTCCTTGGTTAGGAGACCGGTTATGATGCCTGGTCTCTTTGTTTATTTGGGAGACCAGTTGACAGCTATAACCAATCTCTTAGGTAAGCGTTTATATCTTGTGGCAAACCATTTTCTCCATCCAATACTCTATCATTTGCACATCCAGCTCCTTCTCTAGAGCTATCGCTTTTCCGCTCATCATCTTTTTCAGTGCCGATTAAATTCACTTGCTCTGACAATTGACCGAATATATTTGAAGTCTCAGATGATCCAGCATGTTCTTCATTGGTTAGAGTGAAAAGATCCTTTAAATCTCTAGCTTTAAAGAACCTTCGCTGCTGCGGATTCTTCAATATCTTATTAGTCAAAAAATGCTTGTAGATCTGCCTATGATACACTTTCTCTTCTTGTAATATCCCGAAAATTTAAACTTGCTTAACTTAAATAATAATAATTAGTGGTTAAATTTTTCCTTTAATTATAATTTATGGCTAAAATTTGTTACTCTATATCCGAGTAATGATAAAAAGATATTTAGTTCTTTAATTAAATATATGTTGTATGTATTACAAGAATTGCAAATATTAACAAGTGAAGGTGAGATTAATTACTAACATTAGAAAAAGTAAGAAGAGAATGGATAAACAACTAATTACTAAAGTTTTAGAAAGTACCTCTAATCAAATGATGGTGTTAATAATAAGGAAAGAAAAGGAGAAAGAAAGAAAGATTAATAAGGAAAAAATAAAAAATTTAAACTACTGTTTTCATCTCCAATTTTCCTTCACAAGAAACCCATCAAGGAAATTTTAATCCAAAGATGGATCTTTATACACACAAAAAACTCAAATTCAATTAAAAACTCCAATTCAAACCAAACCCACCCTCAAAATCCAATTTTTATCACTTGATCAATCCAAATTATGAAAAAAATTAGAGTATGATGAACCAACTATGGCTATAAATAGCCATCCTTCCTCCCTCAAATCACCACACATCCACCACCCTATCTTCCACCATCTTCATTCCGTCGGAGCTGCTCCTATTCTCGCCGGAAACCGCCACCAAAACACCCCTCAAACTCCTCTATTTTCGCCCCACACCACTCCCTCTCTTTCCCCTGAACCAAACCACCTGCCCACCACCCTCGCACCACCGCAGCGCCGCTGCGCTGCCGCCCCTACACGCACCACCACGATGTCCTGTGCGCCACCACCGCACCGCCAACCACCCGCATACTTCTATTCTCTCTCCTTCTCTCGGTCGTCTTCTCTCTCTCGCCCCAACTTTCTCTCGTGCTCCTTTCTCCCTCCTCGTCGCGCCGACGAACCACCTCCCAGAACCGCCTGATTCCGCGCCTCCCTCCGCGACGCCTCGCCACTGCTGCCGGAGCTCCACCACGACGCCAGCCAGCTGTCCTTCCTCCCCTGTTTTCGTGCCTGCTCAACTGAGCAGGAGGTATGTAAAATACCTCTTTATGTTTTAAGTTATGATTTGGGTAGATATTAGTCTAGGCCCAAATACCTCAAACAATATAGAACTCTAAATTGGGCTCAAAACTGAATTTTCTTATTATGTACATGAACCATGTTAGTTCATACCTTTAATTTATTAACTAAGCTTTTAAGAAAAGGAACTTAATTAGTCATGTATTGTAATAGTAATTGTCAAGTTACTCTTGTATTCTGAAAATCGTAAATGAATATTATTAATTTTATGATTAGTTGGGCTACGATAACTGAATTTATTTTATAACTTGTTGAAGATAATTAAATTGAATAATGGACATAGTAGTGTAAATATATGACAAGTAAAATTATAATCCTATAAATCAAAGTAACGTAAGTAAAGCCTAAACATTGAGTATCTGTAACCTCAACAACGATATTAAATAATGAATGTAATCTTAATAACTAAAAGTCAAAATGTTAAAATAAAATGAATACTTATATTTTCACTGCCCGATTTCATGGTTAGATTAAAAGGAGAGAATATTACAGCCTCCATCGGGCTTTCAAGATTATTAAGCAGGAATTGAGGTAACATCTATTGCTAACACCCACGATCCCCTTCGAAATGTGTTTGTGAAATGATGTCTATAATTATGTTAAGGATTTTGTGATATGGATTGTGGGATACTTAAATTATTTTCGAATGAGTTTCGTAAATGATGATCTTATGAGTTATTGATGTTCAAGTATGATTCATGAAATATTTATGGCTTATGCCGATGAATGCTAAACAAACGAAACATGATAAATAAAAGTGAAAGAGGTCCTGGCAGTATAATGTTACGCTTATCTACTTTATGGTCGTGCACGTACCTTCGCACCCGCCGTACACCCAACAAGGGAGTCGGGCTCCTTGAGGGGTACTGCATGTTATGTTACTACTCTATTTTGGTGCGAGCGGTGTATCCAACAAGGGAGCTGGGCTCCTTGAGGATCATCGCATGGTGGGAGACGTCCCACATGTCTATACTCGCTAGTTACCAAACTAAAAGATGAAAATATAATGGGAACTTATGAAGTTTCAAGACGCTACTTATAATTGTTCACCTTACTATTATTTTATTATTGATTTCTAATGTGTTTTATCATATTCTCTTCTCCCTGTTTGCAAATAAAATGAATTGAAATGAATTTACGTTGTTAGGGTAGTATGTTACTGAGCTTCGGCTCACGATGTTGCTTTTGGTTTTAGGTACTGATGAAGGTGACGGGATGGCCTAGAAGTGAGGATGGTCAACCACTTTACGATTATGAAAACTATATTGGTAGTGTAATCTAAACTTATGATCACTAGAACATGAACTTAGTTTAACTATAACTACGTAATTATCAATGTTTAGCTATTTATATCTATATAAGTAAGATGCTTACGAGCTTCAATGATTATAACATGTTTAGTTCATGAAGGAATGTTTGCCTTGTATTTTCCCGAACGGAAAATACGGCGATAGAGCGCACCGACCATCTAAGTTTCGCTGCTAATGATGGATTAAGTAACTTAAAATTGATGTTTAGAGGTCGGGGCGTTACACTTCTATAGTTCCACGTGTGATTAATCTGAAAACAGTTACATCCCGTGTCTGACCAATACGCCAAGCACGTTCCCTGGCCTATTAACATAGTTAGATATCATGGTCAACAGTGTTGGGAACAAACGATTTCCAAATCTTCTTTGAATAGGCATAAGAAGTACATAATAAATGGCAAGAGCGACCAAACAATACAACAGTTCATTGGAAAATCTATGAGAAACAGAAAAAGATCCTTTAACTGGTAAGTGCAAGGAAAGCCTATAAAAATTGTACTGACCTGCATATCTGTTGATGGGTTCCAATCTGAGTCAAATATGATCACCCAGTTAGATTTGTCCCTAAACCCCCAACTTTGGTTGTTAGTATGAAGATAAATACATCAGTTGAATTATTAAATTCATCTATCAAGGCCATCCTCTGTTTAATTGTTGTAAGACCATCCATTCTCCTGTAGCTATACTCATTAGCAATCAGAAAATTTTCAAGGATATCAAGCATCTGCTGAGTTTGTGAGAAAAGAAACCACTTTCATTTTCCCACTGCGTTCAGGATTACCATAGTCTGGATTATGTGAAGAGTGCTCTCTCTCAAGGAGATCAGGATGGTTACATATCTTACGCATCACATCAATACCATACAGAGAATTTCTACTCCCATCAAAAATCTGCTCCACCTCAGAGCTAGCAAGGAAAGCTCTATAAATTGATTGTTGCTCAGGAGTTAGACTACAGAACAGGACATGCTCAGTCTTCTTCGGAAGCTGAGCATTCACATCAGCCTTCATACGCCGCAACAGGTAAGGCATAGTTAGATCACGCAAGACAACTGCACACCTGATCCATGAACTTGCACTTGAATTCCTTGTGCAGAGACACCCGCCTACACACAAGCGCCTACGACACTCGCTAATACAAACTCATTTGGGCTCTCATCACAACTCCTCCTAAAATCTAAAAAGGCCATTAAAGCCTCTTCAGCATAACCGTGCTGAGCATAAATTGTAACCATGGTAGACCAATATATCAAGTTTCTCTTATGCATTTTATAAAGCACATTGTGTGCATACCAAATAATACCCAGTTTTGAGTATAAATGCATGAGGATATTTCCCAGAAAAACGTCATACCCAATACGAGAGACAAGAAATAATCAATTTAACTTTATAATTATTCTCACAAAATATTCATCAACTCACTCAGATTACAAACTAAAAAAACTCTAAATATTCATCAACTAAGAGGAAGTATTTTCTAACCTGTTAACTAAGAGGAAGTATTTTGCAAATATTCATCAACTAAGTTTGCACAACATTCATACCTCATTCATAATTCCAAATTCTTACTTCATAAATTATCACCTCAAACAAAATTCATTCAAATTCCAAGCACCTAAATAACAAAAAAATCAATTTCAACGTAATTGATTTTTCGCTAAATTTTCTGAGGATGGAGGAGAGGAATCACGAAGCTTTTGGGCGAATTCTCTCAAAATGAATAAAAGGGGGTCAATTAACTTTAATGGCCGAAATTACCATTTTGTCCCTGGTAGGGGCAACTACCCGCCCATCCCGGGTATGGGAATATCGTGAAGTATTGTCCCATACCCGGTAGTGGGCGGTAGTTGCCCCTACCAGGGTAAAAAAGTAATTTCGCGAATTAAAGCAAGGGCATGAGCGTAATTTCAAAGGGAGCTGGTGTTAGAACCCTTATTTTCCCGTTGCAAACTAAGGAATAATACAGAACTATTTCGTCGCTTCTTACTCCGCCTCTTTCTCTATCCTCCCTTCACCTCCGCCGCCATCACAACAACCACTTCGTCTTAGATTCCCTCAAATTTTGTTCCTTCAAATTTACACCGATTCCACTTGATAATTCTCTATCTAAGGTTATCTTTAATTTCAATTTTGTTTTTTGATTATACGTTTTTTTTTTCTTGTTTTTTTTTTTCTGTGTTTGTAATGTTTTGTTAAGGTTTTGACCTTATTACTTGCTGAATTGGTGTTCCCTGAAACTTTGAGTATTTTAATTTAGTTTGAGATCGGTAATTGTGTATGTGAATTGTGAGATTGAGGTTTTTCGTAGTGATTTTTTGAAGTAATCTGAGTTCGGATTTTATTGCGAACTTTCATTAGTCTGGAATTTTTGGTTCGTTTAGGTTTAAATTTGCATTCTCTCTCTTGATCGGAAAATGGACCGTCGTATTGCGATGTTTCGCAATTCTCAATTTGTTAATGGCTACTTCCTCCTTTCCGGGGTAAACATTTTTATTTGAAACCCATTAAAAAAACGAACACCCGGAAATTCTTTAAACATCAATCAAGAACCGTTTTATTCAATTTCATTTCTGCTGATTGACGCACGTGATGAAGTATTGAAGCATGTAATCACAAAATATTCTCCCTTTTCTCTTGCTCTTGAAACCCTCCGGGAAGCATTAAGTACTCTTTCTCTCTCTTTTAACTGTATAGTTGGTCAAGTTTTTGAAGTTACTGCTAAATATCAACAAAGAACATCTTTTTTTTGATAGATGAAGCATAATTCTTAATATGATTAGTTCAACAATGCATATTTTCTTATGTTGGGGGGGTTGTTTGTTTGCTTCTTGTTATTTGTAGCAACTAGCAATGTATAGTATATGGTATGATTGATTAAGGTATGAAGTAGTTTGAGTCAAAAATAGTTTCTTTTTTTATTTCAATTTGCTATTAATTATAGGATGTGTGGATTAGTTTGGGGTTTGTTAGCTATTTTGATGATTGGTACCTTTTTTATTGAAGAAAAATGGTAAGGAGAAGGACGCTATTGGACCGAAACATTTTGTAGGGTAGGTTTTGTCCAGCTTTGCAAGTTAGGCTCTTCGGAGTAGGGGGAAGGATAAGGGAAATTCACACCGCCAAGATATAGGACTAATCTATGTTACTTAGACTACTCGTTTTAAACCCAAATCGATGATCCTCTAATAATCGAAACTAGACTAGTAATAGATTGAACATCGAGTGGTCGAGCCTTACATGCGGATTGTTGATTTATGAACCTAGTTTTCAGTCGTTTACTCTTAAATGGTAGTACATTTTAGCATCATTTCTTTCCTTCCCTTTTATCTGGAATTTGTGTATCTTACGTTTAGTTTTATAGTAATGTATCTCTGGCTATTTACTTAGATGAAATTGTTCTTATATTAGGAAGATCCAAGATATGTATCTCTTTGGGCAAAGTTTAGAATATGGTGGTTCTTTTGAAGTGATGTCATCTCTTCAATGTAGTTGGGCCTTCAGATTGTGAAGTGTCAACCTAGTTTGAAAGAGGAGTTGGATTATTCTAGTTGGAATCCCTCCATTCTAACTTAAATTTTAACTTTTGTTTTGCGGGTTCATTAGGGTCTTAGTCTCTTAGAACAAGCTGAAATGTGGTCAAAATCACTAAGGACTTGACTATCAAAGTCTATGCACCGTGTCTTTGGGTAAGCATTACCCTCAACTTGAGTGATCATAATTTGTAGTCTGTAGTGGTTATCTCTCCTTTCCTAGCCTCACTCCCAGCCTCTCATCCGTCCACCTCATTGGCTTGTGCTGGTCCAGGAGTGATGAGCCTGTGTCTTGAGGCTGGGGATGACCTGCAGCTTGATGATTATTCTATAGCCCTACTAATGGAAATCTTGGATCATTCAATTTTCTCTTCCTCTGACCCTTCCTCAAGCTCACCAACAATCACCACCTCTTGTGAATGTTTACAGCTGAACTTGGCTCGATTTTCGGGTTCTAAGTATGAAGAGAATTAAAAGAAAATTTAAAATATATGGAAAGGCAGCCACTTGTCCTTCAATTATCGACTTTCTATCTAATTTTCTTTTGGAAATTAGCTCTTATGTAATGTTTCTTGGTTAAGTAAGGTGAGGGATTTGTGATGAGAACTGATCATCTTTCAATTTTTCCTAACAGTAATTTTTTTAAAAGTGTGCCTTTTTGTTGTAGCTTGAATGTTCTCCATATTTATAAAGAGCTCCTAATTGAGCATGGAACAGTAAGAGTGATTGTATTTATATCTAAATTTCAGCTATACTTTTCATCGTATTTAATATCATTGTAGTATTGATTATTTTAAAATGTGCATTTGGCTCAAAGTTTGGTGATGTTAGTTGAATGGCTAGGTTTACCAAAATGTGTTGCTGATATATTTATATATATGTGTGTGTGTTGTGATATGGCAACAACTTGATTTCATGCTTAATGTCCACTTACATGTTGATCTTTCAGACTCCAATACTCTTGGATTTGATCTAAGACATCGAACCACTGGATATCAGCCTCATCCAGAAAGATGTCCCCCCTACTACCATCGATGCCATGAAAAGGACGATCTCAGGCATGCTTGGTTTGCTTCCTTCAAATCAATTTCAAATCCTTGTCGAGGCTATGTGGGAACCTCTCTCGAGACTGCTGGTATCTTCGATGATGACTGAGTATATATATGAAATTTTATCACGTCCATAACAATGCAAAGATACAAAATTACTTATTATTTGTAAGAGGTTATACAAAATTACTTTTTTTTGTTGGCAAAGATACAAAATTACTTATTATCAACATCTTTATTACAGAAGTTACTAATATATCTTTTTTTTGTGTGTAGCATCTCTCTCTAGAGATTTTTTTCCAAAGTGGAGATGAATGATATTTGAACAATGCTCTAGAATTTTAATTGGTCATTGTTCGTAGTTTTGGAGTATTTTGGAGTATTTTGAAGTATAATAGATTAAAAGGATATTTGTAATGCTACAATGCAAAAAAAAACTTATTGATTACCTCTTAATCAATACGTTTACATATTCATGTAGTATTAGTTTCATTATTATTCTAATAGTGTCTGTGATAAAAATATGATATTTGGATTTATATTGAATATATTTTGTTGGACTATATGAATTAATATGTTGTAAAAGGAAAAAAAAAATTATGCATGTCAAAGGCGACTCAATTTTGGATTTTGAATAATATTTTGTATCGGTTTTAGATATATTTCTTGAAGAATCGTTGCCTAGTTTACTTATGTAGTAAGATGTTTTAATATTATGCTATGTTTTTAAAATCGGGTTATGTTAGTAAATCGGAGATGGGTTATATAGTAACTTGGAATATGTACTAAATTGGGTCATATCATATCATATCAGATTATGTAACCTTCATATCCTTATATGTTACATTCATATCAGTAGCCCTTATTATCATATCAGATTATATGAAATTTATATCGAAGAGTTTAATATGAATAATAATCAATTAGTAGCAAATAAGTACTCCCTCTGTTTTTTTTATTCTTCTCACTTGGAATCTTGATACTATTCATACTTAGAGAGAATATTCTCAATTCTTTTCAATTTATAAGAAAAATTATAGTTATGTAGAGTCGCGCACAGGAAAGTGAGAAGGATAAAAAAAATAGAGGGAGTAACAACTAGTGGCTAATAAGTGTTTCACTTAATTGCTAAGGTAGCTAATAAGTAACACCTTAAGTATATCAACTCATATTAAACTCATATGAAAATAAGAATTAACAATTAGTAGCTAGTTAGTTAAAATTAGTAGCTAATAAGTAACAATTAGTTGCTAAGAAGTGTTTCACGTAGTTGCAAAGGTAGCTAATAAGTTTCAACTCATATTCAACTCATATGAAGCTCATATATGAAGCCATGAAGTTTGTAATTGTAATCCAATTACTACGTGATAACCAATATATTTAAGAGTGTGTAATGTAACCAACTATTATGTTATTATTAATAACGCTTCAAGTGAATTCATATCAGAGAGGGGTTAAATTATGTCCAAGATTGAGTAAATAATATCAGAACATAACTCAATCATATCATTTAAAAAACTATTTTTTTCCAATGATAAGTCGTGAAAGGAGTAATATGATTATTAAAGTAATAAGCCGTGAAAGTACTAATATGATTATCACATAACTACAATTAAGTCTAAGAAATATTACTACATTACTTTATTCCAATAATAAGCCGTGAAATGAGTAACATGATTATTCAAGTATTAATAAGCCGTCCAAGGATTAATATGTTATTACTTAAGTCAATTGATTAATTAATAAGCCACATAAATAAATAAAGATTCATATTACTCATTTAAGCCGTAAAAAGGAAATGCGGTTTAATAGTAATCCAATTAATATGTAATAAATAATACATGTAAGAGTTTGTTATAACCATTGTTATTAAAGTCCCCATCCGGATTTTACGATCCTATGATTTTACGATCTGAATTATATGTTCCGGAATGACCTTTTCTATCATGATCATATAAGAAAATATGTTCACTTTTAAATCCTTAACAACCATACAATCCATATCATAATTCATATCAAAGTGGGGTGGAATTATGTCCATAATTGATTAAATCATATCTGAATATCATTCAATCATATTATGTTCTTACTTATTTTGAATCATTTTTTATAAGATAAATCAATTCAACTATTATAGAAGTATAAATAAATATAAGTTATCGTATACGTAATTATTACTACATTACTTTATTCACTTTATTCCAATAATAAGCCGTGAAAGGAATAAGGAATTGGTATATTAAGCCATGAAAGACATGACTATGGTATTCGAATGAAGCCGTTATGAGATTAAGAGTAAGAGTGTTCCGACCGATTAATAGTATCTGATGTTTAGGATATTATTAATAAAATTAGTCCAATTAATTGTATGGTTCGTTCCGATATGAAATATATTATGTATCCCAATTAATTTTTGGCTCAACTAAGTAATTTATAGTTAATCATGAATTTGGTTTGATATCATATGTTGAGGTAATCATATCAAGTTGTGAGAAAATCATATCAACGGAACAGAATTCATATCAAGTTGTAAGAAAATCATATCAACTGGAACATAAATCATATCGAAGATTGAATCATAACATAAGTTATTAATTTCATGTTAATTAGAAAAAATCTTAATATAACGTATTATTTACTATGTATAGTTTATTTGAGATTGTACTAGTTCCAAATAAATAGTTATATATATATATATAGTTATATATATATATATATATATATATATATATATAGTTATATATATATATATATATATATATATATATATATATATATATATATATATATATATATATATAACTATATATATAACTAGAATAATACAAAAAAATTCAACCAACATCCAATGGTATTCAATCAACCCCTGTTTGTGTATGTAAATATGTGAAATTACACAATTACCCCCGTTAGCGGGCAAAGGTGCCCCACTAACTATTAGCGTTTTATCACTCCTTAGTATTATTGACTATTATATAATGAACGAGATGATAGGGTGTGTAACATTAGTCAATCATATATATTAATGGGGAGGATTTGTGTCCTCATTTTAGGTTATCATATCAGAACATAAGTCCATCATGTCATTTTTTTTTTGACAAAGTTCAGGGTTGACTATCGAATGAACGAGTTTAAATTTCACTATTATCGATTGAACTGAGCGTGTTTAAATGTGACTATTATCGAATGAACGAGTTTAATTGTGAATATTACCAAACAAACGAGATTAAATATGAATATTACTGAAGGTTAAATGGGATTCCCAAGGTTGTGGGTCATTCGAGAGGAAGGGAATCTTCTGGTAATGTGCTCACGTGAGTAGCAGGTTCACTTTAAAATCCTTAACGACTATACAATTCATATCCTTTAATTTTATGATTTCGATTCTATGTTCTGGAAGAACCTATTTGATCCCGATCATATAAGTAAATATGTACACTATTCATGAATTGTTTATTAAGAAGAGAAAATATGGATAAGATAAATCAACGCAACTATTACAGAAGTATAAATAAATATAAGTTATCGCATACGTAATTTATAAATAATCGCATACCATAATTTTATAAATAATTGTGGTTACCCAATTATATCATATGTAATTGAAATCATATCAGATCAAGTGCAAATCTAATTTAAACGTCTTATAATCATATCATGTATAGGCTTCAATAGTCGACCTTAACGATAGGAGAAATAATGTACATTCTAATTTCAATGGTTTTATTTTAACTAGTAAAAGGGGATAATGTATGTTCTAATTCCTTGGTGATGGTTTTACTTTAATAAGTAAAAGGAAATAATGTACGTTCTTATTGTTGATGTTAATGTTTGTTTAGTGAAATCCTCCTAATGAGATAATGTACGATCTCATTGTTGATGTTCATGGTTTTATTCTAATTAGTAAAGGTTCAAAGGTTCTATGATGTTAATATTCGTTTATGGTTATGGTTTTACTTTAACAAATAAATTGAGATAATGTTTTCAATAGAATGATGTTCGTTGTATCATCTAATCCGGTTGGTTTCATTGTTGATGTTCATGGTTTTATTTTAATTAGTAAAGGTTGAAAATTTTCTATGATGTTAATCTTCGTTTACTTAATGGTGTTTTTTTAATTACTAAAGGTTCGACGCTTGAACTTCAAATTTATTTTCTTTTTTACAATTGTATCCATTGTTCAACCAATCATATCATAGCAAGTGTAAATAATATCATATGGAGTATAAATCATATGCAAACGTCTTCTAATCATATCATGAATGAAACTATAAATTATTTTGCACACAACACTTGAATATGTGGCGAGAGTTGATATTCACCATTTCAATTCTTTTATTTTCCAATTCAAATACCATTTTCCGAATTTATTTTGGCTTCATATTCTTATTTATTTATAATGTAAGTGACATTATAATTTATGTTATTATATAGTAGTTTCATATTATATATATATGTCAATCCCAAAAATAAGTCT
The DNA here is from genome assembly GCA_947648045.1 of Beta corolliflora. Taxonomy (NCBI): domain Eukaryota; kingdom Viridiplantae; phylum Streptophyta; class Magnoliopsida; order Caryophyllales; family Amaranthaceae; genus Beta; species Beta corolliflora. The sequence continues at coordinate 199,407 of CANSZD010001218.1, forward strand.
AAATTATCCTTCACATTTACTAGATCAAAATGCACTAAGAGACTACTGTACTGTTCAAAAGAATTTACTAGAAGTTATTATGCGTTACCTTATTTACTAGAAGTTATTATGCACACCGTCAAACAAAATATTAATTATACATTTATAGTTAATAATTTAAAAGATAATTTAAATAACATAAGTACTAGTACAGAAGTTGATATGATTACTACACACTTTGATATAATTACTACAGAAGTTGATATGAGTACTATAAAAGATAATATGACTACTTCACACTTTGATATGAGTACTATACGGTTTGATATGAGTACTAGAAGGTTTGATATATTCATTATACAACATGAGTCGAAGGCCGAAAGGTGTGTAAACCGTACCCAAAATTAGGGGGGACTCAAAGAAACAATGTGTAAACGAATGCAGAAAATTAGGGGGCCCAATGAAACCTTTGTGTAAACCGTACCCAAAATTAGGGGGCCCAAAGAAACACTACCAAGATGAAGGAAATGTTCAACTACAAGTCCAAATAAAACCAAAAATCCGACAACTACCCCCAAACAAAACAACCGAGAAACATTGGATCCATATGCAAAGCTATCGGCCTGATCAAAAAGGCTTTTTTTTTGTTTTATTATGGTACTACAAACCTACATTGTTTGCAAAAGGCTTTTTTGTTTTTTGTTTAATGGGCTTCTTCATAGCCTGTTTCATGCACACAACCTTTGTGGCCAAACACATGCCTTCTAAATTTTGGGCTCATATCTACTCTTTGTTTATATATATTTCACTTTATTTTCATATTTCAAAGTTCAATATATTTTAGTCAATTGAAATATGATAACTTAATTTATTATTCCAATATATTTCCTTAATAAATTAGTTCCCTTCCTTAACATGTGACATAAACATTTACATTTACATTAAATTTCAATATATTTTAGTCAATTGAAATATGATAACATTTAACATACATATATAACTACATTTTCCATTGTATACAAAAGCGACCATGTTCAATTCACTACTACAAAAAAGGCTTAGGAAACCGGTTGAAAACGGCCTAGGAAACCGGACTACAACCAGTCTCCATCTCACAGGTGTCCTTGGTTAGGAGACCGGTTATGATACCTGGTCTCTTTGTTTATTTGGGAGATCAGTTGACAGCTATAACCAATCTCTTAGGTAAGCGTTTATATCTTGTGGCAAGCCATTTTCTCCATCCAATACTCTATCATTTGCACATCCAGCTCCTTCTCTAGAGCTATTGCTTTTCTGTTCATCATCTTTTTCAGTGCCGATTAAATTCACTTGCTCTGACAATTGACCGAATATATTTGAAGTCTCAGATGATCCAGCATGTTCTTCATTGGTTAGAGTGAAAAGATCCTTTAAATCTCTAGCTTTAAAGAACCTTCGCTGCTGCGGATTCTTCAATATCTTATTAGTCAAAAACTGCTTGTAGATCTGCCTATGATACACTTTCTCTTCTATAGTTCCACGTGTGATTAATCTGAAAACAGTTACATCCCTTATCTAACCAATACGCCAAGCACGTTCCCTGGCCTATTAACATAGTCAGATATCATGGTCAACAGTGTTGGGAACAAACGATTTCCAAATCTTCTTTGAATAGGCATAAGAAGTACATAATAAATGGCAAGAGCGACCAAACAATACAACAGTTCATTGCAAAATCTATGAGAAACAGAAAAAGATCCTTTAACTGGTAAGTGCAAGGAACGCCTATAAAAATTGTACTGACCTGCATATCTGTTGATGGGTTCCAATCTGAGTCAAATATGATCACCCAGTTAGATTTATCCCTAAACCCCCAACTTTGGTTGTTAGTATGAAGATAAATACATCAATTGAATTAATAAATTCATCTATCAAGGCCATCCTCTATTTAATTGCTGTAAGACCATCCATTCTCCTGTAGCTATACTCATTAGCAATCAGAAAATTTTCAAGGATATCAAGCATCTGCTGAGATTGTGAGAAAAGAAACCACTTTCATTTTCCCACTGCGTTCAGGATTACCATAGTCTGGATTATGTGAAGAGTGCTCTCTCTCAAGGAGATCAGGATGGTTACATATCTTACGCATCACATTAATACCATACAGAGAATTTCTACTCCCATCAAAAAATCGCTCCACCTCGAGCTAGCAAGGAAAGCTCTATAAATTGATTGTTGCTCAGGAGTTAGACTACAGAACAGGACATGCTCAGTCTTCTTCGGAAGCTGAGCATTCACATCAGCCTTCATACGCCGCAACAGGTAAGGCATAATTATATCACGCAAGACAACTGCACACCTGATCCATGAACTTGCACTTGAATTCCTTGTGCAGAGACACCCGCCTGCACACAAGCGCCTACGACACTCGCTAATACAAACTCATTTGGGCTCTCATCACAACTCCTCCTAAAATATAAAAAGGCCATTAAAGCCTCTTCAGCATAACCGTGCTGAGCATAAATTGTAACCATGGTAGACCAATATATCAAGTTTCTCTTATGCATTTTATAAAGCACATTGTGTGCATACCAAATAATACCCAGTTTTGAGTATAAATGCATGAGGATATTTCCCAGAAAAACGTCATACCCAATACGAGAGACAAGAAATAATCAATTTAACTTTATAATTATTCTCACAAAATATTCATCAACTCACTCAGATTACAAACTAAAAAAACTCTAAATATTCATCAACTAAGAGGAAGTATTTTCCAACCTGTTAACTAAGAGGAAGTATTTTGCAAATATTCATCAACTAAGTTTGCACAACATTCATACCTCATTCATAATTGCAAATTCTTACTTCATAAATTATCACCTCAAACAAAATTCATTCAAATTCCAAGCACAAATAACAAAAAAATCAATTTCAACGTAATTGATTTTTCGCTGAATTATATTTTTGCTGCATTTAATTTTCGCTAAATTTCCTGAGGATGGAGGAGAGGAATCGCGAAGCTTATGGGCGAATTCTCTCAAAATGAATAAAAGGGGGTCAGTTAACTTTAATGGCCGAAATTACCATTTTGCCCCTGGTAGGGGCAACTACCCGCCCATCCCGGGTATGGGAATATCGCGACTCGAAACAACAGAGGGACGAGAGCAGAGAAAAGAGGAGGATAGACGCATCAGAGAACAGAGGACGAATACAGAGGAAAGACGAAGCGTCGTTCATCTGATTCTTCATATACATCTGGAGTTTATCTCTCTCTTCTCTTAGTTTATGTTATTTAATTTCGTTATTACTTTGTTTAATTTCAGATTTTTATTTTCGATTAGTTGGGTCAATTTAAATTCGATGTCTAGCTAAATTTCTATATTTTAGGACTAGACTAGTTGTTGGCTCGGGCGATGCCCCTAATAATTTATCAATGTGAAATTGAAGTATTGAATCAAACACTTGAGAAATTAAAAGTGGAAAAAAAAGAGTTATAGGTATTGAATTGTGCTTAGGAAGTGATGTCCAGTTCCTTTTAAATTTTCTACATAGTAAATTATAATATGAATTATTCATCAATATAACATCGGCTTCAAGAGAGTACATATTTATAAATATATAATTACTTATAAAAAATATAATACAATCTTTTTTTAGATGTAGGTTAATATGTAAAAATACAACCGATGCAATGAAATGGTGTAGTAGTGTTAATTATGGTGGTTATAAAAAATTAAAGAGCTTTTGTTTTAATATAAGATTGCTGAAAGGTAGGACACGGTATTATTAACAATAGCTTAATGAGTATTAATATATACATTTGTATTTAATTGTCTTAAATGTATTTGATTGTCTTAAAAATAGAAAATTATATTGTCTTTAAATATATTCTTTTTCCCATAAAGACCAATATGAGATAATAGAGTAGTTGGTTAGTGCATTTGTATATAAAATGAGAGGTCATGAGTTCGAGTCTTATAACACACATTTTTATTGTTTAATATTTCTCATTTAATTGTGTGGGGGAGGGGGAGTACATGTGGCAGCATGACATTGTTTTGTCTTGGGTTTTAGATATATATATATATATATATATATATATATATATATATATATATATATATATATATATATATATATATATATATATATATATATATATATATATATATATATATATATATATATATATATATAGATGTAGTCTTTTATTTTCTGTCAATAAATTGAACTAAGTTGTTTGGATTGATTTATTTTAATTGCAATTTGATAATCTTGTTTTATTTCATACTATTAGTATGGCCAATTGATTGTATGTTTAAGGTATTGAATTATTAGCGGAAGTGAAAGTTCAATATAAGTTCGTGGGGTTATCAAACGTCAAGTAGTATAATTTTAGGAATAGTTATACACTTGGGGTGGTCTTTTATATGAATTCTTGTTCGTAATGGGTTTATATTAATTGTTATGACCACGGAAGTAGGCGTAAGATTATTATTAATACACGTTTTCTACCTTGGGAGATGAGATAATATATCCTAGGAAATTCGATCATTGTAATACAATAGTTTTTAATCGGACAACTAGTTTAATTTCATTGTAGAAAGTAATTGGCGAAATCTAAGTCCTAGAACTATCTCTCATATTTTGTTTATACTTATTGTCTGACGTTTTTTTAGAGTTAGAATTAGTTTAGTTCTTATTTTAGTAGTCTATTTTATCACCACCATTCACTGTTTCTGGATCGTCTAAATAATATTGGAACCTCTTAATTTGGTAGTTGATCATACCTCCTTGTGGGAAACGATACCTTGCTCAACCTATACTATTATACTTGACCCGTACACTTGCCGAAATTGTAGGTATATTTTAGGCCGACCAGCGTGGCTGACCGAGAAGAAGACCGAGAGAGAAAAAGGAAGAAACCGAAGGGGAGGAGGTAACCGTGGGGAAGAGAGAGAAAGAAAAGAGGGAGAAAATTAGGGTGAGTGATTTTTAGTGTGGGAATTTTGGGTTTATATAGGTAACCCCTTGTGGGCTTAGGAAAATGTGTTTGGACTTTTAAAATCAATGATTGGGTGCTTGAGTTGAGTTGGGCTCCTCTAACCCATTTTAAAATCTTTTATACTACAACTCAAAAATAATTAAACTATTAAATAACTTTCAAAGTATGACTAAATAAAATATTTGATTATTTAAAAACATTAAATAATCCCTTTGACTTTAAAATAGTCAACACTTAAGAATTTAATTATTTAAATACTAAAATATATATAAATACACATTAAAATATATTTATAAAATTTATAAAATTGTGAGGGATTACACCGGCAGTCTTCCTCCTCCTTCCCATTTAGCCCAGTCAGTGCACGATAGCAAGAGACCTTATTATGCGCCTAGAGAGGGTTTTAGAGCGGGTTGTTCCGAAATTTAGTTAACAATCTAGCAATTTCGTGAAGTGCTATAATTACAACCAAAGAACAAATGCTTATTTGCTTTTTGGAGCAATTCCACATAACACATAGGTAGAGTCACCAATAACCCCCTAAGAAAATAACCTATGCTTGGTATTAAGATTTCCTTGAACGCTTAACCAAGTAATAAAGAGAGCTTTAGGTCGAGCCATATTGTTGGAGATGATTCTTCTCCAGCTCACTTTGGTGTGCTCTCCAACTAAGTTCTAATACAGCTTTTTAATCGAAAATCTACATTGATGAGTCAGTTGTTGAGCACTAGTTTGATAAGCCAAAACCTCTCTAGTTTCCGTGATCTTCCTCAAGGCCCAAGAAAGGCTCTGAAGAATGTTCATGGTCCAAAACAGTGGTGGACGCAACTGAGGTACAAGGGGTACAACTGAATCCCCAAAATAAAAAATCAAAATCGGTTTAAGTAAAAAAAAATGATTGCTTTCACGTGAAAGTGAACTCCCAAAATAGATGGAACAAAGTTTTGTCTTCTATTGTTAGCTTTTCCTGAAATTAACGTGATGTACTATTGTAGTGGCAGATTCAGGACTTCCAAATCAGAGCTAGTGTGACTAATTAAATAAGATCGGGTTGTTTCCTCTTTGATTTTTTTATCTAGGTGTTATTTCCTATTGAAGTATGATTAGCAGTTAATTTTTGTTAATTAACTACTTCCTCCGTTCCAAAATAAGTGAAACACTTCTCTTATTTATGTGAGAGCTTTTTGAGACAAGTGTTTCACTTATTTTGGAACGGAGGAAGTATTAGAGTATCACTAGTTGTTGGCTCGAGCGATGCCCCTAATCATTTATCAATGTGAATTTGAAGTCTTAAATCAAACACTTGAGAAAAGTGGAAAAAAAAAGTTATAGGCATTTGATTGTGCTTAGGAAATTAAATGGTCTTCAAGTTCTTTTTAAATTTTCTACATAGTAAATTATAACATAAATTATTCATCAATATAACATCGGTTTCAAGAGAGTACATATATATAAATATATAATTACTTATAAAAAATATAATACAATTTTTTTTAACGTAGGTTGATGTGTAAGAATACAACCGATGCAACGAAATGGTGTAGTAGTGTTAATTACGGAGGTTATAAAAATTTAAGGAGTTTTTGTTTTTTTTTTATTATAAGATTACTGAAAGGGTAGGACATGCTATTATTAGCATTAGCTTAATGAGTATAAATATACATTTGTATTTAATTGTCTTAAAAATAGGAAATTATCTTGTCTTTAAATATATTTTTTTCACATAAAGACCAACATGAGATTGTATAGTAGTTGGTTAGTGCACTTATATCTCAAATGAGAGGTCATGGGTTCGAGGCATATAACACACATTTTTATTGTTTAATATGTCATTTGATTGCGTGGGGAGGAGAGATACGCGTAGCGACGTAACGTTTTTGCTTTGGGTTTTAGATATATATATAGTTAAACAGTACAATTTATAATGTCTTTTACTTATTTTTTGAAACATACATTAGAATGTAAATCTTTCCATCAATAAACTCCTCTCTCTCCTCACTTTCCTCTCTGTCCCTCTCTCCTTACTGCCTTCTTCTCTAAACTCCTTTAATGGAGTTGAAGCACATATTCTAACATATTCTATATCTAATACACAAATAAACTAATTATAATTTACTAAATACTCTATATAAAGTCAAATCAATAACCATCAATCAATTCATCAAACAAATTTATTTTTTCATTCGTAAATATTATTAAATTGTTATTAGTGTATATATTATAAATTTGACAACTAAAAATTAAATAGAGACATAATTATTATTAATTTGTTATTAGTTTGACAACTAATTACAATCTACTGGTTTGCTCGCTAATATTTTAGTGGGTTCGTTTAAAAAATGAGAGAGGAAGGTTGGGAAACAGAGAAAGTAAGGAAAAGTTGAAAAAGTAAAAAGGTTTGACGATGAGTCGATGACAACTCATTGGTGCTTTTTCTTCTTTTAGTTTGCAAACCACTCTCACTTAGAGGTGGGCATGGGCCGGGCCGGCACGCGGCCCGGGCCCGGTCCGGCACGGCTTGGGCCCGGCCCGGCACGAGCCCGCTCAAGGCCCGGCCCGGCCCGTTGTCCGCTCCGTGGGCTGTGGGCCTGCCACGATCAAGAAATTTTATTTCAGGTCCGCACCGGCACGAGCCCGCCTATATAGCCCATGGGCCGACCCGCGGGCCGAACGCCTCTTTTCTTTGTTTTTTAGCCTAGAACTACCAAAAATCCAAAAAAACAACATAAAACACGGGCCAGGCCCGCAGGAGGCACGAGCCCCGGCCCGCGGACAGTGGACAAAATCTGGAAATTTCAAGCCCGGCACGGCACGGCCCGCCATTCACGGGCTCTGGCCCGGCCCGGCCCGTCATATCCTCAAGCCCGCGGGCCGAGCCCATGAACAGGCCCGACCCGCCCCATGCCCAGGTCTTCACTACACACTGCTTCGTCCATTTTTAAACGGTAAGCCTTGATTTTTTTTCAAAAATATTTTCACAATTATTTTTTACTTTGGGGTACCGCAGTACCCCTTAGCCCCATCTATATCCACTACTGGGTTTGTGGCTTTTCTTTTTTTTAAAAAATATTTTAGTAAATATTACTCCAAAATCCAATTATATTCCCACAATCACTATTCACTAGACCTCACAAAGTCTCTCCACTAACTACTCTCTGCCTATGGCATACTGATAAGGGTGAATTATTGTATATTATAACCTTCTTACTTACTCTTACTAGCTCCTTATTAGTATCATAAACTATAAGTTGTGGGTTTTAATCGTTTTCATAGGTTATCTAGTAATTGTATTTATATGATTATATATTAGTTTGGCCTATACTATATCTTATACTAGTAATAATATATATGATGTTGGCAGGTGTATAATAATTTTGGAGTCAAATAAATGAAAATTTGCCTTTGGTGAATTAATGGGCTAAACCCATTAATGTAATAAGCAAAATATATCACACATTTGGATAATTGGGCCAAACCCAATTTTACCACTTAAACTCACGCAGTAGTAGAAGAAGCAAATCATGAAATGATGAAGTAAATAAAAAGAAGAGCAAAAGAAAAGCCTATACTTTTTGGGGGTTAGAAAACCCACGTGGGCAAAAGAGGAAAAGGAAGGTTGGTTTTGGAGGAAAACCCCTTGGGCCTTGGTTGTCACACGCGGCAGACAACAGCAAGAAGCCAAGAATAAAAGGAACGCTGCAGCACGAGAGAAAGGAGGGACGCAGTTCGGAGGGTAGTTCGAAGTTCCACGCAGCAACAGTACGGAACTTGCGATCTGATTTTCCACTATGGTGGCTTATAATTGGGTGATGTTTTCTTCAATTATGAGTGGCTAATTCTTTTTTTAGGACTTAGATGAAACCCTCTTATTATGAACTGATAGTTTAATTGTGTTTGAAAATTGATTTTTGGTTTATGATTGCATAATTATTGAGATTATTATTGGGTTGATTATTGTTTGCAATATAGATTGATGATTGTTCTTGTAGAATTAATTATTGATTTATATTGTTGTCAAATTTACATACTTTGTTCTTGTAGTCCAAATTGTGATGTTATGCAATGGTGTTTGATGATTTGGGGTTAAAAAGTTAAATAATTTATGCTTTGGTTAGATAAGTTATGTCACCTAATTAATCACAATACTATTTTGTGAGTATTCTGGCTTGTAGTTTAGGATACTTGATAAACCTATTATTTTTCGTTCCAATTAATCTAATACGTCCTCTGTTTTTTTAGTTGCAACATTTGCCTTTTGACATTTACCGAGACACTTATTTGAACGTTAATATCTCATATTAGGTGTAAGTAAAAATTATAAAAATTTGATATTTGGAATCATCGCATTGAGACGAATCTAACAAGACCCCACTTGACTATGTTTTCTCTTATATAATGGTGCGAGATTACTTAACAAAGTTGGTTGATGAATAGTGCCAAAAAGCAAATGTTGTAACTAAAAAAAACAGAGGTAGTATTACTAGTGGTGGATTCCACTGTCCTAGATTCCGTATTATTGTCTGTTCCCCGATTCACTTTTTATTGCCAGTTTATTTAGTTATTTTATATTTCAGACTAGTTTAATTAGTTCACAAACAAATCATTATATTACTATTTAGGATAAAATTAGTAGACATTGAACTTAATTTTAATCAACTGTTCCCTGTGGATACGATACCCTATTAATTATAACTTACTACTAGATCTTGTACACTTGCAAGAATAGGGTTTTATAAATTATTTAAAATCGCTATCACATACCTTGTTCCCTCGACGCCTCAGCACCTTAGCACGGTAGCACACCGATCGCTGCCCACCACCCACCTCCCACCTCCCATCGCCCACCAGCTAGCCACAACTCATAACAAGTACTTTCTCTGTTTCTTTTTAAGTGCAACACTTTGACTTTTGTACTATTCACACACCTCACTTTGATCATATTTTTTTTACTAATATACGAAAATAAAAATGTTCATATAAAATGTTGTTGGATTTGTTTCAATGAATATTTTCATAATATCAACTTTTTAAAAGTTTTACAAATATATAGTTAGAGATATTAATGGTGAAAATTGTACGTTGGCAAGTGTGAAAGTCAAACTGTTGCACTTATTTAGAAACGGAGGTTAGTAGGTATTTTTCGTTTTTTTTTAATAAAAAGCCAATACATTTTATAATTTCATGATTTGTTATTTTTTAGTAACCTATCTATTGGCCATTGTTGATGGAGTATTTGATAGCCTGATTATCATTGATTTTTTACTTTTGATATATTGGATAGATTAATTGACTTTGTAAACGTTAATTGTTAGTTAGTAGCTTGATATTTTATACTTTCATATAGTTTCATGATTAGCAAAGAAGACATCATTGATTGCTTCCAAAAAAATGAGGACTCGAAGGAAGTAATTGTAATTCTATTTTGAACTTCATATCTTGGGTTGTATGACTATATATTTTGGATTATTGGGTTGTATGACTTTAAATATTTAAGACTAGAGGCACATTACAAGGCACCAGATAGTTTTACCGCAATCACGACTGACCGACAAAGGATCAATGAACTACATGACATTACACAACGCAGTCCGCTGATAAACCCTTCCATCAAATCAATCCATGAAAGCTCGCCTCGTTCTAGAGGAGGCGAAAGAATTATTAATGTTTCACCTAATGCCCAAGCATGTACTGAGATACATTCCAGACATGCACCAACTCTTATCATGCCTAAAAGAAAGCCCAAGGGGGAGTTCATATCCTTACACATGAGCTATGGTGCAATATTCGAGTATCTTCATTTCGAAAAGTTGCTCTACCCTATAGGACCCACTCCGCATCCTAAGGAAGACAAGAAAAGGGCCAAATCGGGACAAAAATACCCATTGTAAGTACCGTAGAGGAAACGGCCATAGAATTAACGATTGGTGATAGAAGAGGGAAGACTTCCAATTCTCTCGAACGAGATCCCAAATAAGATAGGGGTCGCTGACATGCGTACAAGGGATTATCTAAAACCTCGACGGGCACAAACCCCAATAAAGATGACCTATACTCAAATCTTTCACCAACTCCGGGCTAAAGGTGCGATTTCCCCAATTGGACCCCTGGAAGACCCACCTAAAGAAGAAAGAAACCTGATGTGGGATGAAGGCTCCTATTGCGAATATCATAGGGGGAAAAAAGGTCACCCTACCGAAAGGTGTATGAGCCTTCAGGCGATTATCCAAGACATGATTGATGACAAAAGACTGCAATTGCTATACGATCCAGATTACAAAGATGCAATCCCAGTCCCAATAGCATATATTCATTAAAACACCTGGACTCGCTTAGGTCCAGTTGAAAAAAATATATATACACCTCTTCTTTTTTCATTTAGAAAGAGACCTCATGAAGATTGAAGCAGCGAAGCTGTCTCGTCACGTAACGTAGGAGTCCAGACTTAGGATTTCATTTTCTGTTTCATCTCTCTTGTTTTTCCCAGTCTAATATAGGATTTTCCCTCTTATTGCATGTACTCATAATTTTCAATTAATAAATGAGTATTTCTTTTCTAACCTTGTACTAATGACACTACAAGAAAGGGCGTATTTAACGACGGCTAAAAGCCGTCGGTAATTTTGGAAAAACCGTCGGTAAAATATCACCGACCGCTAAGCCGTCGTTAAACGGCAGTCGGTGCACAGGTGGTCGCTGAATTTGGAATCAACGACCGCTAAGCCGTCGGTAAATAATTTAACGACGGTTTCCTTGTAATCCGCCGACCGTTTCCAAAAAACCGACGGTGGCACCAAACCAACGACTGTTTTAAACAGCCGTTAAATCAACGACGGTTTATAACCGTCGTTGATTTACCGACCGTTAGAAACCGTCGGTAATTCACCAACGGTTATAAACAGTCGTTGTTTGGGCCACATCAACGTCTGTTATAAACCGTCGCTATTATGTAAAAGCAGTCGTTGAAGTGGAAGTCCTTGGATGCATAGTATACCTTACAACGACTGCCTAGCCGTCGTTGATTTAATGTTTAGCCGTCGTTGTTGTTTTGAAATAATATTATTTAGAATATTTTTGTTGTTACCAATAATTAAACCCGTACCATCACACTCGCATGCTTGTGGACCACACTAAAGTTTGTTCCTCCATCGCATTCAATTACAAAAATATGCAATTTTGATATATATTACAATTTGCATTGATACTTGTAATTTGCATTGATACTTGTATAATTACATGAAATAGATTACAATTATGTACACAAAATTGATCCCGATGTCGGGAAATAAAGTAGAAGTCTCGTGTTTACAAAAAATATATATCGACAAAGTTGGAAACTAATAAGCTAGATGCCGATAAATATAGACACTAAATGTCTATAGTTAGACAAACTACCTAGATTAAATATATGTACGCAAAATAGATCCCGGTGTCGAGAAATAAAGTAGAAGTCGGGTTCCAAAAAAAATAACCCGACACATCTAGAAACAAAGCGAGATGCCGATAAATATTGACACTAAATGCATAAAAGTTAGTTACCTAGTTCGCCAAAACCAAAAACACTACACTTGTCAAGGGTGTCTCTGTAGCACTACCGCCACCACCAAACCCTGGGTCATCGTCGGGTCTGCGATGTGGAGGGGGACCTGGGTTGCAACCTGAGGACATGTGGCCGAAACTAGACATGTTCCTCATCATTTCCTCAACAATGGCCCGACTTGACGCTTCCACCCGTCTTTGCGACCATTGCCTCCACCTCTTCCATCCGCGCAGCCGACCTTTGCATCCACCCGCGCCTCAATCCGAGATAAAATGGACGGCTCATATGGTTGTGAAGAGCCGCCATCTCCTCGCCCGATGAAGAGTTGTAGTACAAATGATCTCCCCGACCCAACCCCGTAACTTTTCCTCGGTTCCTCCCCCAACTTGTCTCCCAATACAACGAGATCGGGGTTCGTTGTGACCCTTGAGTGGTACAATGGTCCAGCTTCTTCTTGTACGTCTCCTCGCATTTGGTTAAATATACTCATATTCAAGTAAAAGAAAGTGGGTAAAATGGCCTATATTAGCCTACATTTGGTTCTAACTTTCCTACTTTGTGTATTTTCAATCAAAACAACTTATAAATACATTAAACTAACTACATATATGATGTTTGAGGTGGTTATAACTTAAACTAGCATCAAAGTACTCGTATTCATTCAATTTCAAGTAAAAAGGCCTAAAATGGCCTATATTAGCCTACATTTGGTTCTAACTTTCCTACTTTGTGTATTTTCAATCAAAACAACTTATAAATACATTAAACTAACTACATATATGATGTTTGAGGTGGTTATAACTTAAACTAGCATCAAACTACTCGTATTCAAACATTTCCAAGTAAAAAGGCCTAAAATGGCCTATATTAGCCTACATTTGGTTCTAACTTTCCTACTTTGTGTATTTTCAATCAAAACAACTTATAAATACATTAAAATAACTACATATATGATGTTTGAGGTGGTTATAACTTAAACTAGCATCAAACTACTCGTATTCAAACATTTCCAAGTAAAAAGGCCTAAAATGACCTATATTAGGCTACATTTGGTTCTAACTTTCCTACTTTGTGTATTTTCAATCAAAACAACTTATAAATACATTAAACTAACTACATATATGATGTTTGAGGTGGTTATAACTTAAACTAGCATCAAACTACTCGTATTCAAACATTTCCAAGTAAAAAGGCCTAAAATGGCCTATATTAGCCTACATTTGGTTCTAACTTTCCTACTTTGTGTATTTTCAATCAAAACAACTTATAAATACATTAAACTAACTACATATATGATGTTTGAGGTGGTTTTAACTTAAACTAGCATCAAAGTACTCGTATTCAAACATTTCCAAGTAAAAAGGCCTAAAATGGCCTATATTAGCCTACATTTGGTTCTAACTTTCCTACTTTGTGTATTTTCAATCAAAACAACTTATAAATACATTAAACTAACTACATATATGATGTTTGAGGTGGTTATAACTTAAACTAGCATCAAAGTACTCGTATTCATTCAATTTCAAGTAAAAAGGCCTAAAATGGCCTATATTAGCCTACATTTGGTTCTAACTTTCCTACTTTGTGTATTTTCAATCAAAACAACTTATAAATACATTAAACTAACTACATATATGATGTTTGAGGTGGTTATAACTTAAACTAGCATCAAACTACTCGTATTCAAACATTTCCAAGTAAAAAGGCCTAAAATGGCCTATATTAGCCTACATTTGGTTCTAACTTTCCTACTTTGTGTATTTTCAATCAAAACAACTTATAAATACATTAAACTAACTACATATATGATGTTTGAGGTGGTTATAACTTAAACTAGCATCAAACTACTCGTATTCAAACATTTCCAAGTAAAAAGGCCTAAAATGACCTATATTAGGCTACATTTGGTTCTAACTTTCCTACTTTGTGTATTTTTAATCAAAACAACTTATAAATACATTAAACTAACTACATATATGATGTTTGAGGTGGTTATAACTTAAACTAGCATCAAACTACTCGTATTCAAACATTTCCAAGTAAAAAGGCCTAAAATGGCCTATATTAGCCTACATTTGGTTCTAACTTTCCTACTTTGTGTATTTTCAATCAAAACAACTTATAAATACATTAAACTAACTACATATATGATGTTTGAGGTGGTTTTAACTTAAACTAGCATCAAAGTACTCGTATTCAAACATTTCCAAGTAAAAAAGCCTAAAATGGCCTATATTAGCCTACATTTGGTTCTAACTTTCCTACTTTGTGTATTTTCAATCAAAACAACTTATAAATACATTAAACTAACTACATATATGATGTTTGAGGTGGTTATAACTTAAACTAGCATCAAACTACTCGTATTCAAACATTTCCAAGTAAAAAGGCCTAAAATGGCCTATATTAGCCTACATTTGGTTCTAACTTTCCTACTTTGTGTATTTTCAATCAAAACAACTTATAAATACATTAAACTAACTTCATATATGATGTGTGAGGTGGTTATAACTTACTAGCATCAAACTACTCGTATTCATTCAATTTCCTACTTAACCTAAAATGGCCTATATTTGATTCAATCATATTTGGCTATAAATATATGTTTAGAATTATGTACCGAGATTTGCTTTGATTTCTTGTTTGCTGGAATTTCTCCTTTTCCAGGAACAGTCTTGAAATGAGTCTTCAAGAACAACTCGGGAGCAGTAGGGAGTACTCCTCCTCTACTCTTTGCCTGTAGACATTGTTGAATTAACAAAGGCTTTATGGAACATATTCATGTAAATTACACTAAGTAGTAGATATGAAACATATTTACCATCTTCCTAGCATCTTTGTGCCGCCGAAATAGAACCCGAAAGTGTGACGGCTCAATTGGATTAGACAGGGGGAGCCACCTCTTCGGTTCTTCTTCGCCTGTTCAGATTTTTTCCCGAAATGTTGGGTCTTCACTTCTCTTCTTCATGTCTTCGTATATCGTCTCCCCCAACCATTTCGGCCTTTCTTTGGCTTTCTTAACCACCCAGTATCGCAAGTCTCTCAGACGAGATGAAGCTTTTTTCTTGTAATCCTTCTTCACTAGGCCTTCTAACTCAGGAGCCCATTCGTAAATACCCTTTAGTCAAACATTAAACAAAGATATTAATAAAGTAATATAATCAATGAAATTTTTCATAATTCGATTCATACATACTCTGAAAATGTTCCACCAATGCGTCTTTGTTGCATTGTCCGACCTCACTGTAATTGAACCAAGGTTGTCGAAAATGGCCCGGAAAATGTCGTTGATGGACCCACTAACCTTGTTATCATCAAACCTGAATTGAAAACCAAACAAACACGTGAATTGTGAATATCATTGCATACAAATATCATGAAATGAAGGCTTACGAACTTACCACAATCCAGTAGGGCTTAAAACCTTTCTTGGTGCACGGTTCGAACCTTCACCTTCCTCCGTATGAGTGTTCGGAGTCTCCGGTACGTGGTCACCAATGTCACGTGCCTGTGAATCATCTCCTTGTGTCTCTGACATAGGGTTCTGGCTTCCTTGTACATCTGGTGACTGAAAAAGCTCCCTCGGAGTCAAAGTCCCACGACCTCCGCGCCATTAGGATTAGACATGATTACCTAAAATGCAAGAAAGTAGAAACGCGCAAGATTAAAAAAAAACACAATAAAATGTAAGATATTAGAAACAGCGAACCCTCACCGACCCCCTGTCCTCCCCCCTCACTAACCTCCTACCGCTCGCACTCCCCCGCCCTCCCCCTCGTGACCCCCTGCCCCCCCCCCCCTCCCCCTCACCGACCCTCGCACCCCGCCCTCCCCCCCTCCCCCCCGGCCCTGCGAGCCCCCTCCCCCTCCCCCCGCCCTCCCCCCGACCCCTGTGACCCCGCCCTCCCCCCCTCACTCCCCCCGGCGGCTGCAGTCCCCCCCTCCCCCTCCCCCTCCCCCCCTCACCGACCCCTGTGGCCCCCCGCCCTCCCCCTCACTCCCCCTGGCGGCTCGCGAGGCCCCCTCCCTCCCCGCCCCCTCACCGACCCCCGTGCGCCCCCGCCCCTCCCCCCTCGCTCCCCCTGGCGGCTGGGGCCTCCCCTCCCGCCTCCCCCTCCCTTGCCGGCTGCGCCTCCCTCCCTCCCTCGCCCCCCCCGCAGTTCGCAGCCCTCCCCCGCCCTCCCCCCCGCCCTCCCTCTCGGCCCGCAGCCTCCTCCTCCCCCGCCCTCCCCCTCACAGCCGCAGGCCTCTCCTGCCCCTCCCCCTGCCCCCCCCTCACAGCCGCAGGCCCTCCCCGCCCTTCCCCCCTCCCTCACAGTGCCGCAGGCCCTCCCCCCCCCTCCCCCCCCCTCCCCCCCTCACAGTGCTGCAGCCCTCCCCGCCCTCCCCGCCCTCCCCCGCCGGCTCGCAGCCCCTCCTCCCCCCCTCCCCCTCACAGCCGCAGCCCCCCCCTTCTCCCCTCACTCCCCGCTGGCTCGCAGCCCCCCCTCCCCCTCGCCCTCCCCCCGCCGGCCTCAGCCCCCTCCCTCCCCCGCCCTCCCCCTTTTGTTAGAATGTTAGTGAAATAGGGAGAACCAATAAACACAAATAAACTCCATACAAATAAAGAGCATATATGAGATTTTATCAAAAAAATCCATTGACATAATGTAAAGTTATAAAATTATAGATCATATTCATATAGAGTCCCTTGTATGTCTACACAACACATTACTAGACATACTAATTACGTAATTAAATAAACAGGTAGGCCTGTAGGGTCCGTTCTTAGCTAAAGGCAAGCAAACAAAGATGGGCCTTGTTAGAGGAAACATAAATATTAATGCGAAAAAGGAAGTGGGGAGAAAGCAAGTACTAATTAAATATTAGAAAAACACTAAGAAAAACCACGAGTGCGGAATGGATCATGTTACTCAACAACGGAGAAAAACTACGGATGGAAATGTCATAACAAGTAATCTTCAACATTTCATTACAAAAGTCCTATATTTTTATTGAAATGTTGTCCTTAATACAAGCTATGATATACTCAAACAAATCAAAGTGAATTCCCATCCTCGCTTAGTTCATCATCACTATCGTCATCCCAAAAACCATCATCGTCATCGTCATCATCCTCACTTTCTCCGGACTCGAAACTAGACTCTTCTTCATCATCACCTGATGGGGCTTCAAACAAAATTTCTTCGTCATCTCCTTCAACACACTCGACATCATTACCACCTTCATAATCGGGAATATCATTTGGATCACAAAGCGTTGGAGTCCCAACACTCGTCTCCTGAAGGAAGTCGAAGTCAACCGGAGCATCAATCATAGACCTTGCCTTTGTCCTAAACACAGCCCACCATTGAGCACGATCTCTTTTCAAGCTTGGGTACGGTGCGAAATATACTTGGCTAACCTGGTATGATAGTACAAAGGGATCAAACTTGGGGTATTTCTTGGTGTGGTTGACTTCAACTAGCTTGTATTGATCGATGTTCATTCCCCTCACATTGTCCATCCAATTGCACTTGAACAAAACAGTGCTATATTGACTACGAGCACCGGTAAACTTCAATTCTATAACATCATCTAGAATCCCAAAGAAATCACTCCCACCGTCATTAGACACACACACTCCATAATTCATGGTGGATTTGTGGTTGCTTGATGCTTTTGTTTGGAAATTGTATCCATTAACATAGTATCTATTCCAAGTGCGAACTAATGTCGAAGGACCCATTGCCAAAGCAAACAAGACATCATCATTGGGTTTTGTCTTGAATAACCTATTGAAATTCATTCATATTGTTAATACATTAACATTTCTTGAATAACCTATTGAATAACCTATAGTCACACAAACTCACTTTCGATCTAAACCAATCAAGGTATTCTGCTTCATGTTGCACCCACACATCTTCCCTACGTAGAGTAGGTCGAATTTGAAGAATGTGGTCCTCGAAATCCCTTACAAACAATACAATTGTTAATGTCTAAATTTAAAATGAAAGTTAAATTTATAAATAATATGATTAATAACAAGTGTTTTACTTCTCAAATTCTTGTAAGATGCCCGTATTTGCTAACACATATAGGTGTGCACGTTGTAGTTCCACTTCGTTAAAAATCGTGTTCCTCCCCGCATTAGACGGCCGACCACAATTAACCCTGAATAGCTCCGGGGACGGTTTCGTCGAGCATCCTATCAAGTTCATCATTTACATTACGGCTCGAATCTCGTGTCTTAGTATCCACTCCTTGCTGAAAGTAGTTTGACAGTAAGTTTGCAATCTCTTCACACAAGTACGCATTACAAATAGAACCTCCACACGAGCCTTGTTACCAATTTTGCGTTTCAAATGATTGAGGAACCTAAGAAGGTGGTTATAAAAAAGAGTTACACAATTGCGAACAACAATAAAAAGGATATATGAAAATGAAGGATAAGGTACCTTTCAAAGGGATACATCCAACGGTATTGCACGGACCACATAGCCTAGCTTCACGTGGAAGGTGAACCGGTAAGTGTTCCATGGAATTGAAGAATGATGGTGGGAAAATCTTTTCGAGTTTACAAAGGATCTCGGCTATGTCCTTTTCCAACCTTTCCATGTCACTTACTCGTGATGGTGGAGCAACACAAATCACGGGAAAAAAGGCTAATCTCGGTGACAACTTTCCACACATGAACCGAAGCAACTCCTTTAATGCAATCGGCAATAATCTTTCCATGAAGACATGACAGTCATGGCTTTTCATCTTGTGCGGCTTACCGGATCGCATGTCCACACATCTTGTTAAGTCGGAAGCATAGCCATCGGGAAATTTCAAATCTCGACCCGGTTGCATAATACTTTCCTTTGGGACTTGTCTAGTGCGAAAGGTGCTTTTGGTGGAGTTTCTTTTCCGTTTGCATCCTTGGTGACATGAAGTTGAGGCCTTTTGCACAATTTAGCAATGTCTTTTCTAGATGCAACGGTGTCTGCCGTTTTTTCACATCCATAACTCGTGTGAATGAGTTGGTCGAAGAAGTTTTTCTCAATGTGCATGACGTCAAGGTTGTGACGAAGATGCGGATCTTTCCAAGTATGGGAGCTCCCAAAGAAAGCTTTGTTTGAACCACCCATTTTTCAACTTTTTCAAAGCGTTAAGTGCATCTCGGTCCATCTCGTAGCCTTTGGCAAGTCTTTAACACATGACCACAACTCTTCCCGGACATGATGTGTGGTGGAGACCCTTTTCAACCTTATTTCTACAAAAGCTACTTTATTTTTTACGAAAAAGATGATCTTCGGGGAAGGAATTGACCGGTGACAATCAAACCAAGAAACTTTACCCCCATGCTCGAGCCAAAAAGCTTTGGATTTATCCATACAATAAGGACAAGCCTTTTTTCCCAGGTAGACCCGGCCGGATAGCATACCGTAAAACGGGAAAATCATTTATTGTCCAAAGAATGGCGGCACGCATATTGAAATTTTGTTTCCTAGAAATGTCATAAGTAGTTGCTCCAACATCCCATAATTGCTTCAATTCCTCGATTAAGGGTTGCATGTACACATCCAAGTTTCCCTTCGGATTTTTAGGACCGAAGGAACGAGCAACGAAAGGAACATGAAGGGTTTTTTCATGCACATCGATGGCGGCAAGTTGTACGGGGTTAAGATGACCTAGGCCAACATGAATATTGACCCCCAAACTTTCCATGTGGACCAAACCCATCGGTACACAAACCGAGCCGAACATTCCTAGGCTCGGATGCAAATTCGCCAAATGATCTATCCAAATGCTTCCAAGCTTCACTGTCGCTTAGGGTGAGTCATTTTGTCTTCGACTCTTGGATTTTTGGCATGCCATGTCATTTCTTCAAAGAATGTTCTTTGTTGCATACAACCTCTGCAATCTCGGTGTGATTGGGAAATAAATCAAAACTTTCATTGGAATTAAAGACCCCTTAGAAGTCCTCTTTGTATGCATCGCTATCGCACACTCTACATCCGTCCAAGTGTGCATCGGTTCTCCCAAAACAAGATACAACCTTTGGGGCAAGCATGAATCTTCTCGTGGGGAAGCTCTAATCCCCTCCAAGATCTTCTTCGTATCGTAAAATGTGTTACTCTATGTTGTTGTTGCTAGGTATTGCTTCTTTCATTAATGAAGCAAAAGCATCAACACACCTATGTGGCAAATTGTACTCACACTTCAAAGATACGATTCTAGATGCCATTTCCAACACGGACATGGAGCTCCCGTCGTACAACGGTTCCTCGAAGCCTTTAATAGGTCAAGAAACACCTTTGCTTGAGGATTAGGCTCCTCCTCCATTCCATTAGGCTCTTCAAGGTGGATGGTTCCGGGTTATTCCCAAGAGCATCGAAAACCATTTCACGGTACGGATTAGATAGCTCTTCGCGGGTTGAGGTAACTCTTCACCATGAGAATACCAACCGTAGTAATCAGGTATAAAGCCCTTGCTATACAAATGCACTTTAACCGTGTCTGCGTCATGCATACGTCTGTTCTTGCATTTCGGACACGGACATCTAACTTCATCCTTACCTGGGGTTTCGGGATTTACTTTGCAAAAATCAATGAATTCATCAACCCCCCTCAAGAACTCGGGCCTCAAGTTACGCACATTGTCATATCTATCATACATCCACCAACGCTCCTTCGTTTCATGGTGACCAATTCTACAATTCTAAACCATTTCAATGACAATACTCATTAACAAACCAACATACGTACAATTAAAACATATTTGTGAAATACATATAGGGCCTAAAATGATGTCCAAAGGTCCTTATCACTCCAACCTAACCCATTCTTCGACGTCTAACCCCACTAGTGAATGTATGCCAACTATTCGCTTCTACGTAAATTCCGGCAGCATTTCCCATGAGTTCTCCAAGTACACAATGTCAGCTTCGTAAAAGCTTACATATGTACCCAGAGAACAACATAGAGAAACAACATCACCGGAAATTACATAGAATAGAACAAAAGGCATACATTCACCACCTAAGTGAGGTCAAACGTCGAAGAAACGTCCTAATCGGGGACTATTCAAGATATACTCCTAATGAGTATACCTTGAACGGGTATCTATGCACATGATGATGCAAACATATTTATTTAAACACTTAACTTTAATTTATAACCTCATCCAAACTATTTCCACGAAAACAAATATGTCAAAAACAATATAAACAATTTAAATAGTGTAAACTAGATAAAGGAATGTGCAATAAATAAATTATTGTCATAATTATATAGTTTTTAACTTTTATAACCTTTAATAAACGAACCACTATAAAAACTATTGTGATAATTATATAGTAACTTAAACTTATACAATTAAAGTAACTTAATCTTCAAAGTAATATAAACTAAAATTTTTTATAGTTTTTAACATTCTCTAAACAAACGTTTTTTTAATACATTATATTTCATGATGAAAAACTTACACAAAAATTAAAATATAGAATTTACATGAACGAAAACAATATAAATTGAAGACAAAATATGGTAAAAAATTGCTACTAACCTTACAATTAAGCCAAAGAGAAACACCAAAGTGCTACGTAATCCTACATCATGTAGAAAATCAATTATTCAACGGCACCTTTAAACGCCGTGAACAAACTTAATTCCAAATTCTCAACATGTTCACCGGAAAGTACAATGCATATGATAAAAACGTAAACGTTTACATTTGCATTACCAAATAACAAACAAATTAAATGGATGTAAACCATTATCCATAGAGAACACACATAGATGCATCATCTCTAAAATAAAAAATAATAGCCTAAGTTCAAGCTTGTTTTCATCAGATGAACAACACCCATATCTTCTTTCTTCATTATTCATCATCCTTTGTTTTTCCTTTGATATTAAGTCCAACAATTTTGGGTTACTTTCACCCATTCTTTTTTTCCACCAAATGTTAGAAAACAAAAATACCCACATGCTCTTTCTTGTTATCGATTTCACTCACCAAATCACTAAAATCGACTATGAAATTATATGAAAAAATAATAAGTAGTATGAACTTTGATTAAAGAAATGATTTATTATAAGATCAAACACTTAAATGAAGAAATATACATAAAATAAAGCAAGACTAACAAAATGTGAGTAAAAAAGCGACAAAAACAAGATTCGAATTTTTAGGAGAAATAACAAGAATTAGCAAAAACCAAATTTTTCGGGTTTAGTTTCATGAGTACACAAATTATAAAAAAAAAAAAAATAGATATTGGCATCGCTTACCACCGGCGAAATGTAGGTCCAGGAAGAGTCGATGCAACTTCGTCGCCCAAGGTCGTCGCCTGAAGTTCACTTCTCTCACGAGGAAAAACCCAATTGTTAGGGTTTGGTTCATGAGTACAAAAATTTAAAAAAAAAGGAGAAAATAAAGCTTACCGCCGGCGAAGTGAGGTGGAGGTGGGTTTCGTCGTTGCCGTTGGGCTGGAGGAAGGAGGAAAGGCGGTGGAGGTGGTTTGCGGTCATTGTTGTGCTCGCCCAAAGCTTCCCTCCTTTTTTTTATTGAAAATAAAACCCGATGAAACACCGGATTCAATTAAACCCCCCGTAAATCAACGACCGTTTCTAACCGTCGCCGAAGCTAAAAAAAATTCTGCTTTTAATTCCACAAAATCAACGACCGCTGTTAGCCGTCGTTATTTATCAACGACAGCTAAACCGTCGTTATATGATACAAAAGCAGACGGTAATCAACGACGGCTTATAGCCGTCGCTTACTATGGATTTGCCGACGGTTTTACTAGCCGTCGCTGATAGGCCGTCGTTATTTTGTCATTTTCTTGTAGTGTGAGCATCAATGGAAATCACGATTGTCGCCTTAAAAGAAATGAATTTCTAACTCTCATGACTATTCTAATAAAGGCAATGAACAACTGGCATATATAAAAGAGGCATTCCTCCCCTGCACCACAACAATTTCTCCAATCCTTATCTTATTTTCTGATAGGCTTCATTTTGAATATTTCATGAAACTTATCTTATGCACTTATAGGCTTGCTGATAATCTGTTTTGGATTTGGGTTTATGTTACACTTTTGAACTCAACAATAGGCTTGCTTATGTTGTTTTTTGGATTTGGGTTTATGTCAGACTTTTGACCCTAACAATAGGCTTGCTTATGTTATGTTTTGGATTTTGTACACAGTTATGCATGTGTTTTGCCAATACATGAAGGTTTGGTTTATGATAAAGCTCTTTAATGTGATGCTTGTATATGATATTTCATTGAGTTGAGTTATGATGAACACAAACAAAAACAACAACCTTTACAAACAGCAATAATGAGGTGCAAAAAAGGGCTTCATTTCATTTCATAACCAAAAGGCAAACAATCCATTACATATCCATTTGTTTGCATAACACTAGCTTCAACATCAGTAGATAATACTAACAATTAAACTACAAAAACAGCAACAATTACAAATAGCAACCATGATAATCTTAAGCCTATCATAGCATATTTTTCTCCCTTGGCATTCTTCACAGCTTCAACACGAATTTTCATCATTGCTCCCCTCATCTCTTGCATTACTGCCTCCATCTTGTCTTTCTTCAATTTCAGTTTGTGGAATTTTTCCTCCACCACCTTAAATTGCAATTCTAGGTCTGAAATAGTTGTGTATTGCTCCAACAATTTTGCTTGCAAATTCTCACACCCACTGCAAGGTCTAGCGCCACAATTAAGCTCCCATTGAAAGAAACCACAATTAGAGGGGCCCTACATTCAATTCGAACCCTAGTTTGTTACCCTCAAACCATTAAAAATGATACCCCAAAAAGGAAAAAAAATGAAGCAAAATTTACTAATGAAACAATGAAATTCAAAGACATAATCTTTAACAACTTACAGGCCACATTGAGCACCCGTAAAATCTCTTTCCAAAATTCAATCCATTTTTGCAAGTCCTAATTATCGCAGGAATGTCATGGTTGCACTTCAGGGGAATGTTTCTTGCACTTGCCCATGAATTAATTGACCCAGAACCACCTGAGTTTTGCGCTACCATGGGAGAAGATTTGAAGCAAAAGAATTGAGCTTTCTACAGGGGAGGGGGAAATTTATGTTTTGAACCCTAAATGCACAGATAATAAAGGGAAGGGGGAAAAGGGAGGGAAAAATATCATGTGAGTCAACTAAAAAGCTCACGTGACTATCGTTCACCAAAATTAGCAGGTTAATGACCTGAAAGGTCCACGCGTGTCAAATGGGTATAGAAGTTGGGACCTCTGTGGGATAATCCAAAGTTGGGATCTATTATGGAAGGGGGCCATAGTTGGGCCTACTCTTATCAATTTTTCCTTTTTTAATCTCTATTATATAAGTGAAGGGGGGAGGCATGGTGTCCCCCAATTAAATGACTATAATACCCTTATTTTTTAATTACATCAATTTTGTTTGAATTTTTAAAATAATAATGGGTAATCAATCAATCAAAATATTTGCCATTTTATAAAACTAAAATTAGAATAACTTAAAATTTTAGGTTTAAAGAAAAAGGAAAGACTAAAAAATTTTACAAAAAAAGCAAATATAACAAATTCATTTAAGAATATCAAAATCTTCTATCAAAAGGAAAAATTTTCTAAATAAAAAATCAGCAATATACTTCCACAACATTATAGTCATGTAGAGAAATGATCGTTTTAATTGGTTTATATAATTTCAATTTGTGTAAGTCAATTACATAGAGAATAATAAGGTCAGATCAAGACAACGTACTACATTTGAAGTTTTAGCTATACTATCAATGATAGATAAATAAGTGCTAGAATCGAAAATAGTTCACAATCAAAATTCAAAAGAAGACAAAAGAAAAGCACAAAGATATGAAAGTAATCTTTGCAATTATGGTAAACATAAATTTGAATCAAATTTGGGATTAAAAAAAGCAAAAAAATAGAAAAGAAATATTAATTTTTTTATTTGATCTCCACGATAAATAATGATAAATATATTTTTGCAATTATGAACTAATTTGCTAATCACAAAAGAGGTGATTATGCAATATTCTTATGGACATTTTTTTAGTACTATGTTTAAAATATATTTAGAAGTGTCTATTCAAAAAAAAAAATATTTAGAAGTGCATGCTTTCTTTAACTACTTTGGTTCCGTTCTATTCAACTTATTTTTGCTTATCTGAACTTATTTTTGCTGAAAATAACTTCTAATAAGTTGAACAAAATAGAGCATTTATTGAAAAAAACGGTCAACTTAAACTATATTGAGTTGTCGCTACAGGTATTGCGTGCATGTAAAACTGATTACTCGACATTACAAAATATCACAATGAAAAAATTGTCGTCGCACGCATCGCGTGCTTAGAAAGCTAGTTTTGAACTATACTTCCTCCTCTTTTAAAAAATTATACTTAAGGGGTTCTGACACGTTTGTTAACACATAATTTTGAACATTAGCATCTTTAATGGTAGAACTAAATGAGAATTGGTCAAGAAATTTCACCTAACTTTATTTAGAAGGGTTATTTCTGCTCAACAATCGTAGTTTTACCATATTAGAATTAAGCTTCTTTCAATTTAATATGTATTTTTTAGTTTCTGACTTCTATTGTAGATGTCGTATGATTTTATATTAATAAATGAAAGAAAAAAAAAGCTAACTCCCTCCCAAGACACCAATAGAAAATGGTGAAATTTGCAGACATGAGCTCACACAAAAATCACCACGTTTTCCTTCTCATTTCTTGCGTGGGCATCCGCATCACAACAACTTCACAAATGAAATTGTAGTGCAGACATCTCTTTTGATGGGTGAATGTTTTTAACTATGGCCCACGCTTTTTGTAGAGCCAATATGCTTGGCAGAGCAAATGACCTTGCGTCAAAATAATGGTTTAGCTCAGTGGCGGATCCAGGAATTGAGCGACGTGGGTTCGAAATAAACATAGTTCCAAATTAAATTTTACTGTCTACATTTATATTTTTTATTGAAAGGGAAACTTTCAACAATTGTACTTAGCATATCTTTCATCCTTGATCACATCGTTACAAAAAAATAATAAAAATAAATATTTGCATTAACAAAAGAGTATCAATATCTTACAAAACAAATACAAAGTTATAAAGCGAACTATTGATCAAGTATCAATTATAAAATGCACCTACAAAAATTTAAAAAATATATACATTAATCTTTCTCCGTTTAACACACTTCTCATTGCGTATCATATAAATATATGAGCGGTGAATCAACTAATTAACATAGTTTAATGACAGTTTCACTTAATACATGATTAATTGATTGCTTAAGCAAGGGAAATAGGAAGAGAATGGAAAATAACCTAGATTCATTACCTTTTTATGTGTTAATACTTGGTGGGAGGGTGAGAATTGTAGATACTAGCATTATATGCACGCGATGCGTGCGACAACACATTAATATTAATAGTAACATCAAAAAGTGTTAAAAAACTAACTTAAGAGTGTAATATTTATGGTGAATATTGATGAGCATTATGGTTTTATATTTGCATTGCTCTAGTGTAAAGAGTAATGTTTTCCAGAAAGGACTATGTCGAGGTAGGATATGTTATCTTGTATTTGGTAGATAATTCAACAACTCTCCTTTTAAACAATGATTTAGGTTATGTTTTTATTTATTTAAAAAATACATATATTTTATAGGCGTATTTTATGAGTAGTAGTTTAATTTAATTTCACTGGGTAATTGAGGTTTTTAGGCCTACTATGGTGAGTAGTGTTTCAATAAAAAATATATATTATAAATTGATATTATCTGATGATGTATGTTTATCTCTTTAATTTTTATTATCCCAACTGATTGTGAGCCCCAAAAAATAAATATAAAATGAATATTATCTAAGTTTCTTAATTCTTTTATGGTTTGTTAATGCATGTTATTTGAATTTGTTATTGCAACTGAGAGTTTAGATAGTAAGAATCTCTGTAAATCTATGCTTTATAATTGTTTTAAAATTGATTTAGTCATCACTTTATATTTTCAATTGTGAGTTTCTTCTTTTTACACATTTTTATGTATTTCTTTTTGGTAATATAGAACTTTCCTTATTACCCATATTTGTAAATGAGGAAAGAATTAAGAAAATCTTTTCTTTATTATTTTTTGTGAGATTAAGGGTATATAATTCTTTTCAAAGGTGGACACCATACTCCCCCGACTTATATAATAGAGATTATTAGGTTGAAGGACTTTAAAAATTTCGGATTATTGTGTTGCAAGATTTTATGTACGGACTCATTTATGCGAGCAAATTTATGCTAGGTGTTTGTCGTACATCCATACCCCCATTTTCTAATTCATGGGTCCGCCACACTCCAAACATTAGGCCTCTTGATGAAGTAGGCATGTAACCACTTTATCCAGAGCGTGTCCTACTTTTAAGACACAACCCAAAATGTTTAGTCACTACAGCCTTGTTCCACATATTGATGTTTTTGAGGTTCCAACCCTAACCTTTTTCAAGTAAAGAGTATCCCAAGCAACAGGATCCTTCTAGAAGCAGCTTCACGTCCAGTCCATAAGTAAATGCTTCAAGTAGATTGAATCTCCTTAAGGACTTTCTTTGGTAGGATGAAAATTTGACACTAGGAGAGTTGGACACCTTGAAGAATAGAAGCAATTAATTGCAACGACCCAATATGCCTGCATATGTAGAGCATTCTTAACATCTACACTTAAGGTAAAAGAATGTACCTTTTAAATTTAAATTTGAAATATGAGAGCTTCTTTAGCACCCAATTTCTGATTCTAGCAGGCACTTTATCTATAATGGGCTTGCACTCACCATAAAACAATATCTTAGGAGCCAAGGAACCCCTAAATATCTGAAGGGAAAAGTCCCCAAAGGAATGTTAATAACAGCCTGCATAGCATCAACTTCATGCTGATATCTTCCAATTTTATTTGTTAATAATCAACATAATTATGAATTCTAATTATCCTAATTATGGATAAAATACAAAGCACAATCGCTCCAAAAAATCAAACACATAGCTAATAAAACCATTAAAATGAAGCCCGAAATTACTCATATTATTTCCGAGCTCCAAAAAATATACATCAGATTCTATTGAATCAAATGGTTGAAAATTCTCAAATTTTATCCCAACAGGCTAATTATTCATATTCTCAGTACCTTAAATATCTAACTCAAATTGTTCTTATTCCTCGATGAATGATCTCGATTATGGAAGTGATCATCAACAATGCGATAGGTATATTATGACAATGATCTTTTTGGTCTATATTCAACATACTACTTTATTGATTAAATGTACTACTTTTTTTTACGAAATATACTACTTTTTGAATGATTTGAACAAAATACTTATAGAACTATTCTGAATTGAGCAAAGCTCATGCGGCCGGTAAGGAAAAGCAAATCAGTTATAAGACTGAAAGAAGAATGCTATTAAATGGGTCGTGGGTAATTTTGTAAAACTTTAGCGTCTCGTTTGTTTAGTGGCCATAAATGGTGGTAACGGTAATGCATTGTAGTGTAATTTTGTAAATGGAATCTCATGTCATTACCTTTGTAATGCTACTTCAGCCCAAAATATCCATTTTCTTCCTAAAATTTCATTAGCATCCATTACTGGCCACTTGGGAAGGTGGTATTGGGTGCATGGTAATAAAAATTTTCAAAGGAAAACCCATGTTTTTTGATAAAATTTCATTACCGTGGGTATTGACATTAGAATTTATTTACCAATTTACACTAAATTACATTGTCGTTATCACCATTTATAACCACTCATCAAACGAGCAGTGAGGGTATTGTGGTACATTGTAGGCATGTGATTATCAGGTTTATTAGCCCATAAAATATTTAGTGATGTCTTGCCCCGAAATAAAGTCGCCAAATAATTTTCACGAAAAAACAATAAAATCAAAAAGTATATATTTTGAGTTCGCGGTGAGTTTCTTTACTTTATCAATGAAATATTCAATACAGGCACATAAATTGATTAATTGCATAAAAAGACAAACATGTTAAATGTCATTTTTTAACAAATAAGATCTAATTTTGGTGATCACTTAATTAAATCACAAGAATAATAGTGTAGACACATAATCGTGTCTCCCCATTTAAGGACCCAATGATGAAACATACCGCGGTCTTAATTGGTTCGACCCAAGAGGAGAGCAATCCGAATAGCCAAGCCCAAAACCATTTTAAAGTGTAAAGCTTATTTTTGTGCAATAATGATCCAAAATCCTATTTTAAAGCCCAATTAATTATTCCTAATAATTAATTATATTTTGAGCCCATAAAAATAATATTTTGAGCCCAATCTATTGAAAAGCCCAATTAATTATTCATGATGATTAATTATTTTTTATTTTCAGAAAATAAATATTTTCAAAGTTAAAATCAGAATTTATCTCGTAAAATCATATTTCCGGATTTAAAGGATAAAAACACGTTGAAGGAAAAGGTTGTCAAACCGTGTCTGACGCAGACGGTGCGCCTGGCGCGCCACGTGCACCCAGCACATTAATTGGTTGAGCTGCGTCAGGCGCACCAAATTGCGCTTAACACACGGCTCTCTGCGTCACGCAGAGTCGTGCGCCTAGCGCACTCTTTGCGTGACGCGCAGTTTGCTTATCTATCTTTTTTCCAATATTTTGCTGTAAATAAGCCGTGATTTTCCGGATTAAAGAACACCTTTTACTCTTTACAAACGCTCGACACTCGAACACTTACAAATTCTCTCTAAAAAACTCTCATACTTTCACATCTACAAGCACACAAACATACATTGGCAAACTTACAAAAACACATACTTTCATACATATACTTTGATCGATCTTCAGGCTTCAAGATTGCTCTTCCCGAAGGTCGTTATTCTCTCAGACCCAAGCCACAATATATTCATGAGGGTCCTTGAATAAATTTCCTATTTTTATATTGAAGTTACTAACGACTTCTTTCATGATGTAGATCTTTAATATAAAAATAGTGTTTTTGTACATTCTAGCATTCTTTCCTTCTTTTTATTATTATGTATATTTTCTATGATTGTCCTTTTTATGTGTTAATCACCCCACATGTTATTATTGCTAATCAAAGACCTAGAGGACTATTCTAATATTAATCAGATAATTTGGACAACCTATTAGGTTCCTGATAAGAGGTTTTTAGTGCGTCGTTAAGGCACCAAAAATAGGTTTTCAAACAATATTTATAGCACCTAATAAGCAATTACTAAGAACGTGTTTGTACGCGTGATTTTATTTCGCCTACGCGGTGTAAGCGCGTATTTGACTACCCCATGGTTAAGGTCCGACTCCATACATGGTCAATGAACCAAAAATTGAGTTCGGAGGTGAGGGTACGAACACGATCAGGAACCATATCGCCCATTGCTGGCATCTACTTAATACGATTCACAACAAGTTTTATGCAAAAGAATAACCACATAATATTTTTAAGCACCCTAAAAAAATATTAGTCTAAGTTGGTTCATGAAACACATAAAAGTCTAATTTTTTAGTGACATGTGATTTAACAATCAGATTAATGGATTCCTAGCAGGTTGTCCATATTATCTAATTTAGTTAGAATATTTATTTAGGTCTTGATTAGCAATAATACAAGGTGATAAATATTGCAATCAGGCATAAAAAATTGTGTTTATAAAAAGAAAAAAAAAGAAAAAAAAATATTGCAGGGAGTTAGTATAATATACAATACTTACAGTCACAGGAATACGTTAACAATTTACATCACGAATAGAATGTTAGTAACTTCAAGAAAATAATAAAAATAAATAAAGAAAATAAAGTTTGTTAATTTAGTTGACCCTCAAAAATTATATCACCGTCCGAGATTGTTGATTTATACGGATCTTGGATCGAATTGTACGAGTCTTAAAAAAAAAGATTTGTGTTTTGTTTATATGTTGGTTGCGTTAGATATTGCGTCGAACAAGATTGACCTTTTACTATGATGAACTGGATCTTGGAATTATATTGTAAATAATGATGGTGCGTTGTTGATGATGATGATGAATAGGTATATGTGGCGTGGCTTTTTAGTGCTGGTTTAGGAGTATTTAGGCGGTGGATATTAGGAAGTAAATGATCATGGTGAGAGAGGTGGAATTTTGCGAGGTATGAGAATTGAGAGGGAGTGAGATTAATATTGTTAGCCGTGGGTTTTTTGTTGGTGAGCCGTGGGAGTTATATGGTTCCGAGATGAGATTATTAGGGAGGATATATATAGGTTTAGGTTTAGGTAGTTGGGTTACAATAGGTTTTCGAAACCTAGTAGGTCTCTAAAAGATTTTTATTATTTAAAAAGATTTTAGAAAAGAATTAGATAAAAATATTTAAAAACATTTTGGAGAAAGATTATTTTTTATAAAAGATATTTTTATTAATAAAACTAATCAATATAATTAATTAAATTGGGCTAGAAAAGAGGTATTAAAAATTGGGCTTTCATAAAAACTATTTTTAAAAGGTTTTCTAAGATGGGCTATTTTAAAACATTTTGGAAAGTGGGCTTATAAAAACTATTCATTAATAAGGTTTTCGGAAATGGTTTAATAAAGAGAGTTAGAAAATGGTTTTGGGCTTAAAATAATTTATTTTAGACTCGTTCTTTATTTTAGGGTCGTTTCTTTTGCCTCCTCTAGAAAGAGGGAATTTTTCGTGAGATCGATTTGATGGGAGGATTTATTAGCGTCATCGTGTTGTGTGATGTCATGCAGCTCATTGATCCTTTGTTGGTCAGTCACTATTGCACCAGAACTATCTAGTGCCTTGTAATCTGCAATACTATTCTCTTGAAGAGCAATGTGGTGTGCCTCTAGTCTGACGACACGTGCAACAAGATCTACCAGTATACCCTTCAACTCATCAACTTGTTCTTGAAGTGTGCTTGACATATTGTATATTTCCAACAGTGGATCATCAAGCGGGAGATTAGAAATGGAGTGATGGTAGAGAGAAAGGAATGGAATGGAAGAATGCATGTTTGTTTTAAAAGTTGAGCTTTCTAGGAACGAATCTGAATATCTAAATACATGATGATTTTTTTTGATTTTTTTTGGATGCACCTAAACCTAATGCATGTATGCATGACTTGTTTGGATGCACTTAGACCTAATGCATATATGCATGACTCAATCTATGCGCTTGAACCTGTAAAGGCTGCCTACATATCCCGAACAGGGAATCAGATCGCTTGTAGTTCAGGACTACTAAATGCGGAATGCATGAAATGAAATGGAGAGCTTGGATACAATGAGACTCCTAAATGCCTAATAACTCTAGTTATGCATGAAGTGTATGAATGATGGACTATGAAATGCAAAAGGATTCCAGTATGAATGCAGTCCTAATACATATGAAATTCTAATGACTTCATAATCCTAAACTTGATAGATTTCTAATGATGTTAGAATCCTAGATTTGGTGAACTTTCAAGGATGCTAGACTCCTAATATGCATGAAACTCTAGTGGACATAGACTCCTAAAATGAATGGAATTCAAACAATTTTAGACTCCTAATATGGGCGGAACTCTAATGGATTCGAAACTCCTAATACGAACGAAATTCATAAGATGGGTGAACCTAGACGGGGTCAGGACTCCTAACTTGAATAGGGTTAGTCGAGGTTGAGGACTCTAAGTGGAGTGAAACTGGATGAGCCTAGACATATGCGCTAGATGTACTTCTAATCGAGTTAGGATTCCTAAGCGGATGAGACTTTTACAACAAGATGGTGATGCTAAGAAGAATCCTAAATGACGTACAGAAGAATATAATATACATGGAAATGATGAAATTTTGAAAAAGATGAGGAATTTTTGTGAAAACCAAGTGAAAAAGTTTTTTTATAAAAAAGTATGGGGTAAGATGGGAGGATAGGAATATCCGACTTTCTCCAAAAAGAAAAGAAAATAAAAAAAGGAAAATCCTAAACATGACCGTTCACTTAAATGAGACCTTATGGTGGTGAGACTCCAAATAAAGAAAAAGACCGATTTATTTTCTGGAATTAGGTGAAGTTAATTTTAGACCCCAGGACGCACTAAACGGTCAAGAACTCTACATGCATGCAAATGGAAAAAATGCGGAATCGCCACCACATTGTCTAAATTGGTAAAAAAAACATGAGACGCACAAGAACATGAGACGCACAAGAAGCGCGCCACACAGCAAAGGTGCGCGCGACGCGAGACAGTGCGTCTGGCGCAATATCACACGTCTAGCGCACTGTTCCCAGACACATTTTTTGGCGATTTCGGCGATGTTTTAGCAAATTCTACATTATTTCGGGACGCTACGACTGGCATAATGATAACAACAATTTTGACAGACCTTGTTTTATTTAGACGTGGAACAATGGTCTAACTAACAATAAACATGGGACGAATATACTGCGCGTCGTTACGCGCGTGGCGCGCAGACTATGCGTCTGGCGCAGGAACGGTGCGCCAGGCGCAAATTGGCGCACTGCTCCCAGGCATGCATATTGGCGATTTGGCGAAAGTTCGGACGAAAATTACAATATATTTTAGACGCGAATTTTAGGTGCAAGACATCAATATGTTAATAAATTAGCAGTAGGCAAAAATTGCAATCACACATAAATGTGAAGTAACATGGATGCAAGAGTTCTCAACCTAAAGTCCAGTTCTACATTCAACTATGGTCAGGTTTAGGTTAAGGCTGAAAGGGTCCATGACTAAGAGATTGATCCCACTCTTCGTACCCCTGCTTAAAGAGGTGGCCACGTGTAAGATGCACTCCAGTTCTCAAGTCAGGAACAAGAGAACAATGCCATGGTTGGGTAGGTTTTCTTATGACTAATTCTTTTGGACTGAATAAGTCTGAACTGAACTGAAATGAATAAGTCTCGAATCGAATCGAAAAGAAATGAATAAGTCCGAAGTGAACCGAATCGATCGATCGGGTGAACCGATCCAAGTGAACTCGATCCGATCTCGATCCGAATCGAACCGAGTTGAGTATTATTAATAATTACAAGTAGAATAATATTTTTATCATCATTGATAATGATAATAATTAATAATATTAATGATAATGATGATGATAATAATAATATTAATACTAATACTGATAATATGCATAATAATAATATTCTTATGAATTGAGTAATATTAATTATAATATTAATACTAATACTAATAATATGCATAATAATAATATTCTTATGAATTGAGTAATATTAATAATAATAATATTAATACTGATAATATGCTACATTGTGTAAACTTATTTATTTGGAGTTCTTCACCCACCAAAAAGTAATACTCCCTCTGTTTCCAAAAGTTCTTCCTACTTTAACCAATTTCCTCTCACAAAACTATTCAAAATAGGAACAAAATAAATCGGAGGGAGTATTACTTTTCTATCTTTCGCTTCTTTCACCAAAAATTACTCTTTTTATCACTTGTCCCCCTTATTTTATATTCAATGGGTCAAAAAGTACCCTCTAAAAAGTTTAAAAGTGACATTGCCAAAAATCTTAACAATATTAATAATAATAATAATAATAATAATAATAATAATAATAATAATAATAATAATAATAAGAGTAAGAATAAGAATATAATAATAATAATAATAATAATAATAATAGTAATAATAATAATAATAATAATAGTAATAATAATAATAATAGTAATAATAATAATAATAACAACAACAACAACAACAACAACAACAACAATAATAATAATAATAATAATAATAATAATAATAATAATAATAATAATAATAATAATAATAATAATAAGAATAAGAATAAGAATATAATAATAATAATAAAAATAATAATAATAATAATAATAGTAATAATAATAGTAATAGTAATAATAATAATAATAATAATAATAATAATAAAAACAACAACAATAATAATAATAATAATAATAATAATAATAATAATAATAATATAAATAAAAATAATAAGTTGTAGTATGAACAACAAAATAATTAAAATCAATAAAATAAGGTAATTCGAACCAACCGAACCGAATTGAAATGAATAAATCCGAACTCGAACTCAAATGGAAGCGAACCGAAATGAATTTCCATTTATTCAGTCCAAAAGAACAGAGCCTAAGATCCAACACTATCGCTCAGGAAGCTTTTTAGAAGGTTAAAGCGCAAACCCCCGGGGGTGACCTCACACATATAACATGTGCTAATGAGGCAAGTTAGATTGTCCTTATGGTGGCTTAAACAATAGCCATGCATATGCAAAACAGTATGTTATTCAAAATGATAAAAAGAGAATGAATCGTATTTTTCAAGTTTCACCCACTCATTTAAAAAATTAATTTTTTAAAATCCTTCACAGCGGAGTCGCCAAATTGTAGGCGTGGTTTTATTTCGCCTACGCGGTGTGAGCGCGTATTTGACTACTCCATTGTTAAGGTTTTATTAAATACGTTTTCGGAGTCGCCAACAAGTCTTTAGAGGAAAACATATAAGCCTAATTGGATATTTAGGAAACTGTAGGGACATCTTAGGGACTTATCCAACATAGATTTCCCCTTCTCGACTCCATACATGGTCAATGAACCAAAAATTGAGTTGGCGGTGAGGGTACGAACACGGTCAGGAACTGTGTCGCCCTGCTTGCCTCTACTTAATTCGATTCACAACAAGTTTTATGCAAATGAATAACCACAATATTTTTAAGCACCCTAAAAAAATATTAGTCTAGGTTCGTTCATGAAACACGTAAAAGACTAATTTTTTAGTGGCATGTGGCTTAACAATCAGATTAATGGGTTCCTAGCAGGTTGTCCATATTATCTGATTTAGTTAGAATATTTATTTAGGTCTTGATTAACAATAATACAATGTGATAAATGTTGCAATCAAGCATAAAAAAATAATGTGTTCATGAAAAGAAATAAAAAAAGAAAATAAAATATTACAGGGAGTTAGTATAATATACAATACTTACAGTCGCAGGAATACGTTAACAATCAACATCACGAATAAAATATCAGTAACTTCAAGAAAATAATAAAAATAAATAAAGAAAATAAAGTTTGTTAATTTAGTTGACCCTTAAATATTATATCACCGTCCGGGGTTGTTGATTTATATGGATCTTGGATCGAATTGTACGAGTCTTAAAAACGATTTGTGTTTTGTTATATGTTGCTTGCGTTAGATATTGCGTCGAACAAGATTGGCCTTTTACTATGATGAACTGGATCTTGGATCGGAATTATATTGTAAATAATGATGGTGCGTTGATGATGATGATGATGATGATGATGATGATGATGAATAGGTATATGTGGCGTGGCTTTTTAGTGCTGGTTTAGGAGTATTTAGGCGGTGGATATTAGGAAGTAGGGAATTGTTTTAGGTGGCGTTGAAAGATTATGGGGGAGAGGTGGAATTTTGTGAGGTATGAGAGGGAGTGAGATTAGTATTGTAAGCCGTAGGTTTTTTTGTTGGTAGGAAAAGTCGTGGGAGCTTATAGAGAGGATATATAAAAAATAGGTAATAGTGTAACTTAAATTTTTAAAAGATTAGTGTATGTGGGCACAAAGACTAACTCTTGTTGGTGAGCCGTGGGAGTTATAGGGAGGATATATATAGGTTTAGGTTTAGGTTTAGGTAGTTGGGTTACAATAGGTTTTCGAAACCTAATAGGTTTCTAAAAGATTTTTATTATTTAAAAAGATTTTAGAAAAGAGTTAGATAAAAATATTTAAAAACATTTTAAAAAAATATTATTTTTTATAAAATATATATTTATTAATAAATCTAATCAATATAATTAATTAATTCTATTAATTAAATTGGGCTAGAAAAGAGGTATTAAAAATTGGGCTTCATAAAAACTATTTTTAAAAGGTTTTCGAAGATGGGCTATTTGAAAACATTTTGGAAAGTGGGCTTATAAAAACTATTTATAAAAAAGGTTTTCGGAAATGGTTTAATAAAGAGAGTTAGAAAATGGTTTTGGGCTTAAAATAATTTATTTTAGACTCGTTCTTTATTCTTTCCTCGATCCGGATCAATTAGAGTGGGGTATTAGTCATCATAGGGTACTATATGGGGAGACACGATTATGTGTCTACAGTTGTAAAGGCAAGTCAAGGGCCGATCCACAGGGAAATTGGGATTAATCAAAGTCTAACAAGTCTAAGTTACTTAATTAAAGGATTTTTGGGGGCTTTGAATGATTTTGTAACAACTAATAACTAACTATTATGAAAGAACTAGTAAATAAATACGAGATGAAAATATCAATAAGGAAGACACTAGAGTTAAGGCTACTAGTATGAATCAAATTGGACAATGATCATTAATGCAATTGTAATTCAAAGGCGACAATTATGCAAGGTTTAGTTTTCCTCTAAAATACTCGAGTCCTCTCTTGAATGGTCCTCAAGAATAACCTCTTAATCAATCAACTGAATCCTCTCTCGAATGGTCCTTAGTTAATCGATTAAGAGAACCAATAAGTACGGAAAACCCCTAATAAAAGGATCCCCGTAATTGCCACCCAATATCTTGGCCTAGAAATTAAGTTGATTCATGGGGATGATAAAAGAGTTCAAAAATCGATCAAGAATATTTGCAATCAAAATACCAAAGCATAAGTGTGATCAATATCTATCCTAAGGCCTCAAAACATCAATATCAATGCATATTGATCATTAGATCATCACAATTACATTAGCAATACATGAAAACCTTAATTCATACTTTCACCCTAACCCTAGATAGGAGACTACTCACTAATCATGGAATCTAAACATAAAAATATGAAATTTATAACTAATCTAGGGCTAAAGATGATTAATAGATGATTAATATAATAAAAATAATCAATTATGGGACTATAATACTCTAAGATCTATAACTATGGAGCAATATAGAATAACAATGAAAAGGAAGAATAAATTAAAAACTAAAACTTTGCAATTCAATTGAATAAAAAGTACCTTGGATGTGTAGAAATCACCAACTTTAATATCTAAATCTCAAATCTAAGACAATACTATGAGTTTTCTCTCTAAGAGGAACCCTAAAATGATTCTCTAATAATTAGAATAAAGCATCCTTTTTAAAATAAAAGCTATCTATTCTCTTTAGTAGGCACGAGGCCTTATAAATTTTTGACGGGAATAAATGGTGCGGGCGCACCAAACATACTGATCTCCAAGTGATTTCATCCGTCAAAAGGTGCGGGCGCACCTAAGAAACAGGTGCGGGCGCACCTCTGCATCTGCTCTGGTCGGACAATTCAACTTAAAACACGCATAACTTCTTTGTTTTATATTCAAATCAAGCTTATGACCAGTCGTCGGAAAGCTATCGAAACGAACTTTCACCACCAACTGGAATTACCTTCATGTGATTTATGGTTTAAAAGTTATGTCCATTTGAAGTTTTCCATATAAGATTTTATTTTACTATGTGCTCCTTTGTGCGAGTGGACATGGGGCACGGTGCAAGCGCACCATTTCTCAACGTGTGCTCTATTTTCATTGCTTTTTTTGCCGACTCTACAACTCGTAGCCATCTTAGGTAGTTCCACCTATATTAAGAACATGGTAAAACAGGGTGAAAGCAAATGTACTAGAAATTCAATCAAAATGACTGAAAATCTAGCAAAATGTCACTATGATCATGAATGATCAAGTGGATGAAATAGAAGGGGAAAGGGAAGAAGGGAGAAAGAGGATCAAAATAAGCTAAATATAGTCCATAAAGTGCGTTAGAAACACACTAATCAAACTCCCCCAAGCTTAACATTTTACTTATAAACAAAGAGCATGCACAAATTTCAATGCGTCTATATGCTTACCAAGTGATGAGTGCCGAAAATAATGAAATTTCGGAGAGAATCCTGGAAAGTAATGAAGAACAAACATCAAAATTCAAATAAAAAGAAGAAAACAATGAGTTCTCCTTTTGATGGTCCTTGCAAATTTTAAGCTCGATCTTGTCCTCGATGACTTCCATTTGAGTCTTCAGTGAAGGTTTAAAGAGGCCAAAGGCTCTTCCAATGACGAAACATTAAGGTGAGGGAATAAGATGGGGAAGGAAGGAACTAATTTGAGTTTCCTTGAAAAGGGAATATGAAGAGGACGAGTAGAGAAGATGAAGAGGACGAGTAGAAACAAAAGTCTCACAAACTACTTCTTCAACATCATTAGACTCTATAGTGTAAGCTTTCTCAACAAATGATTCCTCTACTATGGGGTTCTCATCCATATCCCAATCATCATCTTCATTGGTTATAGTCATGCAAGAGTGATTTTGATTATTGATAATTCGACCCAATGTTTCGATTGATCTTTTGCTAGATTCGACAATGTTTTCCATCATAGAATCACACCTCTTTAACAAGGACATATTTTCTTTGAGTGAATTAAGAATTTCGGAATAGATATGTAGTTCACAACTAGAGACATCTTCTAAATTTGAGAAAGTAGTAATTCCATGGTCCCACTCATAATTGTCTCCCGGATAGCCACCCAAAGAAACTCCATGCTTCATCAAAGTGTTGGGATCGAAATTCACCATTAAATATAGACTCCACCACTTCTCTTGTATGCATCTTCAAACCCTCATACATGACCTCACATATCTCCCAAATCTCAAGTCTATACTTAGTTAGAAGAGTGTTCTCAAATATCTCATAATAATTCCAAAATGGTTCATCCTCATATTGAGGAAAAAGAAGTTTGCCATTTTTTTTGGAATTCTCTTAAAAAAAAGTATATACAAATTCCTAGACTCATATTAAACAACACTTACCACATAAAATAAAACAAGATAAAAAAATAAACCAATAAAGAAAAGTAAAAAAATCAATTAAGCAATTTCAAACTTAAAAAAACTTCAATCAATAGCACAATTTCCCAAGAACGAGGCCATTTTGATAAGAGGTTTTTAGTGTGTCGTTAAGGCACCAAAAATCGCTTTTCAAACAATATTTATAGCACCTAACAAGCAATTACTAAGAATGTAGTAAAGGCAAGTCAAGGGTCGATCCATAGGAAAATTGGGATTAATCAAAGTCTAACAAGTCTAAGTTACCTAATTATATGATTTTTGGGGGTTTTAAATGATTTTGTAACAACTAATAACTAACTATTATGAAAGAACTAGCAAATAAATACGAGATGAAAATATCAATAAGGAAGACACTAGAGTTAAGGCTACTAGTATGAATCAAAATGGACAATGATCATTAATGCAATTGTGATTCAAAGGCGACAATTATGCAAGGTTTAGTTTTCCTCTAAAATACTCGATTCCTCTCTCGAATGGTCCTCAAGAATAACCTCTTAATCAATCAACTAAATCCGCTATCGAATGGTCTTTAGTTAATCGATTAAGAGATCCAATAAGAACGAAAACCCCTAATAAAAGGATCCCCTTAATTTCTACCCAATATCTTGGCCAAGATTTTAAGTTGATTCATAGGGATGATAAAAGAGTTTAAAATTTGATTAAGAATATTTGCAATCAAAATACCAAAGCATAAATGTGATCAATATCTATCCTAAGGCCTCAAAACACCAATATCAATGCATAATCATCATTAGATCATCACAATTACATTAACAATACATGAAAACCTTAATTCATACTTTCACCTAACCCTAGATAGGAGACTACTCACTAATCATGGAATCTAAACATAAAAATATGAAATTTATAACTAATCTAGGGCTAAAGATGATTAAGGGATGATTAATCTAATAAAAATAATCAATTATGGGACTATTATGCTCTAAGATCTATAACTATGGAGGAATATAGAATAACAACGAAACAGAAGAATAAAAACTAAAACTTTGCAATTCAATGGAATAAAAAGTACCTTGAATGTGTAGAAATCACCAAATTTAATCTCTAAATCTCAAATCTAAGACAAAACTACGAGTTTTCTCTCTAAGAGGAACCCTAAAATGATTCTCTAATAACTAGAATAAAGCATCCTATTTAAAATAAAAGCTATCTATTCTCTTTATTAGGCACGAGGCTTTACAAAATTTTTAACGGGAATAAATGGTGCGGGCGCACCAAACATACTGATATCCAAGTGATTTCATCCGTCAAAAGGTGCGGGCGCACCATTGTAAGTGGTGCGGGCGCACCAGCCATACGCGGGCGCACCTCTGGTTCTGCTCTGGTCGGACAATTCAACATAAAATGTGCATAACTTCTTCGTTTTATATCCAAATCAAGCTTATGACCAGTCATTGGAAATCTATCGAAACGAGATTTCACCACCAACTAGAATTACCTTCATTCGATTTGTGGTTTAAAAGTTATGTCCATTTGAAATTCCCCATGCAAGATTTTATTATGCTATGTGCTCCTTTGTGCGAATGGACATGGGGCACGGTGCATGCGCACCATTTCTCAATGTGTGCTCTATATTCATTGCTTTGCCGACTCTACAACTCGTAGCCGTCTTAAGTAGTTCTACCTATATTAAGTACATGGCAAAACAGGGTGAAGCAAATGTACTATAAATTCGGTCAAAATGACTGAAAATCTAGCAAATGTCACTATGATCAAGAATGATCAAGTGAAGGAAATAGAAGGGGAAAGGGAGAAGAAAGAGGGAAGAAGGGGAGAAAGAGGATCAAAATAAGCTAAAAATAGTCCATAAAGTGCGTTAACGTTAGAAACACACTTATCAGTTCCCTATAATTTTGATTGCTTAATAACATATCACTAAAAATAGTCTTTTTGATGTGTTTAATCAACTAACTTAGACTAGTATTTTGAGGGTGCTTGGAAAAATAATCTGGTTGTTCTTTTGCATAAAACTTGACATGAACCGATATTTAGTAGAGGCCAGCAATGGGCGAACGTGGTTCATTATGACCGTGTTCGTACCCTCGCCCCCGAACTCAATCTATGGTTCATTGACCATTAATGGAGTCATGACGGGGATATCTACATTGGATAAGTCCTAAAATTTTTTCTACGGTTTCCCAATATCCAATTAGGTTTATAAATTCGTTTAAAGACTTGTTGGCGACTTCAAAATGTTTTCAATAAAACCTCAACAATGAGGTAGTCAAATACGCGCTCATCCCGCATAGGAGAAATAAAAAAACGCCTACACTTTGACAACTCCGCTGGGGAGGAATTTAAGAATTTTTTTTTTAAATTGAATGGGTGAAACTCGAAAAATACGATTCATACTTGTTTTATGCCTTTGAATAACATTACAGTTTTGCATATACATGGCTACTGTTTAAGCCAGTATAAAGACAATTTTCCTTGCCTCATTAGCGCATGTTCTATGCGTGAGGCCACCCCTAGGGGGTTTGTGCTTTGTCCTTCTGAAAGCTTCATGAGCGATAGTGTTGGATCTTAGTCATAAGCAAACCCACCCAACCATGGCATTGTTCTATTGTTCCTGACTTGAGAACTGGAGTGTGTCTTATACGTGGCCACCTTTTTAAGTAAAGGTAGGA
This sequence comes from Beta corolliflora, assembly GCA_947648045.1. Lineage (NCBI taxonomy): Eukaryota > Viridiplantae > Streptophyta > Magnoliopsida > Caryophyllales > Amaranthaceae > Beta > Beta corolliflora. Next base: position 242,422 of record CANSZD010001218.1, read on the forward strand.
AGCGTGGGATCAATCTCTTAGTCATGGACCCTTTTCCACCCTTAACCTAAACCCGACCTTAGTTGAATGTAGAACTGGACTTTAGGTTGAGAACTTTTTCATCCATGTTATATGACATTGCTTGTGATTGCAATTTTTACGTGCTATTATTTTGTCAAAAGCGTCGTAATGTGTTCCGCCTAAATCGCGTCTAAAAAAACACCGTCGAATAGTCTCGAACCATCGTCAAATTGTCAAACCGCATGCCGGGGGGGCAAGGCGCCAAACGCGCTAAGGTGCACTCCGGCGCACAGCCTCCGCGCCGGACGCATAAGCTTCGCGCCGAGCGCACGTTGTTGTGCGGCGCACATCTGTACGCCTCATGCTATTGCTAATTGGACTATGGTTCAAGTCCAAAAAAGCTTTTAATAATCTTGTCATCATGTCGTGTTTGCCGTCGTACTCCCGAGAATATGTGGGGTTAGCCAAAACCTCGCCTAAATCGCCAAAAACTTGCCGGGGAACAAGGGCTCCAAACGCATTAAGTTGCGCCTGGCGCATCGCTCTTGCGCTGACACACGTGCCCGCGCCGCGCGCACTATGTTGTGTGGCACGCATCTTGCATCTCTTGTTTTTTTCGATTTAGTCGTCGTGGTGGTCGATCCTGCTTTCTTTCCGTCTGCATTCGCGTAGAGTTACAATCGTTCTAAGAGTTTTTTGTCTAAAATGAATCTCACCTAATTCAAACATAAAAATCGATCTTTTCCTACATATCATATAAGGTGAGTCTATCCCAAAAGGTGCATCTAGAAAAATGATCATGGTAGAGTTAGAGTTATCATGCATGTCTACCTCCCTCCCAAATCTTACCTATCAATCATACCCTATTATATTCTATCTTCTTCGAAAACCTAACCTTTTCAAAATCAATCCTACGCCCTCTTCTATTATGTCTTTTCGAAAACATTTAGTAATCATCATCATACCACCTACCAAAAAAACAATATTTTCAAACTTAATCCATTATCTTTTCCCAATAAAAGATAAAACACAAGGGGTCCTTTTTCAAAAACGAATTTCAAAATTCTAAGTCAATCCAAATGCCTCTAATCCATTCCAATCAACCCATTCCAATCAACCCAATTCCAATCCATGCGCATTCATTTAAGGCCCATGTACATTAGAGTCCATTTGCATTCATCCTAAGCCCATCTAAGATCGAGTCCATATATTCATATTAGGCCCATTTGAGTCCATGCATTCATATTAGGCCCACTTGCATTATAATCCAATCTAAGTTTAATCTACGTGTATTCATAGTCTATTCTAATCTAAGTTTAATCCTAATCCAATCCAAAACTTAGGTCCACTTAGGCCCAATTCATACCCTAGGTCTAGTTTCGCATCTTCATGTAAACCCTAGTCAAGTCTTAGGACTATAAAAGCCCAATTCATACCCTAGGTCTAGTTTGCATCTCCATGTAAGCCCTAGTCAAGTCCTCGACTATAAAAGCCCAATTCATACCCTAGGTCTAGTTTCGCATTTCTATGTAAGCCCTATTCAAGTCTTAGGACTATAAAAGTCCAATTCATACCCTAGTTCTAGTTTGCATCTCCATGTAAGCTCTAGTCAAGTATTCGGACTATAAAAGCCCAATCCTAGGTCTAGTTTCCATTCCTATGTAACCCTAGTTAAATCCAATTCCAAACCCATATAGGATGAAGCCCACTCGAACCCATCAATCTTTTGGTCTAGCTTGCTTGTTCTCGAATGTTAGTTCAAAGTCTAGCCACCCTTAGGTCTAGCCTCCTTAAACTAAACGTAAGTTCAAAGTCTAACCTTCCTTATTGTCTAGCCTGCTTGCTCACCCGTAAGTTCAAAGTGTAATCACCCTTAGGTCTAGCCTGTTCATTCTAAATATAAGTTCAAATTCTAGCCTTCTTTATTGTCTAGCCTGCTTGCTCATCCGTAAGTTCAAAGTGTAGCCACCTTTAGGTTTAGCCTATTTACTTTAAACGTAAGTTCAAAGTCTAGCCTTCCCTTCCACCTAGCCTGCTTACTCCCCCGTAAGTTCAAAGTCTAGATGCCCTAAAGTACACATTGTCAATCTTTTTGAGTCTAGTCTGCTTGCTCGCCTGTAAGTTCAAAGTCTAGTCCGATCGCTTGCATAGTCCGGCCCAGTCGCCTAGTCCATATCTCGCATATGCATATAGTTAGGCCCACGTCAAGCATCATGGTCAAGGCCTTACTAGTCTAGAACCCATAACCATTTCTAATCCTCCATTTCAAAATCATTTCCATTTCCCATCTCCCATTTTCATTTCACTTTTCGATTCTCATTTCCCATTTCTCGTTTCCATTTTCACCTCTCATTTCAAAAAATCATTTCTCAAAATTTACGAGGTCCATTCGATTTCTCGTTTAGGACAGTCGTGAGATTATAACTTGGGAACATCCGACGGAGAGGAAACAAGGTCAACCTACTCCCGGACTTGTCAAACGAATTCTCACCTTTTAGACAAATCTTCCGAAACTTCGAATCATCATCCGAGATGGGAGACACTTTCGAACAACTTAATGCAATCATGGCTCGCCTCCAAATGATGAACTCTCGTCTTGAGGAACAAGACAAAGAGATCAAGGCGCCGAGAGAAAAAGTGATAAATGAGGAAGAGAAACAAGGTGACACTCCACCACCGCCACCTCCTATCAAGTCCAAGACAGATTTGAGGTTCGAAAAACACGAGCAATTGATCCACCAATTCCTACACTCGAGGGTCGCTTATGGCCATGACATCATTGATCCCGAACCGAGGCAAAAGCTTCCTAAAAGGTAGCACCGTGTGACCTCCTAAAATTCAAGGGAATCGAAGACCCGGATGATCATTTGAGAGATTTCTCCATTTCTATGGCTCTCAAAAGCTTCCCCTTACCGTTCTCCTTCCAAGTGCTTGTTCTTCCGGTTCGGGCCTTATATATATATATAATATACATGTATGTATATATATACATGTTTATGTATGTATATATATACATGTTTATGTATATATATATATATATATATATATATATATATAACTCCTTATGTCTCAAGTTATTATGTACCTCAAACCCGACGTACTCCATATCTCTAACTCGTTATAAGTTATAACAAGAGAATTTATTGTAAAAATTTTGAGTATTGTGTGTTAGTATTAATTTAGAACTGCTAAAAAATTTGAGTTTCTCCCCGAGCCTTCTTCTTCAACCTTTTTTTCTTCCATAAATTGATTTCAAGATGAGTTTCTTTTGGCTTGCTTCATAACTCCCCGAAGGGCGATCGGGGCGGGGGTTGGCATTGGGGGCCGCGTGGTTGAAGCAAAGAGTGAGCCGGTGAGGGAGGAAAGAGATGGAGAAGGCGAGTGCGAGGGTGATTGGCTCGGTGGTTCTAGTGGTGTGGGTTGCGAGCTTGCAACAATAATTGAGTCTTGGTGGTGATGCGTGCTAAATTGATCGTGGTGTGCGGGAAGAGTGATAAACGTCTAACAATTAGATCGATGCATCTAACAAAGTTTGGGTATGTACCAAATTGTGTTTGTGCGTAAACAAATAATGTTTATGTAAAAACATATATTGCTTATAATATTTTTCTTTAATTTTGCTATTTTAAAAACACAAACGCCGTACAAAAAAAATTTATTTATTTATTTACCTATAAACTCTATTTGTTATATACACAAACTTTTTTAGATGCATCTAACAGGTTAGATGTTTATCATTCTTCGGGAGTGGAAGGGAGAAGAAATAAAAATTCTAGAATTTAAGACTAAAATGAACTAGGTTTTCCTATATAAGTCACATGAGCTCAATAAAAAAATTACCGATCAAAGTCAGGACTACAATCAACTTCTTCCTCCGTTTTTTTTAGTTGTAACACTTTTTTTTTGTGGTTCCCAATGCAATTTTTTAGTTAGAGTGTTATGTGAGTAGAAGGGTATATAATTAGATAAAGTGGGGACATTTACATGTGATATTTTATGTGGAAAGTATGAGAGAGAAAGGAGGGACCACCTCCTAACTGAGATTTTTTCCACGCACATGGAGGGAATTGAGATTGGGAGGGAAATTGTCCCATTCACCCAATTTCACATCCACCATAAAACTTCCCACCAAAATGAGCAATAGAACAAATGAGACATGTTTTCCACCAAAATTTGAAATTTCCCCCCAATTTCAAATTGATAATTCTGAAATTTACATCCCTTTCCTCTCCTCTATATAAACAACAACTAAGGAGAGAGAAAGATCATTTAATGTTTCACCAAAAAAAACAGAAAGAAGAAGTTCATCACTTAGTTACACAAGCTTAGGTTAATCTATGCACCGCACATACAACACATGTAATTAGCACACACGCTTTCTCCAAAAAAAAAATCCAAAAATTTACGAATCTACTCAACCAATAGCAACAAAATGAACAACACACAAAGAGCTCTTGGAAATGCCTTTGGTTGATGATCTTCAGCAGCTTGATGTTGGATTCTTTTCCATTCAACAATTGCTTGAAATCGAGGGGTCGGAGGCCGACTTGATGTGCGATCAAATGGGACTCAATTGTGAAAGTTCTTCAGACAAGGGACAATGAGGATGAAGATGGCAATGATGCAAAGACAAGTTCACAACAACAACAACATGGACAATGAAGCAAAGCAAACCCGGGACCAACAACATGAAGAAGCTTAGTAGCCAAACTCATAAGGTAATTTAACCGAAAAAGAGAATTGAGTACGCATGCAGAAAAAGGCAATTAGTTGATGAACTTCTCACATTAGAACATGAAGGAAAGTCACCTTGGGAAGCAAACACAAAAAATGGCACTTAGATTTGGTATTAACGGATCAACAAGTACATACGAATATGGAAAGATGTTAAAGAACAAAGAGGTCAATGGGGTCCGTAATTGATGTTAGATCCAAAAAAATTAGAAAATGTGGAAGGAAAGCAATTGAGTATTCGGAGGAGTGGCTTGCCGATCCTTTTGCATCTAAGGACAAGTGTAAGGGCTTTTGCAGGAGCATTTAAAGTTCCTCCCTCCACCGGCTACAGTGTTACTCAAAAAAAAGGGAAACTCGTAAGTCACACAAGCAAAGAACCACCCATCACTTACACCAAATCACAAGATTGAGAGGATGAAATGGGTTTTGAAACACATAATGCCAAAGAAGAGGTGACCAACCACCTACTTTTGTGGACATGGAGAATTTCATACACATGGATGAGAAGAGGTTCTACTTAAATCCGCACATGAGGAGGTTCTACCTCCTACCAAAGGAGGATGATCCATATAGGTGTTGCCACCAAAGAGATACAAGATAAAATCAATGTTCATGGCAGTTACTTCTAGGCCATTTTTTGACAATGAAGGGAAAATGATCCATGATGGAAAATTTGGGATCTTTCCTTTTATTAAGAGAGTTGCAGCCAAGTACAATAGTTCAAACAGACTCCAGCAGGCATAATAGAAACAAAGGCCATTGAAAGCATAACCAAAGAAGTCATCAGAAACATGCTCCTTAATGAAGTCATCCCATGTATAATGAGGACTTGGCCAAAAGGGGTATCAAAGGATATATACATCCAACAAGACAATGCAAGACCCCATCTACAACCAGATGACCCTGCATTTGTTGCAGCTGCTACCCAAAATGGCTTCAACATCAAACTAATATGCCAACCAACTCAAAGTCCTGATCTTAATGTTTTAGAATTGGGTTTTTTTAAAGCCATTCAAGAATTGCAATACCAATCATTCCCTAAAAACCTAGATGATCTCATTACTAAGTTGCAAGATGCTTATGATTTTTTTGACCCTGAGGTGTTAAAGTACACATGGTTGCAACTTCAATATGTGATGGTGGAAGTGCTTAGAGTGAAAGGAGGGAATAACTTCAAGAACCCTCATCACGAAAAAAGAAAACTTGAAAGGCAAGGGCTTTTATCTAAAAATGTGACAGTGGATCAACAACTCATTGATGAAGCAGTGCATTATTTAAATGAGAAATTCATAAATGTGGGTGAAGCTATTGAGTACCTTTATGAAGGCAGAAGTTAATATGGGCAAAAGAGGTGTTCAACTAACCTAGGTAACCTCATAAGGCAGGTTTAGTTTTTGTTAAATATTAAGGCAGGTTTAGTTGTTGGGTATATATTCAGCAGTTATAATTTTTTTGGTAAATATTAAGGCAGCTAACTAAGTATACTTTTGGTAAATTGTTAGACTATGTTTGTAATAGCAGTAGGCCTATGTGTTAAATGTCTTATTTCAGTCTAAATATTAATGCAGGTAAATATGCATGCTTTTGGTGAATGGAAAACAGATTTTATTCCTTATTATTTTGGTGAATGTCTAATTTTTGTTTTAATTTGAGCTTTGTGGCATATCGCAATGAAGGGCAACAAAGTCAAACATGCATAATCATCCGTTTACAACATACATACTCATCATTTGACTTCATTACATCCATCGGGGATATGATTGTAACTCATAAAGAAATGGAGAAACATCGACACCTCAACATAATTGTAAAGTATGGAGCAATTGTTTCTTATTTCAAGGAGTTATGAGTCCCTTCATCATTTGAATGTTTGGGTGACAAATCATAAAGGGGAGTCCTAAGTGACAGTATGGAGGGGAGGAACATAATCATAGATCATGAAAATCAATATGCCTTTACATCATAAGCCAACTCCTCTGTATACAGTAGGGACATGGCACTCAAATGCCAATATGGTCATGACAAAACCAACAAAACAGGGGCATACTCATAAGCCAGCTATCATCATAATCAATATCAACATTACAGAATCTTGACAACAAACCAACAAAACAAGGGCATAATTATCACAAATCATAATTAGGGATATTAAAGAACATAAGCATAATTGTATCACATAGCAAGGCATAATCAAAGATCATGATCATAGTCCAAAGGCAAAGGTGTATAGTAAATAAAACCTCGCCGAGTAGAAGGGTTTCCTCTCGCGAATAAGGAGGAAAGCATGAAGTTCGAGATCCCACTCATCAGATACACATGGACTCATTGATATGTCAGGTCCAGGTTCAAGCCCCTCTTCATAATCCTCCACAACTTTGAACAACCTCAAGTTGTTGGAGTCATCCTCAACAAAGATATCATGCTCTTTCTCCTTCCCAATAGTCACACCAACACAAGGTGTTTTAGGAGCAAAGAACCCCCTCCACAACTTTCTCCTTCCTCTTTTGGTGCCAACTTTCTCCTTCCCTTTCTTCTTCCTTTCGAGCCGTGGTTCATGACTCCTCGGGTGGCACACACAATCACTCGTGTTGTTCCAAGATCAAGAACCCTAGAACAAGATCCAACACCCCTTTTCTTCCCACCCTTCATCCTCGGAGTCCGAACCACTTCCTGAACCACCTCAACATCCCCCTCCCTTTTAAACCCAGCAACACCATCCCAGATTCACTTACGAAATCAACAAAAGGAATGTCGGAGACGAACATAAACTTCGTGAACCTCGTAATCCAAATCCACAGCTTCTTCAACATCCACAACCACCTCTTGATTTCCAAGTGGTGGTTGTTGATTTTCGAGTGTTGTTTGCCAGGATCATGAAATTGCAAAGCCCGACGAATCATTTGTCGTTCCGTATCCCTCAAAATCATCACAATCTTGAACAACTTTTTGTAAAGTGTTCAAAGCGTAGGGTTTTAGAATCGTCGCAGCCTTCCCCCACTTTTCAAGAACCGCTTAAGCCATGGCGATTGATGCTGGAAGGACTTAATCATATGGCGAATGAAGTCGGACTCTTCAGCATCATCAGTTTCAAAAAAAACATCTGTCAAAGGAGAAAGATCTGGGACATGCATGGTTGCAACTGGTTTGGGACTCAATTTTTCTGGGGATTTTTCCTGGGTTTAATTTCTTTTTTTTTTGAGAGAAGAGGAGATGAGGACAGGAGAGAGAAAAAGAGAAGAATTCAGGGGAGAAAATAGAGAGAGAGGAAGAGGAAAATTCTAGATCCAGGGGAGAAAATAGACGAGAGGATGAAGATGAAGAGTGAGAAGATGAAGAGTGGGAAGATGAAATGAAATCGGATGAGTGGTTGGGGGTTTAATTGAAAAATGGGTTTCATGAATTAAATCGGGTAGTTGGGGAGGTGGGATATTTTGGTGGGAATCATTAAGTCTAATGGTGTTTACATTAATTGATAATGTAAATTATTAGGCTGGTTTAAGTTTTTATTAAAAACATTAGTAAGGGTATATTGGTCATTTTACACCTTAAAACTTACTAAAAGAAGAAAGAAAAAAAGTATTGCAAGTAATTGGTTATTTCCGTTTTAAGAAAGTGTTGCAACTAAAAAAAACGGAGGAAGTATTTGTTGTTTCGTTAGTTTTTTTTATAGTTGAAGACTTGTAGTCAAACGACTTGATACGCTTATTAATGCACAACTTTGAATATTTTATATTTAATGTTACTTGTTGATGAGATTGATCTAATAAGAACCCACATAATCGACTATGTTTTTCCTCACGTACATATAATACAATTTTTGAAGGTTTTCAGTGCGTAGAATCCGGAAAAATTTGAATGTTGATAAGGTTCGTTGTGGTTAGTAAGGGTGTATTCATAGTTAGGTTTGCTGCTATGGGGGGTGTGTTTGATAATTTTGATTTTGAAAAAGATGAGATTAGAACCCCGCCTATATGGATCCAAGTTAAGCTTGGTATTAAGTAATGGGGAGAGAAATCTTTGTTTAAGATAGTAGCTCGGATTGGGAAGCCCTCGAAGAGAGATGATGCTACTAAGAAAAGAGACAAGGTTCAATTTGCATGGGTCTTAGTTGAGGTGCAATTGAACAAGAAGTTGCCTCGATAAGATACGGTTCATGAATGAGCATGATGTTAAAGTGGATGTCCCCGTGACTTATGAATGGAAGCCAACTGTGTGCTCCAATTGTCATAAATTTGGGCATGAAAGTGTTGAATGTAGAATGCAGAAGGTGAAGAAAGCTTGGGTTCAGAAACAAGTTCCAGTGGTTCAGCAAACTACTCAGATAGCTCAGCCACGAGTCAATACTGCAAACCTTCACAAGATGCTAATGGTTTTCAGCATGCTCTTCACCCAATTAGAGTGAGAACAAATCGATCCAACATCCCTTGTCTTGAGTAATGCTTTTGATCTCGTTGGTAAATGTAGCCGAGGAAGAAAGACAAGGAGAGATTGAAGGTTGTAAGGGAGGTGGGAAGAGGGAACTCTTCCACTCCTAATGGATAGAATCATGGCATGGAATGTCCTGGGGCTCAATAATCCTAAAAACAGAAGGAGGTGAGTAGCTTCATTCATAAACATGTTGTTGGGTTATTGGGGCTCCTGGAAACAAAGATAAAGGTCTCAAACATGGGAGATCTTTACCAGCGTATGTTTAGTGGTTGGTGCTTCTCTTCAAACTCTAGCTACCATGATGGTGGGAGAGTTATTATTGCTTGGAAATCTGGTACTTTCCATGTTAATATTCTTGATGCTTGTAGTAAAGCAATTCATTGCTTTGTGACACCTGTTAGTGGTACGCCTAGTTTTTTCTGTACCTTTGTCTATGCATTTAATGATAATGCAAAGAGGCTTGACTTATGGAAGTTCATTAGTGACAAGAATACTAGTGAGCCTTGGATGATTTGTGGGGACTTTAACTGTGTCATGAACATTGATGAAAGAATTGGGGCTCCTGTGCGAGCTGCTGAATATCAACATATTTTACAATGTATGAGTGGTTGTGGGATGCAAGATATCAAGTATTCTGGGAAGTTCTTCACGTGGAACAACAAGCAACAGGGTCAATCAAGAGTTTTTTCTAAGATTGACAGGATGCTTGCAAATGAGACATGGGTGGATTTATTTCCTACTGCTGAAGCTTCCTTCATGAACGAGGAGGATTTTGACCATACTCCTGCTGTGTTGACTGTTTATCCTAGATTTGAGCTTGGTAGAAGACCTTTCAAATATTTTACCATGTGGAAGAGTTCTTCCCAATTCCACACCATAATCAGTCAGGCTTGGAGTACTATTGTTGCTGGATCTAAAATGTTTGCTGTGGTTCAGAAACTTAAACTGATTAAAGCTAAGCTGAAAATTCTTAACAAAGAGGGGTTTCATGATGTTCAGGAAGCTGATGCTAAGGCATATGCAGACATGATAGCAGCTCAGGATGCTATGCATCAAAATCATAGTGACAGAAGCCTTGCTGATGCAGAACTCAGAGCTGTAGCTAAGTATAGGTGTCATTATGGCATTTATGTGGAATTCCTGAACCAGAAGGACAAGCAAAGCTGGATTTTAGCAGGGGATGATAACACTTCTTTATTCCACCAGAGCATCAAAGCAAGGAGAGTTCATAACAATATTTATGCCATCCATGATTCTCATGGAATTTGGAGAGATGATGCTGAAACTGTATCTACAACATTTTTGGAGTATTATCAAGCCTTGCTTGGTATTACTAGTCCTACAAGGAAGAAGGTTATGACTGAAATAATTTAGAAAGGGCCTTTGGTGACTGAAACACACAAGATGTTGCTGAATGCTCCTTTTACTTCTGAGGAGGTGAAGGCTGCAATGTTCTCAATTCCCGGTAATAAAGCACCAGGTCCTGATGGATTTGGTTCTTACTTTTATAAGGATACTTGGAATATTATTGGTGATGAAATTGTGCATGCTGTGCTGGACTTTTTGAATGAGGGTAGGTTATTAAAAGAAATAAACACAACTGTTATCACCCTTATTCCTAAAACTAAATTCCCTCACAATGTAGGTGATTTTAGGCCTATTTCATGCTGTAATGTCATTTATAAATGCATTATTAAGGTCTTATGTAATAGACTTAGACATATTTTGCCTGACATTATTGATGAAAATCAAGGGGGGTTTGTTCATGGGAGGTATATTGTGCATAATATTATGGTGGTGCAAGATATTGTCAAGCATTATGGAAGGAAAAATGTCTCAAACTTAGTTGCCTAATGAAGATAGATCTTCAAAAGGCATATGATACTGTAGATTGGGACTTCTTGCATGAAATGCCGATTGGTTTAGAGTTTCATGGGCACTTTATTCAACTGATCATGGAGTGTGTTACTACTCCAAAATTCTCTCTCATGCTTAATGGAGCTAAGCATGGTTTCTTTAGCTCAAAAGGGGATTACGACAAGGATATCCTAAATCCCCCTTGTTGTTGGTCATTTGTATGGAATACTTGTCTAGGATTTTGAAGACTATTGGTGAGATGGAGCATTTAAAATATCATCCTAGATGTCATGAAGTCAAGCTAACACATACCCGCTCAACACTTTCCTTTTATGTTTGTCCAAATTAGTTTGAACACTTTCTTTTTTGGTAGGTCCCCCTTTTTTTATATTTTTTTTTTTTTTTTTTTTTTTCTCCCAATTTCCCTTTTTTTAAAAAAAAATTTACCAACTTTCTCCTCCCTTTTAAAAAAAAAACCCACAACACATTTTTAAATAAAAAAAAATTTATAAACAAAAAAAAAAACGGGAGGTAGTATGTGTTTTTCTTGATGACTTGATTCTTTGTAGCAAAGGTGATTTTGTGAGCATTCACTCTCATGCTTCAAGGCTTTAAACTTTTCTCTCGATTCCTCTGGCTTACAGGCCAATAGAAACAAGTCTTCTTTCTATGTTTGTGGTATGAAAGAAACTGATATTCAGAGGGTAAAAGATATTTCTGGTTATGCCCACAACCATATGCCATTCAGATATCTTGGTGTCCCAATCGCTCTAAAAAGATTGTCTCGCTTCTCAATGTGAGATATTGATTGAAAAAAATGTCTCGCAAGGATAAAAATTTGGAGCTCAGAATCTTATGCGCTAGAATGTTACCGATAAACTCGGATCTCATGAGCATTCACATGTATTGGGCTCAAGTTTTTGTTCTTCCTAAGTCTCGTGTTGCAAGGTATCACTAAAGTTTGCGGGGCTTTTTTATGGAATGGTCAAAGCTTGACCACAAACCTGGTTACATCGCATGGGACAAGTTGGCTTCGTGATAAAGCTTATGGTGGCCTTGGTTTTGGAATGTTTTCCTTTGGAATATAGCCACAATGGGTAAATATGTTTGGGCTATCTCCACCAAACAAGATAATGCTTGGATTAAATAGATTTCTTCGGTCTACATTAAAGAAGTTGACTGGTGGACTTATACTCCTACTCAGGGAGCAAGTCGGGTACTGGAGAAAAATTTGCAAAGCATAAAAGAGCTCATGAAGCAATATTATACGAAAATGTAGACTTACAAAGATATGACTAGTTACTCGGTGAAGAAGGTGTATCATAATCTTCTTGGTGTTCAAAGAGGTAATGTGGAGAAATGTGGTTTGGACAAGACTTAGCACTCCCAAACATCGTTTTGTTTCTTGGTTGGCAGTACCAAGCTAAGTTACGGACTCATCGAAAAGCTTCAAAAAATTGGCATTGTATATTCCGCCTCTGTCTGCGTTATGTTCTCGGTAATATTGAGAGCCATGAACATTTGTTTTTCCTCTCGTCATTTCAAGCAAGAAATCTTTGCACGAGATTAAGATTTGGCCGGGTATGGATTCAACTAGCTATAATTTGCAAAAGATTGTTAAGATGGATCAACTTTGCAAAGGTGTCCAAATTCAAAAAACAAGTGTGGTCAGCAGCCTTATGTGCTGTCATCTACATGATTTGGCATGGTAGAAATCGAGCCTACTGGGCAGATCAAGTCCCTACAATTAGCTCCATGGTCCAAAAGCTGAAGCAGATTATTAGAAGCAGAATTCTTGCTGTGTTGCCTAAGAAGATTTCTCAAAGAGACTTTATTTGGTTCAGTAATTTACAATAGTTTTGATTGCTTTGTTTTGGTGGTTGTTGTTTAGCTTGTTTAGAGTTTGTTGCTTTCCCTTGGGTTAGGGGGTCCAACCTAGTTGGTTTGCCTTCCCTTGGGTTTAGCTAGGTTGTAAATTGTTTTGGTTCAATATACATCTCACTTACTTAGCAAAAAAAAAAAATTATATATATAATACAATAGGGTGAAAGAAGAGAATGTGAATACTGTTAAATATTAATATGATACAACTACTAAAAGACGGAGGAAAATTTGATAGGTTCTATCACAACATGTGCATCCTACCAGAAAATAAAGGTCCCAACTAGGACTCACTTTCTCTAAACTATAGAAAATAACATAATATACGATCCAAATAAATTCATTGGTGCGATGACCTTGATTTCACATTATGGAACATGCATGAGGATTCTCATCACTAAAAGCATCACCATTTCTTGCACCAACAAATGAAGAAGAATGTGAAGGATTATTGAAATTATAATAGCCATGAGATTCATGTCCATCATACCCATGCTTGAAGTAGTTATAAGATGATGAGGACTGGCTGAGGCTGTCCAGAATATGCTGCCGCTGCTGCTCCATTGCTTTGACATTGATTTGGGTATTGATGTGTGAAACTCCTAAGTTCAGGCTGATAAGGGAATTGCCATAATTCTGCTCTTCTCCCTGTACCCCTCACTGCTTTCAATACTTTCTTTTGCTCTGCGCTACCATTTACTGTCACTTTCTGCATGCCCATGTCTATGTCAACTTCATCCACTCCTACACATCCATTGATTATATCCAAATAAAAATTGGTAAGAAATAAATATTAATTAGACAAAAATTGATGGGAATAATCTCACTTTTTTGCCGGTTTGCTCAAAATAGTATGACCTTTAAAAAATCTGAAATAATTCCAATTATGACTGATGTCTTCCCAAACTGGACCATTTAAATCAGTGACCAGATTGTCCGGTTCAAAAAAATACTTATTGACCTTTTGTTTCCTTTCCAAAAGTAATTATTAACTCAATTAGAAAAGATACCTTAACCCTAACTCCACTAGCCCCCCACCCTTCCACCAGCCCTCACTCCCAAAAACATCCCTTCCCCTTCCACCACCCCCATCCCCAAAACAACTCCCCCACCCCCCGAAAATGATCCCTCACCCTCGTCACCAGTCCCCACCCTCCGAAATCAGCCCCTCACCCTCAAAAACAACCCCCAACCCTTGAAAAACCAGATATGAGTGGTTTTTCGGTGGGTGGGGGTCAATTAGCATGTAAAGGTGTGTAAATCTAGTACATAAATTGTAAGGTTAGCTAACGGTTTTCTACCAACAAAAAGTTGGATGATTTCTTGTCCTTGGCTCCTTGCAATACCATAGTTCACTGAACATAAGGTGATCGATAAAGTCATTTAAGTCAATATGCTTCTTATTATGTGGAAAATAGTTTGGTAAATAAGTTTTTTCTTAAATTTGATGGTAGAACACCAAGGATCATATCTGGTCATTGGATTGGTCAACTAACCGTGGAAGAAAAGTTATAAAGAAACACAAAAGTTCTACTTAAGTAGTACCATCGATCAAATGAAAATTTTAAAATTTGTATATGATAGCCTCTTAACATTTATTTTCGTTTTATACCATAACTAGTTGTTGGCTCGGGCGATGCCCCTAATCATTTATCAATGTGAATTTGATGTCTTAAATTAAACACTTAAGAAAAGTGGAAAAAAGGAGTTATATGCATTGGATTGTGCTTAGTTTATTAAATGATCTTCGAGTTCTTTTTAAATTTTCTACATAGTAAATTATAACATGAATTATTCATCAATATAACATCGGTTTCAAGAGAGTATAATTACTAGTTATAAAATGGTGTAGTAGTGTTAATTATAGAGGTTATAAAAATTTGAAGAGCTTTTATTTTTTTATTATAAGATATAATACATATATAATTACTTATAAAAAATATAATACAATCTTTTTTTTAACGTAGGTTGATGTGTAAGAATACAATTGATGCAATGAAATGGTGTAGTAGTGTTAATTATAGAGGTTATAAAAATTTGAAGAGCTTTTGTTTTTTTATTATAAGATTACTAAAAGGGTAGGACATGTTATTATTAACATTAGCTTAATGAGTATTAATATATACATTTGTATTTAATTGTTTTAAAAATAGGAAATTATCTTATCTTTAAATATATATTTTTCCCCATAAATACCAACATGAGATTGTAGAGTAGTTGGTTAGTGCACTTATATCTTAAATGAGAGGTCATGGGTTCGAGGCACATAACACACATTTTTATTGTTTAATATGTCATTTCATTGCGTGGGGTAGGGGGGAGTACATGTGGCAGCATGACATACTTTGGGTTTTAGATATATATATATAGATGTAAAACTGAGCTTTCCTTAAATCCTCAATTACATAATTTATGGTCGAGTAAAGCTCTATACCTCTTATAATTTTTTTTGAATTTTTTTGGAGAAACTATGTTACCACATCCTTTGTTCTAATATAACCATATATAATAATTGACTTTTACGATTGTCAATACACATCTGATCATAATATTTTTAATAATCTATTAGTAAAATTTTACTTCCTCCATTCCAAAATAAGTGAAACACTTCTCTCATTTATGTGAGAGCTTTTTGAGACAATTGTTTCACTTATTTTGGAACGGAGGAAGTAGTTTTTATTTGAAAATATAAAATGAGACAAATTCAACCACTTTCAAGTTATATATACTAACCTTAGCTTCGTTATATTGTTTAAAGAATATGGCCAAAGTGAAGGATTTAAGTGCAAAACCAATTATACGATTAACAACTTGTGTGGAAGAAAGGATTTGGGAGGAATAGAAAGGAAGTGGAAAAAAATTTGTTACTTTCCAATGTTTGGTTCATTAAAAAACTTTTTAAGTGAAAGGAAATGGAAGGAATTGGAAGAAAAAACTCTTTAATAAAATTTTACTTTCCTTTCCTCCCAAAAGTGGGGGAATTTGGGAGGAAAGAGAAAATTTATACCAAACATGGGAAGTTTTTTTTCCTTTCTCTTAGCTTCATTTCTCTTATCTTCCTTTCCTTTACTAAAAATGAACCAAACAAGTTGTAAGTTGGACGGAGGGGGGGAGTATTAATATTCTTACGTACCTTTGATCCTTTCTAATGTTTTCTTGATCTTCCTTTCACATCCAGGACAGCACATGTGCACTCTCATCTCCGTGACCTGAGCATAATAATATGATCACAATTTATTTTCCTGTTAATCGACATGGTAGGTAGAAGTACGTTTCTCAGGATGATTAAAATGAATAATACAAGATGACATGCACCCAAAGTTTAACATATGATGAGAGATTAATTACCGTCGACATCTTCTCAGGAATTGTAGTTGATAAGAGCTTTTTGTATGTATGATCAACGCATGCAATACTGATTCAAACTTCAGCAATTTTTCTTTATAAAGAGCACTTTCCCCTAATTTCTTTTTTTTATTAATATAATTAAGTTCTTCATAGTCGTTCAGAATTATTATCGAAGGATTTATAATTGATCTGCACCGACTTCTTATTTCAATATTAATTTTTTGGTACGTTGCACAGCTTAAGCTTGGAACTGTGACAATGTTGTAAGCTTCAAAGCTGGGTTTTGATCGTTTGAGCATGTGCTATAATTTATGTCCAATATAAGCAAAGGTTACAATTTCCTAGGGTACTTGTTGACTTCGTATCACAGAGGGAAGGTACCATCAATTAGTTTTTGTTGACCAAGCATGGTTAAGTCTTAGAGTATGAGATTGGATCTACATGTTGGACTATTTACGAATTTACCAGGTATTGATTGCAAGACATTGTAAATTTTTTTTTTTTTTTGACATTTAAGGAGCAAGACATTGTAATTTTGATACTATATAACTTTGACAACTTTATGCCTTTGACCAATTACTCAAAAAAGTACATGAGGGCCTCGGGGGCAAAACCAATTGTCCCCCTATAAAATCCCCACTACCCATTAAAGAAGCAGACAGTTTGGTCTTTTGACCAATTATCTTTCCCGAACAAAAAAAAAAAAAAAAATTACTCAAAAAAGTACAGCAAACCAATATAAAATCCATACCCATTAAAATGAGAGAACTTGTTCTACTGTAGCTTAAGAACAGTGTGTGGACTATTTTACCCCTCCAAATCCTTACAACTACGTCCTTGCCCACACGTTCTCTTTCTTCCTGGTTTTCCTCTAAGCCATTCAATTCGCTTTACCAGGATCTCCTCCCTTCCCCCTTTTTCCATGTAAATCTCCTCCTTTTCTCTCTCATGTCTCTTTCTCTTTCCTTCCCACCCCTCTCCTCATTTCGCTTTACCAGGACATCAGGTGTTCTTATTCGATCTCTCGGGAGTCCGGCGTCTCGCCGATGTTGTCATCACCCGATGCTTCAACTTCGCAACAGGAGCAACAACAACCGCATTTAAAGTTTGATTCATTTCAGCTAGCAATAGCGGCATCAACAACAGTAGCAACGGCAGTAACAACAACATCAGAGACAACAACGACAACAACTTGTGAGTTCTTCGTTGTAAACCCTTTTTTTTGGTTAATTAGTTCCAAATCTCATTTTTTGTGGAAAAAATCGCCTTTTTTTGTTGGGTTTGTTTGATTGTTTATGTCGGTGATTTTACTGGGCGTTGAGGGGTTGATTTTGTTGATTCAAGGTTTAATTCTTAAAATTTCGATTAAATTCACAGGTTAAGGTTTTGAATTTTGGGATTTTTTGATGCAGCGAATCATTTTTTTAATTGAATTAGGGTTTCGCGTCGTTAATTTTGTATGGGTTTAGTAGATTTAGCTTCAGGAGTATGAATTTTTCAAATTTTGTAGTATGATTTTTCGCATTGTTGAGGAAAGGTGAAAACTTTCTCGTTGTTTAGGAGAGAAAACTAATAGCAATATTTTCAAATTGTTGAGTAATGATGCTTTTATTATTCAATCAGTCTAATGTTTAGGATTAGTAGAGCACTAGCTAAATAAAGGACCAAGTTTGTGCAGTGATTGCCTCAAGAAGCAGCATGCAGGATGCTCTACGAGCTACCAAAATGAATAGCTTTTCGACTTGGGGTATATGCTCATTTTAAATGAATGTGTTATGAGTACAATATGAGAATGTCACAGGTTATGTACTTGGTTCCATGACCATTCTATATTTCTTTGGAAACATGATACACATATACTTAACCATTTTGAGAATTAGGCTTGTAATGAAGAAACTAGATGAGACCAGACATTGATTTTATCTGAAATAAATTGATCTTTTGATCTGTTCTTGAGATTATTGGCAAGTATGTGCGTCCACAATTGATACAATAATATTAATTGCAATTGATGATCTTATTTTCTTTAGTGTGCTGTCATGCTGGCCGTTCTTAGAGACATTTTACCAAAAGCTCCTTCCAAACGATGCTCATTCCAGGTGCAATGGACAATTGTGAGGTAACAACATAACCTCATGTCATCATGTTTTACTATTTAACTAATTTCTCTGAACTTGGTTTTGTTTGTGTGGGGGATGTGGGCTGTGAATCGGTGAAGTGTATAGTAGTGCTGCCTCCACTGCAAATTGTCTTTAATCACCTCCAAGCTTCTTGCTCATAAGTTTTGGGCCTAATGGCGTGGGTTTCAAATATTTCAGCCATAGTTAAATCTATGGTATTACAAATGGGTCCGGTGGGAGGTATATGATACATGTGGATCATTGTTTAATACAAAAGATCTTTCTATCGTTATAGTATGAAGTTTGAATGAAGATTTGTGTGGATTAAGTCATTAGAATTGGTAGGAAATTTAATTTGTTTGATAAAGACTCACCAAGGGGGTATTGATGCTATACAAGTTACTTCGTTTTTTTTGCTATATTGTTGTCTGCTTGACTGTTTTGATTGCTTACACAACACATTGTACATTGTGTGAGTGATCACGTGCTATTAATTATTGTGTGATTTTACACACTCCCAGATTTGGGATTTAGATTGTTATTTCTCATATAGGAACTTTCAGAAAATATAGTATCACATGTGGCTGGACGTTTCGGTTGTGTGGATGGTTAGGGCTTCTTCTACAACAAGATGCAGCAAGATCAGCACAAGAAGGTTTTAATTTCTCTCCATTTTTTCTCTCTTCGTTTTTTGTGCTTAATATCTCGTGGAATTTGAGTGTTTGTGAAGCACGTTGAGAAATTTGTTCTGTTTTTTTAATGCACAGTTGGAATTTTCTCTCTCTTCGTTTCTATTTTTTTGCCTTCTTTTGCTCGACATTTGTTCCGTTGATTGCAGGATATGATCGCATTGTCATACTTTATGCTGGACCAAGCAAGAAAGGAAGCTGAGTACTGCATGGAAAGTGCTTTCGCTACTTACTCAGAATGGATATGTCTTTTCTCTTGCAGCTATCTTAGATTGTTATGATTACATATATGGCAAACGAATGTTACTTCAAATTAAATAAATAATTTTTTTACTTTCTAAAGTCTATTAGCTGAGGTGGTTTTGTCAGTAGCTGATAGTGTTGTAACCAACTGTTGGGTTTCATTTGTATGACAAAAATGCTAAAATGCTACAGAAACTTGTGCTACGAGGTCAGCATAGTGACATTTGTTGTGGGCTTTGGTGGGCTGAAATGTTGAAAGTAAGGGATCAATACAAGGAAGCAGCCAGTGTTTACATCTGTGTATCTGGTGAGGTAATGCTCCTTTCTTTAACCTATTTGTTTTGTGAACATGTCTTTAAGGTCTTACTTTCATCTACTTCCTCAGGAACCATTGCAGTTAGTAGTAATCTCGAGCAAGCATCTTATTGTTACTTATTTTCAATGCCACAAATGTTACGGAAGTATGGATTTCACCTCATTCTTTCTGGTGATTCTTATAAAAAGTGTGATCTGGTACATCTACTAAACAACAAGGCTACTAAGGCTTCTCATTATTATGATCACTTTATGGATTTTCTTATAATTTGATATTTAAAATCACTCACACCAGACAAAGCATGTTATTCGAACGTACAAAATTGCTCTTCCTGTTTTCAAGGGGACTTTTGGGGTCTAATTAGAGATCACATACATTTCCATCTTGGCAAGTCAGTAAAATCAATTGATTGGAAATAATGGAAGATAGAGAGCGAGTTTGAGACAATTTCCACAAAATGGAAGCATTTTACTTAATAAAAATGGGAGAGTAAGCACACGTAGGAGAATATTTTATTCATTTGAGTTTCTTTTTGGAAAAAAATGATGGTAATACGAGGGAAGGGGAAAATTAGTTAGAAGGATGGAGAAAGGTATAAAAGAGGGAAGATGAGCAGATGAGAGTTGAGGAGAAGATACGAAGTGTTAGAGGTTGAGGAAGGGAGGGAAAAAAATAAGAATATCAAAATGAGAAAGAAAAGTTGAGTTTGGAGAGAAGAGTAAAGTTGTTCGACCTTGTGTCTTATTAAATAAATATGAATCATAGAAAAATACAGGAATAATTATAGTTGGAAAAACCACTTAACTAAATAAGTAATTACGTGAACACCGTTATGATATATGAGAGATTGATAAGTGAAATGTGTGTATCAAGCTTAGTAACACATTAATTTAACAAGAACATAACTTGCATTGCAAGCTTGGAATGGTAGAGGTTATAGTGGACGTCAATTTTTCCTTTTTGATGTCTTTAATTCAAAATTGAACATGAAATTTTTGTTGCAATGAATAGCTAGCCTCATCCTTGGAATGTCTAGAAGGTCCAATATTGAAGTGTTTGCTAATAATTAATCTTACATGAATTTACAGGTATGATTTCATGCCAACTCTCCAAGGCCTGAAGTTAGATTAGTAGTTCTACGTGGATTGTGTGTGTGGTAGCAATCAAGGAGTTCTCATATAACATCCCAAGGAACACAAATTGATTGGGAAGCTATTTTTAATTTACTTTTGATATGAACTTTCGCGGGGACTGGAGCTGTGAAAAAATGGTTGCACCTCAGTCTTAAAGTGGCAATATCTTGGAAATACTAACCAGATGTAGCAGCACTTAGCTTTTGCAATATAATAACTGAAATCTTATGAACTCCTATGTAAATAAGATAAAGCACATATCTTTCTATGTCATAAACTTTTTTTTGGTAGACCACTGTTTCATGCACATAGTCATAGTTTTTTTTTTCCATTCGTTCTAAGTTGTAATCTGTAAAGGTTAGAGGACTTTCTTGCATCTGCCCAATGAAGTTAATCTTTCATGAACTACATGTCTTGAACATCTAGGAGGGGTAGAGTTGTCCATGGCCTCCCTATCCTCCAATTATATGTTATAATTTTTTCTTTATATGAAATAGGCTTTTATTTTCCTTGTAAAGGATTTGAGGAAGATTTTTTCCTCCTAATAAAATAGAGTTTCATCACCTTATCTTCATTTATTGTAGGAAAAAAAATATCATAGAACAACTATATCGAGATGAAGCCGAATAGTATTTTTAGGTGTAATATTATATAACATAATGCAAAGCAAATCATTGTAAAATTCTAATGTTCTAATATTTCCTTATGTACAACTTCTTTTTTTTTTTTGAAATGAAATGATTTCATTTTGATTTCAATTTCATTTCCAAAAGAAAAAATTGAAATGAAAAGGTATAGGAGTAACTGAGACATAATGTGTAGTTATGGAGATTGAGTTGAACATGACTTAAGGGAAAAAGATGGTGGAAATTGAAGGAGAATCATTCAATAAAGACCAACTGCGAATATACTAGCAACAAGGTCTCTTATGAGTTATGATCGTTATAATGTAAGACTAGAGAGCTAGATGGGGATTTGTTTCTTATAGCTGGACTAGCTGCTACTTACACGTTGGTGATGCAAACCCGCTCACCTCTTTCATGATTATTTAGATGTTCTTGGCAAACCATTGTGACAGCCGATGCCCCAAACACGTGGAAATTTGGTCCGTGAAATTGATGACATAGTTTGCCCCTCGCCCCTTAGAAGTAAGTGTTGCAACACACACACACACACGTTTCAAAGCTAATGCAATCTACGTACCTTATGTTCTTAACAACCAAGTTTAGATGCCTTTATTTTTCCTAAACGGATTATGTTAATGCCTAACATTTAGTTGTCTGCAATTATTTTTAATATCTTGGGGGGCCGCGCGCGATAGAGCTCGGTCCAACAATTAGTAAATAGAAAACGTCTTGGATGAGAAGCATCCATGTAAATATTTATTGAGATAAGTTTTTAGTTTATGACATACTTTAATCAGTTTCAAACATTACTTATCAGTTTTTTTTTTTTTTGGCAATTCAAAGATATTATTGGCTACCAAAAAAAGGAAAAAAATACAACCTAAAGATCAGTTAACTCCTCCAAACAAGAATAGAGAACCAATCAACCAAACCAGCTCTAAACAGCTATACAACATTTAAATACAATAAATGTCTATCTTGATCTTTACAATTTGCTGCAACTTTAAAGACAATCTCTTTCACTACATTATTCGGATGAAGACAACTGCCTTTAAAAATCTTGCTATTCCTCTGAATCCACACTGCATAAACAGCTTCTGAAAAACACATAACATAGAGTTTAGCCACTCTACTGTTACTATGAGCCTTCAAAATTGCTTTGTGCTGTTCATAATGGAACCCTTGACCCTGAACAGCAATGCCAAGCATTTGTAAAATAGAATTCCAGATCCCAGCAGCATAATCATAGGCAAAAAACAGATGTTCCACTGTTTCATTTTCCTGCAAGCACAGACAGCACAATCTACTACAAGGAACATTCCATTGGCTTAATCTATCTGTTGTGGCAAGTCTATTCTGAACAGCCATCCAAACAATAAACTTGCTTTTTGGGGTTGCTTTATTATTGCATAACAGTCTCCTCCAAGGAACTCTACTATAGTCTCCTGTTAGAAGCTTGTAAACATGATTAATACTGAACTGCCCATTTTTCAGAATTGCAGTCCAGCCTCCCATTTCTTCCAGTAAGCTTCTACTATCAATTATCTTTCTCAAAAGCCATGAAGTATTGCTACTAATAGCAACAGTAGAAACTTCTCTTCTCTTAAGATAGTATGCATTAACCCATCTCACCCAAAGTTTATTTCTTTTGAAAGATAAAGCCCATAAAAGCTTAAGGATGGCTGCTTTATTCCAAACCTTCATATCAATAATATTCCAACCTCCTGCAGATTTAGGTTTGTGAAAAACAGACCAAGCTATTGGAGCTTTATGAGAAGGAATAGTATTGCCAGTCCACATAAACTTCCTGCAGATACTCTCAACTGCCTTTACCACTTTTTTTGAGAGTGGAAAAATATGAGCCCAGTAGTTTTGCATACTACTGAGAATACTTCTAATAAGTTGTAATCTCCCAGCATATGACAACATGTGAGCCATCCAACTTTGAGCCCTTTCAGTAATCCGTTCAATAAGAGGCTTGCATTGAGAGAAACTTAACTTCTTAGGAGTCAAAGGTACTCCTAAGTATTTAAAAGGTAAAGCACCTAAAGGCATAGCCACTTCTGCAGCAAGAAGATCAGCTTCCTCATTACTGACACCAGCCATGTAGATTCAACTCTTTTCAACACTAGCCTCCAAACCAGAAGCTTGAGAGAACTTCTGGAAAGCATCTATAATTTTAGTGATAGAACTAGAATCTGCTCTGGCAAAAAGCAATAAATCATCTGCAAACATGAGATGATTGAGGTGTAATCTCTCACATTTTGGATGAAAGTTAAAATCAGGATTCAATTTTAATCTATCAAGACATCTACTAAGATACTCCATGCTCAGAGCAAAGAGAAAGGGAGAGAGTGGATCTCCCTGTCTCAACCCTCTTTTAGCTTTGAATGATCTTGTAGGAATTCCATTTATCAATATGGTATAAGACACACTTTTTACACAAGCCATAATCCAAGAAATAAATTGGCTTGGAAAGCCTAGCTCATTCAACATGGCCTCAAGGAACACCCACTCCACTGAGTCATATGCTTTCCTAATATCAACCTTTATAACACATCTAGGTGATATGTGGGCTCTCCCATAACCCCTTATCAACTCAGTGGCCAGAATGATGTTGTCTGCAATGTGTCTCTCTGGAATAAACCTGACTGAGATTGATTTACCACTTCACCAATGATTTTATGCTTTATGTTAGTAAGAACTTTCGAAATAATCTTGTATAATGTAGTGCAACAAGCTATTGGACGAAAGTCTTTAGCATATCTAGCATTATCCTTCTTGGGAATCAGAGTCACTGCTGTAATGTTCACTGGAGCATGCATAAAAGATTTGTCAAAAAATTCCTGTACTGTAGCATATATATCTTGTTTGATGTAACACCAACTCTTTTTAAAAAATACAGAGTTAAAACCATCAATCCCTGGTGCCTTAGTATCATCAATTGACCATAAAGCATGATCAATTTCAAGCTCAGTAATAGGCTGTGTCAACATCTCTCTGGCAACTAGGCCCTGCTCTCACAACAGTAAGATCAATAGCTGGTAATTCTGTGGAGCAACAACCCAGGAGGTTCTTATAGAAACCTTTAACTTCTTCCTGAATTGCTTCTGTAGAAGTGAGAGCCTCTTCATTTTCAGTGTACAATAAAACCATTTTATTCCTTGCCTTTCTGAGCTTCACTGCAGTGAAAAAGAACTTTGAATTGGAGTCTCCAAGAGAGATCCAATTAATCCTAGATTTCTGTCTAAGGATGCTTTCATCAACCTTTGACCAAAATCTAAGTTTGTCTGAGCATTCCTTTTCATCTTGCTGAAGCTCTGTATTCACATTTAACTCTGGCAGAGCTTGAATAGCAGCTAATTTTCTCCTAAACTCTTCCATTTTGAGATGAGCTTGAGAGAAATGCATAGAATGCAAGCTTTTCAACACCTGTTTAACATTCTTGAGCTATAACCACACTTTTCTCATGTTAAATCTATCATGAATCTCTTCCCAGGCATTCTTCACAATCTCATCATAATTTTCATGTTCACACAAGATGTTGTTAAACTTAAAGGGTCTCCCTCCTTCATTCCTGACAGGCTCCAAATCAAGAATCAAAGGAGCGTGATCAGAAATACCATGAGGTAGATACTGAACTTTAACCTCAGGAAAATTATCTATCCACAAAGAGTTGACAAAGGCTCTATCTATTCTGCTTGCAATTCTGTCATCTCCAGTACCCATGTTGGTCCATGAGTAATACAAACCCATATTAGGAGCTTCAAGCACATTTGCCTCAAGAATGAAATCATTCATGTCCTGAGTTTCTGAATCACTCACCAAAGTACCATTAATCCTATCAGTGGATTGATAAACTGAATTAAAATCCCCTATTATGATTAACGGAACATTACAGTTAACTGCACCTGTAATTAGCTCCCTCTAAAGACTCTTTCTATCAGTAATAGTGTGGAGGCCATAAACTGCAAACATTCTAAACTTCATCGTCCCAGAAAGATTAGTGACATCAGCCACTATAACCTGTTCAGACTGGCTAATCACAACAACATTCACCTCATTTTTTTTCCAACCAAACCAAATTCTTCCTCTAGGAGAAAAATTGTAATTACAAATCCAAGTCCAATTCATACCAAACTTCCTTTGAATTTTAGCAACATTATGAACTCTAACTCTGGTCTCAAGTAAAGCACATAAAGAAATTCTATGTTCAAACAAGAAATTCAAAATTTCTTTTATTTTAAAAGGGTCATTCATACCCCTAACATTCCATGAAGCTATTATCATCATGAAAGATAAGGGTTTGGTCCCTTAGCACCCCCAGGCCTACCTGAGTCTTGCATAGCACTGTAATTTATCATTCTAGATGATTGAAAAGCCACCTGTTTACCTTTATCTTTTGTCTTCCTTGTAACCACCTTCCAAGCACCATCTTCTTCTCCATTATTGCCTTGTATTGTAGGTGTACCAACTGGAGTTATAACAGGAGTGATAGAGCAGCCAGGATCTACCTCAATAACAGGATCACCAGCAAGGCTAGGATCTACTGCCACAGAGGGATCAACCACACTAACACTATCAGTATGCTCCTTGTTAGGTTCTTGGATCACCACTTTCTTAACCCACTTCTGTTGGGGTTTATTTTGAATTTTTTGAACTGTTCTGTTGTCACAATTATGCCCAACTATTTGACATTTCTTGCAGAAAGAAGGTAACCAATCATAATTCACAGCTTGAGAGATAACCTTACCATTAGGATCTGCAATTTTGATTTCCTTTACTATCTCTTTCGTAACATCCATTTCTACTAATATCCTTGCAAATGAGACTCTTAAGGATTTAGTAGTACATTCATCAGCATAGAGGGGAACCCCTAATAAACTCCCAATTCTACTTAAGGAATCCTCACTCCAGCAATTAAGAGGTAGATTTGGGAGTTTAATCCATATTGGCACTACCTTCAGCATTTCATCATGAAAATTAAAATGAGGCAGCCATTGTTTAACAATCATCGGTTTCCCATAAAAAAGGTGAGGGCCTGAATACAATATATC
The DNA here is from genome assembly GCA_947648045.1 of Beta corolliflora. NCBI lineage: Eukaryota > Viridiplantae > Streptophyta > Magnoliopsida > Caryophyllales > Amaranthaceae > Beta > Beta corolliflora. The sequence goes on from CANSZD010001218.1 coordinate 268,854, forward strand.
ATCCCTAACTTCTCTATTCACCACTTTTATCACAAAATAACCCTCCTCATGTTTAAACATTTGGGGTTCTTCAATTAAATTCCAATTCGCCATTACATATGATTTTATAGCAGTCAAAGTTGGGTTTTGTCCAACCACATAAACAATTACAGCATTACTCCAAATTTCATTCATACGGTCAATCTCCTTTTTTTCTAACCTAGCTGTAGGTATACCTTCAACAATGACAGGAGCAACAAACTTTAAACCCATACCTTTATCCGAGATTTTACTACTATTAGTAAAGGATTTCCACTTTGTTCGAGCTTCCTCTCCAAAAAGAACACCTGTTGCTTCCTTCGATTGAATTCTCTCTGGAATCGTCACATTCTGCATTATAGGTGTTACTGTTCCATTCAATTTCTCCTGAGCTACTACAGTTCCAGTTCCTTTCTATACATTTGATGATTCTCCAGCCTTCCCCGATGCCGGCGAACTAGCTGCTGGCCCGGAAGTCTTCTTCTTTCGACCCATAAGCCCTGAGGCGCACGATAGAAAGTCACCTTATCGTACACCACAAAACTTCTAGTAAGAGTGTTCTCTCGTTAACATTACTTATCAGTTTAATGCATTTTCTTATTAGTTTAAGGCATATTCTTATAAGTTTATATAAATTCATTTGTTTTCAGTTTAACATATTTTCATATGAGTTTACACATATTTTTTAGCATTTTATACATGTTATGTGCTTGCTCCGATCCCTTTTTTCGGTAATTTCCATTTTTGGTAATTTTCTATCATTACGTTTCTACTTTTTCGCAATATTTTATCTCTTTTTCTCTCCTAGCACGTGGGATTCTCTTTTTATCTTTCTCTATTTCTCTCCTTTCCTTGGTCCTTGTGCAAAAGGAAACATTGCGAGTAATTAAAAACAGAGGAAATATTAGTTTATTGACATCATATATCAGTTTATAGATTTTTTGGCCAGTTTACAAACATTTAATATCAATTTATAAATATTTTATTATGTTAAAGACATCTTATATCAATTTAAGGCATATTGTTTTATCAGTTTATGTAAATTGTTTATCAGTGTATGCATATTTTTGATCAGTTGATGCGTATTTTTTAAACCGACTCATGCATATCCCAGTCTAAATATTCACATATTTGCCTACTCAAGTCACATGAATATTATTTAGCACATAATGATTAAAAGTTAATATTATTTACCACAAATTCTTGAGATCGTATCATTTAGCACTCACCAGCTATACTAGTTCGTATTGTTTAATTCCAGTTTTCCTATTTAATATTCTGTATTAGAAAATAAAAATTATATCTTAATACACACTCAAGCTCGCCAATAGTGTCGAGCATAAGAGTATCAAGAAGTAATTAGTTCATATGATAATTAAAACATGTTGTGGGAATTACATAACTTTTACCACATTGACATATAATTAGCTTTCTATTTTTTTTTTACAACGAGAAAACTTGCATTCATTTAAGAAAGGAAGTACAGCCTAATGCTAATACAACCACACATAAAACAAGCAAACAAAACTAAAGGAGCTTCATTTGCTCTTACAGTCTCTATGTAACAAAAATAAACTACTACAAGTCCACTCCAACGTAAACTTGTCACGAGCGAATGTAGGTAAGGTTCGGTTGAATATCTTGAAGAAGACCCGATATGAGAGGGAACCTGTTGAAAGACAAAATCGAGACGATCTGCCGAAATGGATTGCTGAAACACATCTAGTAGACGCCGATGTCTTCTAGACAATAAATCCCAAGGCCCTTGAACGAAAATAGCTTCCTGGGATTCTACTGATTGAAGTAACAACGAAGTCACGTCCTTTGGTGACTTCTGACCCTTCTGTGAAGGTTTCCAGAGTTTAGTCTCATGAGACTGAAACTCAAAATGCGTGGAGGTCGAAACTTGTCCCAAGATAAATTGGAGGGCCTCCCACAAGATGCATTTTTGAATTGTGATGACTCCGAAAGTCATCACATGAATTGGTCTGGGAGCGAATTCCAACGAAAAAATTCACCCGAACTACGGATCCTAAGATCCAACCTGGCAATCACTAAACCAGAAAATCGAACCACAACACTTTTAATATTACAATCTCCTCTCATCGAACCAACACTCGAACCTTTACAGATGCATAATTGGAACTGCATAAACCTAAACTGCAGCTTAACCAGATAACATAAACTAAACAAACAACCAACATACTCATAAAAAAAAATCAGATTATAGCTAGAATTGATGGGATTCAAAAATTTCTTGCCACCTCCTTTTCTCCTTTTCTGTTCATATTGGAAAAAGCTCTCCTTTGTGAACTAAATCAGATTCATCACTTAGAACGTATCCATTGGGCTCAGAAAGCGGGTTTAGATTGGCGAAAATTTTCGGATTGGAACACCCGTTATTTTCATATAAGAGCTAAGATTAGGGCTTCTAGGGGAAAATTTTTTATGCTTCAGAGAATGATAGTGGGGAGTGGGTGGATAACCATGATAAATTGAAGGATATGGCCAGATCCTTCTTTATTGATCTGTTCTCTTCTTCCCAGGATTATGCGGTTTTAAATAGAAATTTTAATGCTAGGGAGGAAGATTTTATTACTCTAGGCCATCTAGGAGATCCTCCAAGAGAGGAGGAAGTCAAGGTCATTCTCTTCCAAATGGCGCCTATGAAATGCCCTGCGCCAGATGGGATTCAACCCATTTTCTGGTAGCGTCATTGGGAGGTTTTGAAGAGTCATATTGTTGATTTTGTGGGCCAATGTTTTGTTAAAGCCCAACTTCCGGAGGATATAAATTTCTCCTATATGTGCTTAATTCCGAAAATTGTTGCGCCAGTTACCTTAAAAGATTTTCGCCTAATTGGGCTTTGTAATTCTTCCTATAAACTGATCAAAAAATCATTGCCCATAGGCTTAGGCCCTATATGCCTCAATGGGTTAGTCCTCTCCGATCCAGTTTCATTATGGATCGATCCATTGAGGAAAATATTATTATTGTTAAAGAAGTTGCCCATTTGTTTAGTAAAGCCCCAAAATCAAAAAATATTATGGCTCTTAAGATTGACATTTCAAAGGCCTTTGATTCTTTGAAATGGGGTTTCATCAAATATACTCTTTATGATCTAGGTCTTCCTAGTAATCTTATTAATCTCGTTTTAAATTGTGTTACCCAATCCCATATTTCAGTATTCTTTGGAATGGATAAATCACTAAAAGATTTTGCCCGTCGAGAGGTATTAGGCAAGGAGACCCATTATCTCCCTATATTTTTGTGTTATGTTTGGATAAGCTTTCTAAGATTATCCAACTTAGTGTTGTTAATAAAGTTTGGAAGCCATTTAAGTTTTCAAAAAATTTCGACATCTCTCATCTTTTTTATGCGGATGATGCTTTTTTGTTTAGTCAAGCCTCGACAGAAAATATTGTTCACATTAAGTCTGTTCTCTAAGATTTTTATAATTACTTTCGGGTCTTAAAATTAATAGCAAAAAATCCTCTCTTATTTTTCCCAGAAGAATGAGTCATAATGTTAGGAAGTCAATCGCGGATTTTTGTCAAATTGATCAAGCCAATACCTTTGGAAAGTACCTGGGTATAAACATTTCTCCTCCTAGACCTAGGCAGATAGATTATTTTACATATTCTCCTAACACTAAAGACAAGATTAAAGGTTGGCAAGCCAAATTATTAAATATGGCTGGGAGTTGTTGATAAGTGCGTTTCAAATGCACTTTATGGACTCCTTTTTAGCTCATTTTGATCCTCTTTCTCCCCGTTCTTCCCTCTTTCTTCTCCCTTTCCCCTTCTATTTCATTCACTTGATCATTCTTGATCATAGTGACATGCTGCGAGATTTTCAGTCATTTTGACCGAATTTCTAGTACATTTGCTTTCACCCTATTTTGCCATGTTCTTAATATAGGTGGAACTACTAAGATGGCTACGAGTTGTAGAGTTGGCAAAGGAAGCAATGAAAATAGAGCACACGTTGAGAAATGGTGCGCTTGCACTATGCCCCATGTCCGCTCGCACAAAGGAGCACATTGCACAATAGAATCTTATACAGGGAAATTCAAATGGACTTAACTTTCGGACTACAAATCGGATGAAGGTGATTCTAGTTGGAGGTAAAATCTTGTTTCGATAGCTTTCCAACGACTAGTCATAAGCTTGATTTGGATCTAAAACGAAAGAGTTATGCTCATTTAAAGTTGAACTGTCCGACCAGATAAGAAAGAATGGTTCGCCCGCACCAAAATATGGTGCGCCCGCACCGTTCAACGCTTGAGGTCAGTTTTGGAGCATAAGGAATGGTGCGCCCGCACCTGATTTTGGTCCGCCCGCACCATTCAAATCCGCGAAGAAAAAAAAAACGAGGCTTGCCTTAATAACATTGGAGTTTATTAGTTTTTGACTTATGCTTTTATTCCAGAGTTTAGAGAGTTTATTAGGGTTCCACATTAGAGAGAAAAACACTTTGCTTATTCTAAGATTTGAGATTCTAGATCATAGTTTGTGATTTCTACAACATCGAAGGTACTTTTTATTCAATTTAATTTCAAAGTTTCAGTTTTTATTCTCTCTTTTCATTGTTATTCCTTATTCTTCCATATTATTAGATCTCCTTTATTATAGTTTCATAATTGTTATTTTTATTAGATTAATTATCTTTTAATCATGTTTAGCCCTAGATTAGTTATAGATTTCATGTTTTTATGCTTAGAATCCATGATTAGTGAGTAGTCTCCTATCTAGCGTTAGGGTGAAAGTATGGATTACGGTTAAAATGTATTGTTAATGTGATTGTGATGATCTAAAGATGTTTATGTATTGATCTTGGGGTTTTGAGGCCTTAGGATAGATATTGATCACATTTATACTTTGGTATTTTGAATTCAAATTTTCTTAAATCGAATTTTGAACTCTTTTATCATCCCCATGAATCAACTTAGTTTCTAGGCAAGACATTGGGTAATAGAAATTAAGGGGATCCTTTATTAGGGGTTTTCCGAATTCATTGGATCTCTTAATCAATTGACTAAAGACCATTCGAGAGAGGATTTAGTTGATTGATTAAGCGATCATTCTCAAAGACCATTCGAGAGAGGACTCGAGTATTTTAGAGGAAATTTTTAACCTTGCGTAATCGTTGCCTTTGATTCACAATTGCATTAATGATTGTTGCTCCGCTTTGATCCATGCTAGTAACCTTAACTCTAGTGTCTTCCTTATTCTTATTTTTCATCTCATACTATTTGCTAGTTCTTTGATAATAGTTAGTTTTAGTTGTTACAAAAATCATTCAAAACCCCCCAAAACCCTTCAATTAGGTAATTTAGACTTAATAGACTTTGATTAATCCCAATTTCCATGTGGATCGACCCTTGACTTGCCTTTACTATGTTCTTAGTAATTGCTTGTTAGGAGTTATAAATATTGTTTGAAAAATGATTTTTGGTGCCTTAACGACACACTAAAAACCTCTTATCAAAATGGCGCCGTTGCCGGGGAAATTGTGCTATTGATTGAAGTTCTTTTAAGTTTGAAATTGTTTAATTGATTTTAATTTTTTACCTTTTTTATTGGCTTATTTTTTTATTTTGTTTTATTTTATGGGGTAAGTGTTGTTTATATGAGTCTAGGAATTTGTATATAATTTTTTTTTTCTTCTTTTATGAGAATTCCAAAAAAAATGGCAAACTTTTTTTTTCCTCAATACGAGGATGAACCATTTTGGAATTATTATCAGAGATTTGAGAAAACTCTTCTAACTAAGTATAGACTTGAGATTTGGGAGATGTGTGAGGTGATGTATGAGGGTTTAAATATGCATACAAGAGAAATGGTGGAGGAGTCTATGTTTAATGGTGAATTTCGATCCCAACACTTTGATGAAGCATGGAGTTTCTTTGGGTGGCTGTCTAGAGACACTTACGAGTGGGACCATGGAAATACTACTATCTCAAATTTAGAAGAAGATGTCTCTAGCTATGAACTACATATATATTCTAAAATTCTTGATTCACACAAAGAAAATATGTCCTTGTTAAAGAGGTGTGATTCTATGATGGAAAACTTTGTCGAATCTAGCAAAAGATCAATCGAAACATTGGGTCGAATTATCAATAATTAAAATCACTCTTGCATGACTATAACCAATGAAGATGATGATGATTGGGATATGGATGAGAACCCCGTAGTAGAGGAATCATTTGTTGAGAAAGCTTACACTATAGAGTCTAATGATGTTTAAGAAGTAGTTGATGAGACTTTTGTTTCTACTCGTCCTCTTCATATTCCCTTTTCAAGGAAACTTGACTTAGTTCCTTCCTTCCCCATCTTATTCCCTCTCCTCAAAGTTTCGCCATTGGAAGAGCCTTTGTCCTATTTAAACCTTCACAAGACTCAAATGGAAGTCATCGAGGAAGGAATCGAGCTTAAAAGTTGCAAGGACCATCAAAAGGAGGACTCATTGTTTTGTTCTTTTTATTTGAATTTTGATGTTTGTTCTTCATACTTTCCAGGATTCTCTCGGAAATTTCATTATTTTCGACACTCATCACTTGGTAAGCATATAGACCCATTGAAATTTGTGCATGCTCTTTGTTTATGTCATACCTATTTGATCCACTGTGAAATGTGTGCTACTGCTTATGACAAACTATTGAGATCTTTGTCAAATTATTTAGTGGTAAGGTCTAGCTAATGATCCTAAAAGAGCTCTTTTTGGCAGGTATTCTGAGACCCTTGTCCTTATCTTACTTGGTTAGGATTTTTGCTTGACTTTGTGCCGTTACCTCATCCCTTACTTTCTATTTGCTTGTACACTCCGAGGACGGAGTTTGTATTAAGCTTGGGGGAGTTAGCATGTGTTCTCTCCATCTCAATATTTTCTTCATCCCTTTTGTATTTAGATTCTTTTTAGTGCTTTTGCATGTTAGGTTTGCTTAAAACAAAAAACAAAAATTTGGTCTTTTCTGCATTTAGAGTTGTTTGGTTGCATGCATGATATGTTGCTAAGAGTGTTCATAACTTGATTGGAAGACCTTCTTTGCATTTGACTTTAGGTGATCTTTGAGATCGGTAACTTTTGGTAGAGTCTTTTTGAAATTAGGCGAGTTGGTTGCTTAGATTGCCTTATCCGTTGTGCGATGAACCCCGAAGGAGGGCCACGAACCTCGTAAGACTCATTTACAACCCTCACCATTGATCGCCTAACTTGTGACTTGCATTTTAGCTCCCCTAGATTGCTTATGACTGAGCTAAATAGAAGAATGATTTAGGGTGTTTTTTTTTGCTAGAAATAGAAGCTCAAAAGCCAAAAAGCTTTTATACCGGCATAATTATCCGCTTCTCAATCCATTTGAGCCTTTCTATCCAATTTTTGCTTAACCCTCATAATAAGTCATGGCCAAACTTTCCCCAAAGTGGAGTACATGTCTAGTTTGTGTTGAGTAAAGTTGTTTTGATACTAAGTCTTTGGTTGAAAGTAAGTTAATGTGCGTGTATAATTGCAAAAGTTGAAGAAAATTGCGAGAAAGGAAAGGCAAAAGAAATAAAAGAAAGAAAGAAAGCTCTTATTGTTTCATTTGGATTTCTATTGAAAGAAAATTAAGATAGCGAATTCTTGAGGAAAATGAAAAATATGTTCAAAAAGTGAAAATAAATATGAGAATCAAAGTTGTGTGTGAGATCTCGATTTAAGTTGGTGTTAGGACTAGCTTGGGGGAGTTTCCACCCCCTACTTTGTACTCCGCTTTACGCTTTTTGCACCACATTCCTAAATTGTTATCCACACCTTTAGCCTAGCCCTGTTACAACCTTAATAAAGTCCTTTTTGACTTCTAGATTGGACTCGGTCAATTTAGTAGTGGCGGGTGAGATTTTGTGCAAGTCATGATGAGGGTCATCAAAATGTGGTAGAGGCGAGCTATTATGGTTGAGCATCCTTAGGGGGATTCAAACTCGGGACTTGGAAGTGGAGAGTGGTGAGAAATCAGTCCTAGAAAGCCTATTTTTTAAGAAGACTCGGTTGATTGGTGGATTGGATCCCTTAAGTCACTCTTGTGCTTCCTGATCATCTTTCCTCTTGTGTTTGATTGGTCTACTAAATCTTGGTATGAACTCATTTAGCTTGCATGTCATGTTTGTAGCTTTGCATATAGAACATTTAGGCTAGTGTGTTGCATGGTTTTTCTCTTTCATTTTTCCTCCTCTTTTCTTTCTTCTTTCTCATTCTTGGTTTACTTGATGACAAGTAAAATGCTAAGCTTGGGGGAGTTTGATAAGTGTGTTTCAAACGCACTTTATGGACTTCTTTTTAGCTCATTTTGATCCTCTTCCTCGCCGTTCTTCCCTCTTTCTTCTCCCTTTCCCCTTCTATTTCATTCACATGATCATTCTTGATCATAGTGACATGTTGCTAGATTTTCAGTCATTTTTGACCGAATTTCTAGTACATTTGCTTTCACCCTGATTTTGCCATGTTCTTAATATAGGTGGAACTACTAAGATGGCTACGAGTTGTAGAGTTGGAAAAGGAAGCAATGAAAATAGAGCACGCGTTGAGAAATGGTGCGCTTGCACTATGCCCCATGTCCGCTCGCACAAAGGAGCACATTGCACAATAGAATCTTGTACAGGGAACTTCAAATGGACTAACCTTTCGAACCACACACCGATGAAGGTGATTCTAGTTGGAGGTGAAAGCTTGTTTCGATAGCTTTCCAACGATTGGTCATAAGCTTTATTTGGATCTAAAACGAAAGAGTTATGCTCGTTTTAAGTTGAACTGTCTGGCCAGATCAGAAAGAATTGTGCGCCCGCACCAAACTATGGTGCGCCCGCACCAGAATATGGTGCGCCCGCACCGTTCAACGCTTGATGTCAGTTTTAGAGCAGAGGGAATCGTGCGCCCGCACCTGATTTTGGTGCGCCCGCACCATTCAAATCCGCGAAGAAAAAAAAAAACGAGGCTTGCCTTAATAACATTGGAGTTGATTAGTTTTTTACTTATGCTTTTATTCCAGAGTTTAGAGAGTTTATTAGGGTTCCACATTAGAGAGAAAAACACTTTGCTTATTCTAAGATTTGAGATTCTAGATCATAGTTTGTGATTTCTACAACATCGAAGGTACTTTTTATTCAATTTAATTTCATAGTTTCAGTTTTTATTCTCTCTTTTCATTGTTATTCCTCGCTCTTCCATATTATTAGATCTCCTTTATTATAGTTTCGTAATTCTTATATTCATTAGATTAATTATCTCTTAATCATGTTTAGCCCTAGATTAGTTATAGATTTCATGTTTTTATGCTTAGAATCCATGATTAGTGAGTAGTCTCCTATCTAGGGTTTGGGTGAAAGTATGGATTAGGGTTAAAGTGTATTGTTAATGTGATTGTGCTGATCTAAAGATGTTTATGCATTGATCTTGGTGTTTTGAGGCCTTAGGATAGATATTGATCACATTTATACTTTGGTATTTTGCATTCAAATTTTCTTAAATCGAATTTTGAACTCTTTTATCATCCCCATGAATCAACTTAGTTTCTAGGCAAGACATTGGGTAGAAATTAAGGGGATCCTTTATTAGGGGTTTTCCGAATTCATTGGATCTCATAATCAATTGACTAAAGACCATTCGAGAGAGGATTTAGTTGATTGATTAAGCGATCATTCTCAAGGACCATTCGAGAGAGGACTCGAGTATTTTAGAGAAAAACTAAACCTTGCGTAATTGTTGCCTTTGATTCACAATTGCATTAATGATTGTTGCTCCGCTTTGTTCCATGCTAGTAACCTTAACTCTAGTGTCTTCCTTATTCATATTTTCATCTCATACTATTTGCTAGTTCTTTGATAAAAGTTAGTTTTAGTTGTTACAAAAATCATTCAAAACCCCCCAAAACCCTTCAATTAGGTAATTTAGACTTAATAGACTTTGATTAATCCCAATTTCCCTGTGGATCGACCCTTGACTTGTCTTTACTACGTTCTTAGTAATTGCTTGCTAGGAGTTATAAATATTGTTTGAAAAGCGATTTTTAGTGCCGTAACGACACACTAAAAACCTCTTATCAGTTGTACCTTAATTAAATATGTTATTAACTCTCATCCTCTCTATGCTATGCAAACTGCCTTGCTTCCGATTTCTTTGAGTAAAAGTATTGATCAATCTTGTAGGAAATTTCTTTGGAATAAGGTTGATGTTTCTAGATACATCCCTCGCACTAGTTGGCAAATAGTTTGTAGCCAATGTGCAAGGGAGGTCTAGGCATAAGAAATCTTAGAGATTGGAATATGTTTTTCATGGCCAAGCTTGGGTGGAAGTTTCTGGCCAAGCTTGGGTGGAAGTTTCTGGCCAAGCCGAATAAATTATGGGTAACCCTTTTATCTGACATATATCTTCTTGGCACTAATTTTTTGGATTGTCAAGTCTCTTCCTCTTCTTCCCCTCCGTGGAAAGACATTCTCAAAGGTAGGAATGCTTTAAACAAAGGTCTTAAAATCAATATAGGCGATAAGCATAATACTTCTGTTTGGTTCAATCATTGGGTTGGGGATACTCCTCTTTCCCTCAATCATGAAGTATGTATTCCAGACGGTATTGCGCATTTAAGGGTTAGTGACCTTATTCATGATGGTGCTTGGAACCTAATAAGTAGAATCACTAGTATTGTTCCCTCTAATATGATAGAAGAAATCAAGGCGATTCCCCATCCTATTTATCATAATAGAGAGGATTCTTGGTCGTGGACTCTCTCTTCTCATGGGAATTTCTGTAGGAATATATAGATGCAAAAAGCGGAATTTCAGGAAACAATTTCCTAACATCTATCATAGGATCGCAAACATAATCAAACACATGAATCATTCAATAGGGATTAAATATCAAACCTTTGTAGTGTAATTTCCCTGTTGTATGCAAGCTTTGAAGATCCGAGAGCCCCAAGTGTTGCTCCTCTAATCAGTCCACGAGCACCAGTTGAACACCAACGTCTGCTAGAACGGAAGAGAAAAGATCCCTTGCTTTTTGGTGGTATAGGCGCCGGTTAGAGGGAATAGTTTAGGGTTTCACTTTCTTTCTCTTGTGAAAAGAAACTGATTAATAAATTGATCACCTTAACTCTACTATTATATCCTATATATAATAGAAGAGTCATAGGTTAGTTAGGAGAACTAATTCTCCTCCTATTCCCCTTTGGACCGGCCGAACCCTAATCCTAAATGGATTTGGATTGCTTTGTCCAACTTGTGCTACAATGTGTGACCTCATAGGATTAATATATTTTAGTTATAGGCCCAATCAATATTGTCCTATTAATCATATTTATTCTCTAGCAAGAAAATACGATTACTAAAATAATTAACTTTATTATCTTCATAATATTATTCCTATTTATATTTAGTAATTGTCGGGATGTCTAAGGACATATTCCTTCAATCTCCCACTTGTCCGAAGACAAGAGCGCAATGTTAAATTCCTTAAGTCACTTAATGCCAAATTTGATAACACTATGTTATTCTCAAATTTTGTTCCTTGATCGCTGAGTTCGAACTGCTCAAATAAGGATTAACTCTTTAATCCTATTCCGCATGGCCATGCAATTTTCCAGTTCTCGCTCATCAAGAGGCCCATACACCATTCCTATTTAATAGGAGGACTTATCCACTCTTGTATGACCATAACTCCCACTCAATTCTTAGCCCACCTGATCACTGCCTTTATAACCTCCTTTTACGGCGCGGCATTTTACAGTGTCAAAGTTAAACTAATTATAATGTGGTTATTAAGACATACTCATGTCTAAGGAATCCACTAAATATAGTAGTTTGATTCTACTTTTAGAATCTAATTAGGTCAAGTCTCAATGTATCAACTATACATCCATATAATCAATTAGACATCTCTATGTCTCCATAGCCCATTGAACTGCGCTATCAATTAATTATATACTAGTCTTTTAAATAAATCACTCATGTCCAATTTAGTGATTTAGACTAGGGACTTTAAATAAATTGTGATTTCAGTTCACTTTATAGGGTTCCATTATCAAAACGTTTTCGATAATCCTATTTGAAAACACAAATTATTTGGACATTTTATTTAATACTAAACCAAATAATTAAATAAGAAACGAATTTTTATTGATAAACATTCAAAGCATAATAATTGTATTTACAATTGTAAACATGAAGTAAACAACCTAAAGGCATTCTCCCATATGCTATACCCCATAGACCTAGTATGACACTCATGCTTAGGTTGAGCAAGCGGTTTAGTCAGAGGATCTGCAATATTATCCTCAGTATGAACCTTGTATACTATCACATCCTCTCTTGTAGTTTTCCATCTTGAACCTTGCAAGAACCTTATCAATATAAGTCTCTTGACTAAGTCCAATCAGCCTTTCGACCTATCTCTGTAGATCTTTATTCCCAATATGTACTCTGCCTCTCCTAGGTCTTTCACAGAGAAACAATTTTTAAGCCATTCCTTGATTGACTCAAGCATGGTCTTATCATTTCATATGAGAAGTATGTCATCCACATGCAAGACCAGAAAAGTAATACTACTCCCACTTAACTTCTTGTATTCGCAAGATTCCTCTTCATTTATGAGAAAGCCAAATATCTTGACTGCCTCATCGAATCTGAGGTTCCAACTCCTTGATGCTTGCTTTAGTCCATAAATGGACTTCTTAAGCTTGCATACCCTCCCTGAATTTTCTGGATCTTCAAAATCTTGAGGTTGTGTCATGTACACATCCTCGGTCAAGAACCCATTCAAGAAAGCAGTTTTGACATCCATCTGCCATATTTCATAGTCATGAAAGACAGCAATCGCAAGGATTATCCTAATGGACTTCAGCATGGCTACTGGTGAGAAGGTTTCATCATTTTCAATACCATGAATTTGTTTGAAACCTTTCACCACCAACCTTGCTTTGAAAACACTAATGTTTCCATCCTAGTCTGTTTTCAACTTGAAAATCCATTTGCATCCAATGGGTTTTACCCCACCAGGTAAATTAACCAAGTCCCATACTTGATTTTCAGACATGGAATCCATTTCAGATTTCATGGCCTCAAGCCATCTTTCGGAGTCTTGACTATCCAAAGTTTCTTTGTAGCTAGTAGGTTCTTCTGATTCTAAAATCATTATTTCAGAACTCTCAGTCAAAAGGAAATCAATATATCTCTTTGACGGAATGATGGTTCTACTAGACCTACATTGGGGAGTATCTACCTCATTTGGTTGAGTGACTTCGCATGGAGTATCTCCAAGTGGGACGGTTGGAGGTACGTGAATTGAATGCACCACCTCCTGAGCATTTTCATGCCGGCCCGTCTCTGATGAGGTGTTAACCTCATCCATTTGTTGCTCATCTCGGACTTCTTCAAGATATACATTTCTCCCACTTGTTTTTCTAGAAATAAAATCCTTTTCTAGAAAAACACCATTACGAGCAACAAATACTTTATTTTCGCTTTGATTGTAGAAGTAGAATCCCTTAGTGTCTTTTGGGTAACCCACAAAAAGACATTTATCGGATTTGGGTGAAAGCTTATCAGAAAGTAAACGTTTTACATAAGATTCACAACCTTATATCCTTAGAAAAGACAATTTTGGAACGTTTCCAGTCCACATTTCATATGGTGTCTTTTCCACTGCTTTGGATGGTGCTCTGTTAAGTGTGAATGCCGCTGTTTCATGCGCAAATCCCCAAAATGAAATAGGAAGATCAGCAAGACTCATTATGGATCGAACCATATCAAGTAGAGTTCGATTCCTTTCAGAAACGCCATTTAACTGTGGTGTTCCTGGTGGAGTCCATTGTGAAAGTATTCCACAATCCTTCAAATGATCACCAAATTCTTGAGATAAATATTCACCACCACGATCGGATCGCAATGCCTTAATTTTCTTCCCAAGTTGGTTTTGTACTTCATTTTGGAATTCCTTAAATTTTCCAAAGGATTCCGACTTATGCCGCATGAGGTAAACAAATCCAAATCTGCTTACATCATCGGTAAAAGTTATAAAGTAACTGTACCCTCCCCTAGCCAAATTACTCATAGGTCCACACACATCCGTATATATGAGGGCTTAAAAGGTCATTGGCCCTTTCACTTAACCCGTGAAAGGAGACTTTGTCGTTTTCCCCATCAAGCAAGACTCACAAGTATCAAATGATTCGAAATCAAATGATTTGAGAATTCCATCTTTATGAAGCTTCTCAATACGCTTTGAGCTTATGTGGCCTAATCGACAATGCCATAAGTATGTAGGGTTTGAATCATTTGTTTTATGTTTCTTGCTGTCTATGTTATAGATGTGGGTTTCTAAGTCTAGCACATATAAACCATTTGATAACTTGGTTGAGACATAGAATAAATCATTCAAATAAGCAAAACAACAATTATTCTTTATTTGAAATGAAAAACCTTCCGCATCCAAAACCGGAATCGAAACAATATTCTTGGTAATAGTTGGAACATAATAACAATTATGGAGTTCTAATACTAAACCAGAAGGCAAAAGTAGACTACAATCTCCCACAGCTAAAGCAGCAACTCGTGCTTCATTGCCTACGCGGAGGTCCACTTCTCCTTTGCTCAACGTTCTACTTCTTTTTAGTGTCTGCACATTACAAATAATGTGAGATCCACATGCAGTCTCAAATACCCATGATGTAGAAGTAGATAAGTTAATCTCTATAACATAAATACCTGAAGTCGAAACGCCAGTCTTCTTATCCTCCAGATACTTGGGGCAGTTCCTCTTCCAGTGACCAATCATGTGGCAGTGGTAGCACTCATGTAGTGCTGCTACTTTTGCCTTAGGGGTGGTTTGTGGCTTAGAAGTATCATCAGTGGCAACAACCTTGCCCTTGTTCTTCTTATTAGGAGCCCCTTTCTTCTTGAATTGCTTGCCCTTCCTAACCATAAAAACATCCTTATATTCAGGCTCAGCAGGCAAGCTCCTTTCAGCTTGAGTTAGCATACCATGCAACTCTTGCAAGGTAGCCTCCCCTCCTTGCATGTAAAAATTCAACTGAAAGTTTTGAAAATTTTCAGGCAAGGATTTGATCACAATATCAATTGCTAGTTCTGGAGGGTAAGGGAAGCCCAATTTTTCCATGATCTGAAAATGTCCAATCATATTGAACACATGCGGACCAACAGGTTTTCCTTTTCCCAACTTGCACTCCAACAACTTACGGTGAGCTTCAAACCTCTCCAATCTAGCATTCTTCGAAACATAGTTTTACTTCTCGGAAGATGGAGTAGGCATCCAGACCATTAAAACGCTTTTGAAAGTCTGGCTCCATGCAAGCAAGCATCAGACATATTACTTGCACAGAATCAGCCTCTAGGGTTTGCCTTGTTCTCTGTTCAGCTATAGTAGCATTTTCTAACAGGGGTTCAGGGAGAGGATTGTCAAGAACTTTTTCCCTTCCTTCGGCTCTGAGAACGATTCTCACAGCCATTTCCTATTCTAGGAAGTTATGTGCATTCAGTTTGTCCTTTTCGAGTAAATAGCGCAAATTAAAAACGGGAGTGTTGTTGTTGTTTGAACGAGACATGATAACTACAACAAAAGAATAATAAAGCAAGATTTAATCAATATTTATCAAAAGCAGCAAATAAACAAATTTTAATTTACAACTACCCTTTATTCAAAATGAAAGTCTCCTATTGAATAAAGAAATAACGAAGATCCCCTCCCACTACAATTAAACAGACTTTGGCCCTGCCTTCAATTTATAGTAGTTGAGGTAAGTAAATACTTTACTAATTATAACTAATTATATTCTTGGTAGATAGGTTAACAACTCCTTGTTTACTCTTTTCTCTTAGCTTCAAAACCCAAAACTTTGTCTTTTGATGATTTTGTTGAATTAAACCAAACATTAACATGTAAGTTTCAAAAACCTACCCTACTATCCCCGGAAATATGAGCAACACCCTGCTTTGGCAGAATCTATTACTCATGATCTAAGGCTTTATAGGTGTTTGGAAAAGCAATTAAACTCAATATTACTTTTTCGGACCTAAGTTTACTAACATGATCAATTAATAGTGAACACATGAATCAATTAACCACAAACAAACTTAGAAGCAAGCATTTAAACACAATAAATGCAAGAAATTAATAAAAGCAATAATTAAAATAACTAATCTTTATGAATCTTCCCTTGAATCTCCATGGATCACCATCCTTGAAACTCCTTGTCTCATGCTTGATTACATAATTTGAATTAAATAAATAACGAAATTTTAATGTTACAAAAATACAAACGATTCGCATATCATATTTAATTTACATTCAAATATAACGATTCGCAGATCGTATTTACTATCCTAATTTGGGCCATACTAGTCATAACATGCAAAATATAATATCATACATATTACATTAAACATCCACGGATTTATAATATAAAAATAAAATAAACACATACTATTTACTTATTAACAATTAATAAGCAAATAAAACTTTCCATAATAATTATAAAACTTAATCAATTTAAGCTAGAAATTATTTAGGAAACTTTATTATTTTAATTCAATTACTTATTTAAATATGGCAATAATCTTTATTATTCACTAATTTGCAAAAGAGAGGAAATTATGGATTTATGCTTAATATTAAAACCTGAATTTTTCCCAAAAAGATTTTTTTTTTCTTTTTTTTAATAGTGTTGACTTGTTGACCGTTGACCAGCAGCTCAAGGCTGCCAGTCAACAGCCAACCAGAACCCATTCAACACAAAACACGCTGCACCAAAAAACGCAGCATTACACACATCACCGCACACCAAGTCTCGCTGGTTTCCTCCAGCTGTCACGACACCAGCCCGCAGCCTAAGGCCGTCGGCCATCCGATGTCGCGTCTTCTCGGACCCGCCGGTCATCCCCAGCCGCCAGCAAGGCCGACCAAAACAGTTAGCATGGCCGACCGCTCGCGCCGACCAACCCAACCAGCAAGGCCGACAGGTCGCGCCGCCCCTCCCCGCCACTTTCCGGTCCTTTTCTGCCAGCCACTGTGTCTCCACCGTCACCGGTGGGCCACCCATCCATGGTTGGCTTTCCCTTTTAATTTATGTAATAATTTACAAAAAATTAAACTAATCTTTAATCAACAATTGTTTAAAGATTTAGGATTTAATTAGGTTTAAAAAAATCCGAAAAATATAGCAGAAATTTTGAATCAATCAACAAATCTTAAAAAAAAATTTAGTTTTGTTGAGATTAGATTTGAATGAATAATCTCCATTAAACATTAAATCTAACAAGAATTCAAAATAAGGGCAAAAATCAAATTATATCCAAAAAATTCAGAAAATTAACAATTAAAATCCGAAAAATTCAAAAATAATTTTTAGTGTGATCTACTGAATTATCATAACAAATAAAATCAAAAATTTTAATTGTTATCCTTAAAAATTATGAATAATCAAATTTAACATAAAATTTAACTAAAATTCACAAATAATATGATAAAAATCCGAAAATTATTGGGAAAATAATCAAATTATTTTCAGCCATCATATTATTCTTGATATATGTGGGTGATTAATATTAGATTTACTTAACAAGTTAAAAATCAAATCTTTAATTGTTAACAAATTATTTGAATGATTAATCAAATTAAACATAAATAATTATAAATCTAATAAATTATGTATGTAAAAATCCGAAAATTAGGAGTGAATTAACAATTAATTTCTTCCATAATAAAATAAATTTCGGACCTTTAAAAATTATTTTGAGCATAAATCACAAATAAATCAATTATTTATAATTTCCAATCAATTAATATCAAATATCAATTATGCAAATTCAAGCCATAAATAAATCCTCCCTTAATTGAATAAAAATAATAACTTTGTATACAATTACATGATCATATGAATATTATGAAGTCGGCAAAAGTGATACCACTGTAGGAATATATAGATGCAAATAGCGGAATTTCAGGAAACAATTTCCTAACATCTATCATAGGATCGCAAACATAATCAAATACATGAATCATTCAATAGGGATTAAATATCAAACCTTTGTAGCGTGATTTCCCTATTGTATGCAAGCTTTGAAGATCCGAGAGCCCCAAGTGTTGCTCCTCTTATCAGTCCACGAGCACCAGTTGAACACCAACGTCTGCTAGAACGGAAGAGAAAATATCTCTTGCTTTTTGGTGGTATAGGCGTCGGTTAGAGGGAATAGTTTAGAGTTTCACTTTCTCTCTCTTGTGAAAAGAAACTGATTAATAAATTGATCACCTAAACTCTAATATTATATCCAATATATAATAGAAGAGTCATAGGGTAGTTACGAGAACTAATTCTCCTCCTATTCCCCTTTGGACCTGCCCAACCCTAATCCTAAATGGATTTGGATTGCTTTGTCCAACTTGTACTACATTGTGTGACCTCATAGGATTAATATATTTTAGTTATAGGCACAATCAATATTGTCCTATTAATCATATTTATTCTCTAGCAAGAAAATACGATTACTAAAATAATTAACTTTATTATATTCATAATATTATTCCTATTTATATTTAGTAATTGTCGGGATGTCATATTCCTTCAATTTCACGATTAAGTCCATTTATCATTCTCTACATCCCTTTAGAGACACTTGGGCTCATCAGAGTCGTACACGTGTCCTCCCATAATAAATAAAGGAAAAAGACTTAACCCTTGGGTTGTATTCAGTTGGGAGAAAAGGCTTACTTTTCTGGCCCAAAAGTTAGTCAGAGCCCAGCTCATTGAAGGTGGCTGCAAGTGATTGGTTGATAAACTCTCACAAATCCTGGCCTGCCAAGTGTCATGATCTGATTGCTTAGCCAATCAGATGCCACTATTCTAAGGCAATTTTTAAGGTTAGTTGTCATACTACAATCACTATAAATACCCCTGAAATCAGGAGAAAGATCATTCAATGCAAACAGTGTAAACTTACTCTGAAGAAATACTCTCTCACTTTCTCTCTCTATCTCTACTTTTCTCCTTACAACTCCTGATATCTGAACTAAGCTTCGGAGGGGGAACCACCACCCAAACCTCCAGGGTGGATCCCTTTTTGCAGGTTCGGGAACGAAGTTCAGGCTCGGACAGGACCAAGTCAGACATTGTTGCACAAGTCTCCAAGTAAAGAACATCTAAGGGATACAAGTTTACTTGCTAGACAAGAAGGCTCAACCTGTCGCTTACTTGTTGGACAAGCACACTAAACATTCGGCGCCGTCTGTGGGGAGACGCAACGATGACTGATTGTCAATCGTCCAACGTGGCCAGAAATCGAAGTTTTCAGATCAATGTCGAAGACACAGTAGATCATGAGAGACCGCCTCGAGGAAGGGATAGACCTCCGTCCATCATCAATGTCCCTGGACAATGCCAAGTGCCTGTTATACAGGAGAATCTTGAACGTCCAGTGACTGCTGCCCATCTTGAGAATGTTTTGAATGATTTTCAGACTAAGATGGCAGCGGTCATTCAGGAACAGATCAAGAGCAATATGTTGTTTTTCCATCTTAACCCTGAGCCAGCCGTTAACAATCTAGCTCCTCTTAGGGGACGTTCCCAAGAAAATCGTCCAGGTCCTAGTCAACCTGTTCGTTAGGAACCCTCTAGGAGGACGGCCAGAGGAAAGCAGCCAGAAGGCAGTGAACAGCGAAGGAAGATTGACAGGAACCTGGTGGTAAGGACCCAGGATCAGGTTCGCCCATGCGGACATCGAATGGAAACAGATGCCAGGGAATATCAAGAGGCAAAGAAAAAAGCTGCATTGCAACGGTCAGCGACAGGGTCTACATCATACTTGAGGGACCCTCCTTTGAGGTTGCCGACCAGAACGGAAGGACGAAGTTTAAGCCTCTCTCTTGCCCATCCAAGACAAGAGAGGACGGTGGTTCAGCCCATAGTTTATAGACGTCCAGCCCTTGCAAACACTTCATCTGATCCTGCGATAAAGGAATATCACAAGGAGTTCGTACCCATCGAGGGACAGTTGGGAGCCCTCCGGATTAACTGGCCCACTCCATTCTCGGCCAGGATCATAGAGGCGCCCCCATTCCCAAAGGTTAACCTCCCTACTATAGAACCTTTTGATGGAACAACAGATCCAGACGATCACCTATCCGCTTACAAGCATCAGATGTACGTCCAAGGAGTAGATGATGCTACTTGGTGTAAGAACTTCCCAGCAACTCTAAAGGGAGTAGCACAGAAGTGGTTCAACAATCTCCCACCCAATTCAGTCAACAATTTTACTGAACTCAGTTTCTTATTTACTAGTCACTTTGTTGCCAATAAGCAAGAGCAAAAAACAAGCATGCACTTGGGTAAGGTCGTCCAAGGACCTAAAGAAGCTCTTAGGAGTTTTGTTAAAAGATTCAATCTAGAAGCCCTTCAGATTCAAGATCTTAATGCAGGGGTGGCCTTTGACGCCTTTATTAGGGGACTAAGGCCAGGAAGTTTTAAGTTCGATCTTGTTAAGAAGAAAATCACCACTCTTGCCGAGGCATTAAGGGAAGCCGAAGCATTTATACATGCCACGGAAGTGTGTGCTGAGGCAAAGCATCCCGAGTCCAAGAAGCCTGAAGAGGTTGCTCAACCAAAGAAGAGCAACCCCAAAAAGGCTGAGATTTGGGCCATAACCTCTACCACTACTTCGTCCAGGAGAAGCAAGAGAAAGGAATCTGGGCCTTCTTCATCCAACCCCATCGAATTCAGCAAGGACCAATACTCCATCCTCTTGGAAATAAAGGACCAATATGAGCTAAAGGCTCCCCCTGAGATGAAGACTCCTTACAGAAATAGGGACAAGAGCAAATACTGTCACTTTCACAAGGACTGCGGTCATGATACTAATGAATGTAAGCACCTTAAGAGGGCTTTGGAGGATCTAGCTCGAAAAGGAAAGATGAACTCTTATTTGCCTCAAGGGGGAAGGAAGTTTCTGAGGAAGGATGATTGGCAGACTAAGAAGAAAGAGAGTGAAAGCACAGACGAGGATGTTGTCCTTGTAATTTCGTGAGAGGGTTTCTTCTTTGGAGGACCAACCAATAGAGGGCACAAAAACTACCTCAGGGAGCTCGGCCAAGTCTTGCTAGCTGATCAGACAAAGGCCGAGCCCTTCCCAAAAGTGGTAGTTAGTGAACAAGATCGGGGGAAGCTGAGAACTCCCCACGATGACCCTTTGGTTGTTGAAATGAAGATAGTAAACTTGTGAGTAAGAAGAATTCTGATTGACACCGGAAGCTCAACAGACATCATTAGTGCTGATTGCTTGTTCAGATTGAAGTTTGATGAAAAGAACTTGGTTCCCGTCCACCATCCCATCATCGGGTTTGGAGGAGGAATCATTCATCCTATGGGAACCGCTACTTTGCCCGTCCGAGTGGGAGAGAAGGATGCCTCAAGGACTCTGTTTATCAAGTTCTTGGTTGTCCGAGATTTGACAGCCTACAATGTCATACTTGGACGGCCAACTCTGAATCATGTTAAAGCTGTAATAGTCACTCACTTGATGCTTATGAAGTTTGAGTGTGATGATGGCAAAATTGGCTGCTTGTATGGAAATCAGCAGGCGGCTAGGAAATGTTACCTAACTACCCTCAAGTCGTCGTCATGGAAAGCAGACAATGAAGACCAGACGAAGATCGGTGGCGAAAGAAAAACGTCTGGAATTGGGAAAGTTAAGACGAGAGTTGCTGGCGAAAGGAAAACGTCTGAAATTGTAAGGGACCAAGTGGCCTCGTTGAAGATGGCAATTGAGAGTCCTCAGACGCTTGCCGTTCCCTCAAGGAAAACGTCTGAACTTCTCCCCATCAAAAAAAGGAAGTATGAGCTCGTCAAGGAGGAGCCATCCTCGTCTTAGGAGGTGATGGCTATTATGGGGCTGGCACTAGAACGTCCAGAGCCGGCGGAAGCTCCCGAAGACGTCTATTTGGATGAAGCTCGTCCAGAAAGAACCCTCAAGATTGGGTCTTCCCTCTCTCCTGAGTTGAGGAGCCTCCTAATCAGCTTGATGAAAGAATTTCAAGACGTTTTTTGCTTAATATGTTGAAGAAATGCCTGGAATTGATCCAGAGATTGCCGTCCACCGGCTGAATGTCGATCCAAGGCATTTAGGACCGGCCAGGAACCAGGCGGTCGACCAGGAAGTTCAGAAGTTGTTGGAATCAAAATTCATCAAAGAGACTTATTATCCTGAATGGATAGCGAATGTAGTCATGGTGCCAAAGCCTAATGGCACTTGGAGGATGTGTGTGGACTACACCGATCTCAACAAGGCTTGTCCCAAGGATAGTTTCCCCTTGCCTAAGTTGGATCGACTGGTGGACTCCACAGCCGGCCATGCTTTGTTATCCTTCATGGACGCATATTCAGGCTTTCACCAGATTCCCATGTGGTCAGAGGATCAGGATAAAACGTCCTTCATTACTGATAAAGGGCTGTATGGCTGGCTGAGGATGCCTTTTGGCCTCCGTAATGCGCCGGCCACCTTTCAAAGACTGATTAACAGTGTCTTTCAGCCACAGTTGGGAAGAAACATGGAAGCATACATTAATGATATGATAGTCAAGAGTCGGCAAGAGGAAGATCATGTTGGTGATTTGAGAGAAACTTTCGAAACTCTCTAAAAATACAAGCTAAGATTGAACCCCAGCAAATGTGTCTTTGGAGTCTTGTCGGGGAAGTTCCTAGGCTTCTTAGTAGATCAAAGGGGAATAGAAGCCAACCCTGAAAAGATCCAAGCTATTCTAGACATGAAATCCCCGTCAAAGATAAAGGAAGTTCAACAATTGACGGGTTGCTTAGCTGCTCTTGGACGATTCTTGTCTAAGTCGGGCGACAAGTGTCATCACTTTTTCGCTACTATCAAGAAGAAGGCCAAGTTTGAGTGGACAGCAGAAGCTGAGCAAGCGCTTAACAAGTCAAAGATCACCTTCGGCAATTTGCCTAGGTTGGTCGATCCACGTAGGGGGAGAAACCTGTTTGTATACTTGGTCGTGTCCACTCGAGTTCGTGAGTCTTTGTTCTATTGGTTGAAAGAGAGTCCGTGCAAGTTCCAATATACTTTGTGAGTCATGTGCTCAAGGATGCGGAAAATAGATACACTCCAGTCGAAAAGTTTGGATTGGCCCTCGTCATGGCCAGCAGAAAGTTAAGGCCCTATTTCTTAGCTCACAATATACTCGTCTATACTGACCAACCCTTGAAGCAAGTTTTGCAAAAGATGGAAGCCGCCGGACGGATGTTAAAATGGGCTGTGGAGCTTAACATGTTCGATATATCATTTGAACCAAGGAAAGCCATTAAGGGCCAAGCCTTGGCAGATTTTATAGTTGAGCTTACTCGGCCAACTATAGAACCAATATTTGATCCAGCTAAAGGGAGGAAGCATTGGACGCTCATGGTTGATGGATCGTCCACTGTCAATGGATGTGGGGCAGGAATCATTTTTCAATCTCCAGAAGGAGACAAGATTGAATATGGACTAAGATTCCAATTCCAAGCGTCCAATAACGAAGCTGAATACGAAGCACTTCTAGCTGGAATCAAAATGTGTAAAGCGGCAGGAGCTCTTGAAATTGAGGCCAAATCGGACTCTCTCTTGGTCATCAGTCAAGTCAATGGAGACTTTGAATGTAAAGAAGCATCGATGGGAAAATATATGCGTCTGATCAAAGATGAGATTGAGCCTTTGAAACGATTTGTTCTCGACCAAGTGCCAAGGTCAGAAAATCATCAAGGTAACGCTCTCTCAAAATTGGCCAGCTCGGCTGAAGGTGATGCGCCAAGAACAGTGTTTTGGCAAGTTAAGCCCAAAAAGAGTATTGACCAAGAGCAAATAATGTTTCTTAGCCGAGGGGCAGTTTGGATGGAGCCTATAATAGAATACAAGAAGACAGGACGGCTGCCTTCAGACCCTGTAGAGGCCAAGTATGTGAAGGCTCGAGACAAATGGTTTGAATTGTGGGATGAGACCCTTTACAAGAAGTCATTCAATCGTCCTCTCCTCAAGTGCATTACCAAGGAAGATGGTCTAGAGGTTCTGAAGGAACTCCATGAAGGAGATTGTGCATCTCACATTGGGGGAAGAGCCTTGGGAGAAAAGGCTTTAAGAACGGGGTACAACTGGCCTACCCTAAAGGAAGATGCTTTCGTCTATGCAAAGAAGTGCGACAGTTGTCAGAAGCACGGAAATCTGCATCAGAAGCCGTCCAACTACTTCACTCCAATCTTGTTCCCTCTGCCTTTTGCCAAGTGGGGCATGGATATCCTAGGACCTTTCCCTGTGGCCGCTGGGCAAAAGAAGTTTGTAATCGTAGCTGTGGACTACTTTACTAAATGGATAGAGGATGAAGCCATGTGGGGTATCACTATGAATGACGTCAAAGGCTTTATTTGGAAGAGCATTATAACCCGCTTTGGCATGCCACAGTCCATCGTCTTCGATAATGGTCCACAGTTTGAAACGCCTAAGCTGAAAGATTGGTTGGCAGAAAGAGAAATCAAAGCCCACTTCGCTGCAGTCGCCCACCCACAAGCCAATGGGCAAGTAGAGTCCTTCAACAAGATTCTATCCAATGGAATCAAAAGGAAGTTGGATAATGCTAAGGGACAGTGGGTTGAAGAACTACAGCTGGCACTAGAGGAAAAAAGCCCAAGGGCTGCGGTCAAAAGGGGCCCAAGGGCTGCGTTTTTTGACCGCAACCATTGGACTAGCAGCCCTTGGCATTTAGGAAGGGCTGCGGTTTTTAACCGCAGCCCTTAACGCGTTAAGGGCTGCGGTCAAGGCAAAAAACCGCAGCCCTTGTGACCCAAAAAAGTAAATTTTTTTTTTTTTTTTGCATTTTTTTGTCCTAAATGTTCTCAAATAGTTATGTATATATATATTAATATCATAAATAATATTTTTTTACACAAATATAGAGAAAACAATAACTGAATTACATTAGTTTGAGTCTGCCCTCAAGTGTTCGAATTGCAATATATGAGCAGGATCACAAACACAAACTAGCATTACAACAACTCCACCAAGACTAGCATCCGGATCCCACGAAAGCAACGTCTCTGGAGATGATAGAACCTGGGCAAATAAAACCAAAATCGCGATAATTTGGATGTGAACACAGGGGGTGTAGCGGGGGGGAAGGGTAAGCGGGGTGTCTTCTTTGGGCGTTTTTAGGAAGTGGGAATGGGGGTGTAGCGAGGGCGGGGCAACAGGGGGTCTTTGGGGTGGGGGTGGGGTGGGGAGTGGGGGCGACGGGGGGCAGCGGGGTGTCTTTGGGGTAGGGGTCTTCTTGGGGGCGATGGGGCTGGGGGGTGTAGCGGGGGTGCGGGGGCAGCGGGGGGTGTTGGGATGGGGCGGGGGTGTGCGAGGGGGGGTAGCAGGGGAGGCAGGGCTTAAAACGATGACTAAATGCTAGAAGTGTAGCTAAAACTACAAATTTAGATAATAATTGTAATACTTTGGTATTCAACAAGTAAAGTGTAGCTAAAACAACAAATTCATTTCAATGTATGTCTAATAGAACTTATAAACATTCAACCTATAAAGTAATAGGCAAAAGAAGAAAAAAATCATGACGATTACTGAAGAATGATGGAGAAATGTAATGTGTAAAAAAAATATCAATATGCAGCTAATCTTTTTTTCTTGAAAGCTAATATTTGAGCACAGATTCAAGCAATTACAAATTACAAGTCAGTAACACTAAAGACCCAGAATAAAGAAACACATCGTCAGATGAAGGCATAAAGCTTACAATTTCTAGAGACAAGACTAAGATATAATTACAGAAACAAGAAAAACACAAACCTAGGATAGATGAAGCTAGTTTGATCCTGGCCACAAA
This sequence comes from Beta corolliflora, assembly GCA_947648045.1. NCBI lineage: Eukaryota > Viridiplantae > Streptophyta > Magnoliopsida > Caryophyllales > Amaranthaceae > Beta > Beta corolliflora. Next base: position 294,765 of record CANSZD010001218.1, read on the forward strand.
AATATTCCTAAAGCGTCTGTTTACTTCACGGATAATTATTTATAGTGGTTACTATCATGTTAAACCAACCACTAATATTATATTTCAAACATACCCAATTTTTTTTGCATTTTTAGTCCTAAATGATCCCCAAACAGTTATATATATATAAAAATATCATTTTCCATTACAAATTATGTTTTTTATACAAATATAAGAAATTTACAAAAATATAGATGCTAAAATATTGGGGTGGGGGTAGCGGGGCGAGAAGGGGTGTGTAGGGGCCGGGGGGACCTGTGCGGGGAGGGGGAGTTCAGCAGGGGGAGGGTGGCGAGGGGCGGGGAGGCTGGGGGGGGGAGTGCAACGGGGGAGCACTCAGCAATGGGGGGGGAGGGCTGGGGAGTGCCACGAGGGGAAGTGCAGCAGGGGGGGAGTGCAGGCAGGGGGGAGGCTGGCAGGCAGGGGTTACTATATGTGTAAGAATCTGATATATCATAGAAGAGGATTCCATCAGCTACATACACGAGGGATGCATCTTCAAGTATGAAAATGATCTGATAATTTAAGTCTAACATTCAGATTTCTAATGAAAATAATAGCACGCATGCATGCTTATTATCATAAATTTACAACTATTTCATGCACTACTTTATACCTTTACTCTTTTTGTCCATAATCAATTTTTATGCTGTTCTAATCTCCCATAACTGAGTTTTTTGACATGATTAAACAAAAAAAGAAGTTCTCTACTTACCCCAATTGTAGTTGAAAATGAATCAACAAACTTAGATGATTATAATAGTTTGTCAAATTACATTTGATGACACTAAATGCATAAGATTACATTATACCATCATGTTTTTGCATGAATCAAGAGACAAAAAACCATGAAAACATCCACTTAATTGCTTATTAGGCCAACAAATCACACAAATATCAAGCCGTAACCACTTCATTATCCATGGATTAAGCAATTGAAGTCCTAAAATAACCACTTAGATGCATAGTAGGCCAGGAAATCCCACAAAAACCATTAACTAATTAATATTCACCAACTTTATGCATGAAACAATCAATCAATGCCAAAGCGATTCAATAAAACCAACACCATGATCCCAAAGGGGCTACAATGCCCATACTAATTCCTCGAACAATCATCTTCAACTAAGGGGAAAAGGGGGATAAATAAGGTTCATCCTCGAACAATCAACTTCGGATAGGATGGTTCTAATTTCTAAAACATAATCGGAAAAAGAATTCTATGATAAGTTAATAGAAGGGGGATAAATAGAATGATGAGATGGTCTGAGATTGAGTACCTGATCAGTCTTATCCTTGGCAATAACGTCAACAAATGCAGCATCTTTAAGCATCTGATAAAGATAAGTTACATGATTGTTAATATTATGAAATCATAACAACTACAAAGCAAAACGTAAAGCAAACTGATTAAGCTTGCCTGCCCATACGCCTCTACATCGTGGAGATCATATCCCCTTTGCTTGATGTACATTGCAAATTCGGGTGAAGGTGGGCCAAGCACTCTTGCAAGTAATCACTAATTAGAACTTTGCCTCCGGGTTTTGACCATTTGTAGAAATTTCTAAATAATGCGGGTTTGTCCGATATATGACAAAAATGTTCAAAGATTAGTCTGATGGATAGTTTTATTTGTTTAAATATTCAATCATTCTTCAAGAACATCCGTTATGTAATTCGAACACATAATAAGAAAATCACATTGATATAATTGCAGAGAACGCATCCAAATTTGTGCCCAACTCTCCTCCCAGATTAGCATTATTAAGTGATCTGCCAAAACACAAAGCTCAGATAATTTCAGTAAAAGCCTACAAGATCTGCATAAGTACTGCCTTCAAAAGCTATATACAAAACCGTATCTTACCGTTCCATCAGGATGTTCAGCTCTATAAACACTGCCTATCATGCCTTCACCAATAAGATTCCAACTTATAAAACTAGCATAATCTCTAGAAGCTTAAAGAGCAAGGACTAGAGAAGGAAAAATCTCAAATTCGAAAGTACGCTACACAGTCCATCCTCTGGACTTCTAAACAATCTACAGATCAAACCCACAATCAAAACAACAATCCCTCTCTCTTTTCCTACTTCATGACCTAAAAATAAAAATACAAAACACATTAAACATTTCGATATCGTGCCACATAACATAATATACCTCCAATCTGAGGAATAACAAATGAAAGCCTAAACATGACTGCAAACTAAAAACCCTAATATACACTCCCATTGAGGAAGGCTAAATAGAAAAATCACATAACATAACATAAACCAAAAATGCAAAGTCCATATAAAAACCTAACCTTTACATTAACTTTTATTTTAATTAACCAAACAAACTGGAAGATAAGTAATTGAGCCACAAAATATGAAGTGAAAAATTTCACAACTGTGTACTAAGAACATCACAATTACTTGGCAATAGATGATATCAAATGTCAGACTCCATCACTTTTCTATGTAAAACTCTGGATTGAGCACTTAAAGAATTTAAAGAAGCAACAAAAAAGCATTGAATTCACAAGATTTAGCTCGTTTGCGTAAATATTTAAGCACGTCCTTCTCACTCTTTGAGACGTTGTTCAGCCAATGACCAATGGCCGAGTGGATTGAGCACGTAAATAAACCCATTCTACATTAAGCATCCATTACAGAATTCAGTGTGACTAAATCAGGTTCAACTCCCATTAATGTCATTGATCCAAATAATTCCAATGCTAACTCTAGAAACCCATTCAACACATACCCCGAAATCATGGCATTCCAAGACAGTAAGTCTCTAACCGCCATGTTATCGACCCATTTTCACAAACACCTGGTGTGCCCTTCTTCCAACCGCTTCGCCTTTTCTCGACCTCAATACCTTCTCCTCCAACACCATTCGCCACAACCAACCTCAATACACTATGGCTTGAAAAGAAAGAAAAAAAAAATTCCTTTTTCAAATTCCCAAACATTAATACTTCAATTGAACGACTAACTAACGAAATGAAATTCAATTAAAAACATAAGAATTTCAATTGACGATGTTAATTAGGTTTGTCAGTTGACGAGGGTTACAGAAAAACCTGATCAATACGAGTTCGAGGTTCGTCGGAATCCATAATCGAATTGAATTGGTTTACCGAAACCCTAAATCGGAAATTATCGGAAAAATGGAGCAATGCACTGGTAAAGTTTTGATATTTGAGCGAGCAGCAACCACGGTGAGCAGCAACCACGGTGAGCAGCAACCACGATGAGCAGCAACCACGGCGAACCCTTAACCCTTACGAACCTGAAACCCTCGCGAGTCCTCCCCAACCAACCACCAACCGTTGCGAACGGAAAAGATGTTACAATATCACCGGCGAAGAAGGATGAGAGGAGAGAGATGATGCAGTGAGTTGTAATAGACGAAAGAGGGGGATGTGTTAATGGGGGGAGAGAGAGAGACATGGGGGGCTCAGTGAAGGATGAGAGAGAGACATGGGGGGTTCAGAGAGATGGGGAATGGGTTAATGTGATGAGTGGTGAAGCGAGGGAATTTGTTTTTTTTGGGGTCGCTCAAGGGTCGTGGGTAGCCCAAAAACCGCAGCCCCTTTAGTGAAGGGTTGCGGTTTTTGGGCTAACCGCAGCCCTTCATATACGAAGGACTGCGGTTTTTTGGCTAACCGCAGGCCTTCACTATTAAGGGCTGCGTTTTGCAATAAACCGCAGCCCTTGCACTGCAGCCCTTGCGTTTTTTTCCACTAGTGTGGTATTGTGGTCCATCAGAACCACCGTAAAAAATTCTACAGGGGAGGCACCCTTTATGTTAGTTTATGGCACTGAGGACGTCCTGCCCATTGAGATTGAAGAACCCACCCTGCGAGTCATGCTATACACGGAAGATGCCAACTGGGCTGCATTGCGCACGGCTTTGGATCAAGTACCAGAAGTTTGGGGCAATGCCTTGTTAAGAATGCAATTGTACAAGCTGCAAATGGCTCGGGACTTTAACAAGAGAGTCGCTCGACGACCGCTCAAGGTGGGGGACCTGGTTCTAAGGAAGATGGAGGCAGTTGGACGAGCTAAGGAGCTGGGGAAGCTAACACCAAATTGGGAAGGACCCTATCTGATTGTCCAAGAGGTGCGAAGCAGAACTTTTCGTCTCCAAGATCTGGATGGACGACCAATACAGCGCACTTGGAACTCAGATACTTTGAAGAAGTACCACGTCTGACTCATTTAATCACCAAGAAACTGGCCAGTAGTTTATAATCACTCCAAAGTGCCACGGCACAAGCAAGAGAAAAAGAATTGTATACATGTATCTTGGCCTTTAGTCAAGCAAAATTCATATAATACAATTCCTACTTTCTTCTTGCCTTTGTTTGTTTTTTACCAAGTTGGTTCACTTTGGGGCATTAAATCTGTTATTAGTCTAAAAGTGACAGTAACTTGGACAAAATTACAAAGAGAAATAGAGCGTCAAAAATGCTCACTTCTCTGCCGAACATCACTCCCTCGAAGAGACCGGCCAAAGTGTAACAACCTAAAGGTTAAAACACATAATTGGCAACAAATTGACAAAAATCTCTAGTAAGAGAAACGTTAAAGTCTCTAAGAGAAAGCTGACTTGAAATAAGCCCTTAGTAAAGGATACTTACTTTCAAATGCACGGTAAGCTAAGTAGTAAAGACCCTAGTAAGGGTTCAATACTTCATGACGAGTGTCGCTCCCTCAAGGAAGCCGGCTAAAGCATGGTTCGTCCGAAAATTCTAAGGCTCGTCCAAAACAATTTCTGTAGGCTTGGTCCATGTTGGCCGTTTTCCTTCTTGGTGCATGGCTTGTCCATAATACAAGGATGAGCTAAGCCCAAGAAGGGGGGGGATAACGTTATACACCATGGAATTTGTTAGGACGAGTCAAGTCTATAGGACGAACCACGGTTATCCTTGGCCTCTTTTCAGGGAAGTCAGGGTCGTCCAAAGGCCAGGACGACCTAAGCAATAAAAGCCCTAGTAAGAGTTCGTTACTTCAAGACGAGTGCTCCTCCCTCAAGAAAGCCGGCTAAAGCGTGGCTCGTCCATAAACCACATTATATTGGCTGCTTTCCTTCTTGAGTAAAGACTCGTCCAAGTTTGCAGACCGTCCAAAAGTCAGGACGAGTCTCATCTTCTACTTGGCTACATTTTAAAATGTTTTGCGATCGTCCAAAGATAAGGATGATACTTTCTATAAGCTTGCCGATCGTCCAAAAGTCAGGACGAATCTCATCTTATACTTGGCTACATTTTGGAATGTTTTGCGATCGTCCAAAGACAAGGATGATACTTTTTATAAGCTTGCAGATCGTCCAAAAGTCAGGACAAGTCTCATCTGTACTTGTTGTCTAAGTTGGGAAGGCGTTCAAAAAGTGATGGACGAGTCTCATTTATACTTGATGAAAATTTGAGTGCAATAAAAGAAAGGACAAGCAATTGGCAAAAGGCAATTTCATTATATACTCGTCAAAATATTACAGCTTAAGTATAAAGCTAGAAAAGACAAATCTACGACGGCAAACAAGCAAAGAAACTTAGAAAAATAAACCTAAAGCTAGGCATCTCCTTCTTTGGGAGTTTCTTGGTCGTCCTCAGGGGTTTCTTTCTCGTCCGCACCGTCTTCGTCCGACTCAGTGAACTCAGGAGGTTCTTCAGCAGACACCATTGCACGGTGAACGCTCTCTTGAAATTCCAGACGCCGCACAAAGCTGGGGACCTCACTAGGCTCGACCATCATCTCAAAAGCTTTGACAACCCAGTCTTTAGACGTCTCAATGACTTGATTCAAGCCTTCTTTGGCGTCATTGAAGGCCTGGGCCGCTTCCTTTTGCAGACGGGCATTCTTACCCCTTAGGATCATATTCTCCCTCCTCAGTTGGGCCGCGGCCAGAAGAGCAGTATCCCTTTCGCCCTTCAACTCAGCTGAGATGGTGTCTACGACCAATTGCAGTCGGCCTTGTTCCTTGTACAGCTGGTTGATAGTAACAAGATAGTTCTTGTTTTCGAACTCCAGGAGTGCTGATCTCTTCTCCAAGGCCTCCAGCGATTGGCAGTGGAGAGTATTAACCATCTCAATGTCATGGATGGCCTTGTCGCCAACCGTCGTAGCCAGGTGGACGAGTTGCTTATTTTCCTTTATAAGCTCCCTCGCCCACTCCTCAGTCAGCATACTGCGAGCGAAAAGCTGGAACAATGAAAACAAAGCAAGTCATTAAACGAGTTACAAAAGAAAAAATTATTTGTACAAGTATAAAACAAAAGCGACAACAGAATATACCTCAGCAGCAAGTTGTGACATGTAGCCCACATGCCCAGCTGATGCCCCCCTCAACCCCTTTATGTAGGATTCAGGGTAACATGTGAACAGCTCCTGCTTGAGCCGATCACGCTCAGCTTTTGATATTTTGGCAAAAGCAGCAGAAGACTCCTCGTCCGAGTCTATTGTGGGAGTACATGTGGGTAAAGCTGGTCCTTTGCCCTTATCTGAAAGAGGGGGGGAGTCAGTTCTCTTGATGGGAAAGACTATGGCTTGTCTGTTGGACGGACTCATGGACCGTCCGCCAACCTGCACCGTCCTAACTCTATTTGGGTAATATGACTCACCCGACGATAAGGATGCCGTCCTGACGGATAGCGGCATCTGAGAGATCAGCTTCGCCACCGAGCCACTGAAGCCCGGGAAGTTGTCAGTAGCCGTCTCCGGCTCCGGAATTACTAGGGCCAAAGCCGACTCTGGTTTGTTCTCCGTTGGATCAGCAAGCACTATATCAAGCTGATCAGCGGGAGCCTCACCCTTCTCCCCCACGGCAGGGGCAGCAGCGGAAGGGTCCTCTGTAACAACCTGAATTTTTAAGTAGGTTCAATTATTTTGTTAGCTATATTAAGTCTTCATCAGACTTTGGTCCTTTAAGTAATTAGAATTCTCTCCAATATCATACTAGGACAAAAGTGGATAAGAACCATCATTCTTAATGGTTAAGAAAGCTAATAGTGGATAAGCACTATCATTCTTAGTGGTTAAGAAAGGTCAAAGAGGATAAGAACTATCATTCTTAGTGGTTAAAAAAGGTCAAAGTGGATAAGGACTAGCATTCTTAGTGGTTAAGAAAGCATTGAGAACCAATAGATAAGTTAGAAAGCCCTTGAGAGCCTTATTCCTTAAGATTATGAAAATCGCATAGAGACCGTTTTATTGGGTAACAATGAACTTCCAGTTAAAGAGCCTTTTTGGGCTGAATCCGAGCTCAGAACCTAATCAAACTTGATATATGATATGTTTGGAATGTATTAAGGTTAAAATGGTCATTTGTTCCCAAAATATACGTGGCTTAATATGGTAAATTTCTTATATAGAAAAATCTGGCCAGCTGAAATATCAGTTCAGACTTATCCTCAAAGAATGCTTCTTAGCAGTTGCTTAAGTGTCGATCTCCCAAATCTCTTTTCATGCATGAAAGCCAACACCGGAAGCTAACATCTCCAACAAGAATCACCCAGAAACTCCAAGAAACCGACCACACCTAGAAGAGGTTTCCGTCCCCCATGGGTACCGCCAGAACCAGTCTATAAAAGACTATTTTGGTTTTTCGACCCTTTCTCCTAAATTTTATTCTTCAACACCTACTTCTATTTACATAAAACTCTTCTAGACATAATTCCCTATAATTTCAAGCTTTTGGTAGAGTTTTCAAGCCTTGGGAAGTTGTAGAAAACTCCATAGGAACCTAAAACAGATTGTTGTAAGTACAACTTTGCATCTCTCTTGTACTTAGCTTAGTTATTTATGTTCTAAAACTTGTGTAAGCTAATTCCTAGCACTTCACATATTCAGGGGAAGCTGTAGAAAGGGTAAACCACTTGGAAAAAGGAGCTTAAGTTACATTAAGCAGTCTAAGTGAAGGTACACACTTAGTTTGGATTGTAACCTAGAGATTTTCCTACCTATAGTTAGATGATTGTTTCTTTCTATTTTGAAGCATGATTATGAAATGAAATCTCTTCTGTTATGCATATTAGTATGTGTGCTTTGAGTATATGACATGGATTTGGCATGCTATGGTTCACTTGAGATACTTTACTTATCCTAAGCTAGGCTTAAACACTAAATTGTCATGTTAATGCTTTTAAATGGAATTTGTTAAGTATATGAAACTGTATGGTAATGGAACACTAAATGACTTGGATTTTAATTACGGAAGCGAGGCGTGAGCATACACCCGGGTTAGGGTGGGTATTCCCTAACTGTTACCCAACCAGGAGGGGGAAATCCTGGCGGAAGTAGGACATGTCCGGGTTAAGTCTTGCAAGCAGAACAGTAAAAGGTGGGGTGACGACCCTCAACAGTTTGCTACACTCGCGGTCATATCAAAAGATTAATGTTATGAAATCTCTCAGTAATTGATTCGAATATAACTACTTGCTATTATGACTATGTGTTATCAATTAGTTTTCAAAATACACCTAAACTTCTATTTTCTATTACACAGAGTGTGTACTCAGCTTTGCTGATTGTTTTGTCATTTATGTGGCCTGTCACTTGGTGGGTGGCAGAGTCAACCTTAATTGCAGGATTGTGTTGGAAGCCAGAATCGAGTTGAGAGCAAAGTTATGATTCGAATTGTGTATTGTAGGTTAAAGTCCGAGATTTAAGTTTGTATATAGAGAGGTTTATTTAGAATTACTTATGACACAGTTTGTTCTTTTGCCTTGAAATTGGGATTGAATGGCTATGTAATTGAACCCTTTTATAAAGGATATTGTTTTGTGGGCCCATAACCCACAGGTCCAGGATCGTATATTTCAGGTTGTTTCCGCTGCGAGTATTATCTATTTCATAAGTTATTATTATTGTTTTGGTGTTAATTGAGATTTGTGATTGTTAAGCGAGTTAAGCTAGCAGATCGGGAATCGGGCTGTTACAAATGGTATCAGAGCAACCCTGCGACCGTGTGCTGAGTTAGCCACATAGCGGGGGGTAAAAGATCATTGGGAATGTGTGTCTGTTACTTGGGTAATTAGAGTTCAAGTTTTGAGTTATAGAATAAGAATAAGAGTCTAGATTTGTGTAAAACTTTGGGAATAACAGTATGCATTTCGAAGTTGTAATTTAAGGATATTTGAAATCTATTTATTGGGAATATTGAGAACTTTTTCATGGAAAAATAATTAGGACTATCGGAGGATGTAGTGTTTGATATATAGATACTTAGGGTTGATCTATGAGTTTATGTTTTGAAGTTTCGAGGACGAAACTTATTTTAAGGGTGGTTGAGTGTAACAACCTGAATTTTTAAGTAGGTTCAATTATTTGTTAGCTATATTAAGTCTTCATCAGACTTTGGTCCTTAAGTAGTTAGAATTCTCTCCAACATCATACTAGGAAAAAATTGGATAAGAACCATCATTCTTAATGGTTAAGAAAGCTAAAAGTGGATAAGCACTATCATTCTTAGTGGTTAAGAAAGGTCAAAGTGGATAAGCACTATCATTCTTAGTGGTTAAGAAAGCTCAAAGTGGATAAGGACTAGCATTCTTAGTGGTTAAGAAATCTTTGAGAACCAATAGATAAGTTAGAAAGCCCTTAAGAGCCTTATTCCTTAAGATTATGAAAATCGCATAGAGACCGTTTTATCGGGTAACAATGAACTTCCAGTTAATGCCTTTTTGGGTTGAATCCGAGCTCAGAACCTAATCAAACTTGATATATGATATGTTTGGGATGTATTAAGGTTAAAATGGTTATTTGTTCCCAAAATATACGTGGCTTAATATGGTAAATTCCTTACATAGAAAAATCTGGCCAGCTGAAATATCAGTTCAGACTTATCCTCAAAGAATGCTTCTTAGCAGTTGCTTAAGTGTCGATCTCCCAAATCTCTTTTCATGCATGAAAGCCAACACCGCAAGCTAACATCTCCAACAAGAATCACCCAGAAACTCCAAGAAACCGACCTCACCTAGAAGAGGTTTCCTTCCCCCATGGGTACCGCCAGAACCAGTCTATAAAAGATTGTTTTGGTTTTTCGACCCTTTCTCCTAAATTTTCTTCTTCAACACCTACTTCTCATTACATAAAACTCTTCTAGACATAATTTCCTATAATTTCAAGCTTTTGGTAGAGTTTTCAAGCCTTGAGAAGGTGTAGAAAACTCCATAGGAACCTAAAATAGATTGCTGTAAGTACAACTTTGCATCTCTCTTGTACTTAGCTTAGTTAATTATGTTCTAAAACTTGTGTAAACTAATTCCTAGCACTTCACATATTCAGGGGAAGCTGTAGAATGGGTAAACCACTTGGAATAAGGAGTTTGAGTTACATTAAGCAGCCTAAGTGAAGGTACACACTTAGTTTGGATTGTAACCTAGAGATTTTCCTACCTATAGTTAGATGATTGTCTCTTTCTATTTTGAAGCATGGTTATGAAATGAAATCTCTTCTGATATGCATATTAGCATGTGTGCTTTGAGTATATGACATGGATTTGGCATGCTATGGTTCACTTGAGATACTTTACTTATCCTAAGCTAGGCTTAAACACTAAATTGCCATGTTAATGCATTTAAATGGAATTTGTTAAGTATATGGAACTGTATGGTAATGAAACACTAAATGACTTGGATTTTAATTACGGAAGCGAGGCGTGAGCATACACCCGAGTTAGGGCGGGTATTCCCTAACTGTTACCCACCAGGAGGGGGAAATCCTGGCGGAAGTAGGACATGTTCGAGTTAAGTCTTGCAAGCAAAACAGTAAAAGGTGGGGTGACGACCCTCAACAGTTTGCTACACTCGCGGTCATATCAAAAGATTAATGTTATGAAATCTCTCAGTAATTGATTCGAATATAACTACTTGCTATTATGACTATGTGTTATCAATTAGTTTTCAAAATACACCTAAACTTCTATTTCCTATTACACAGAGTGTGTACTCAGCTTTGCTGATTGTTTTGTCAATTCTGTGGCCTGTCACTTGGTGGGTGGCAGAGTCAACCTTAATTGCAGGATTGTGTTGGAAGCCAGAATCGAGTTGAGAGCAAAGTTATGATTCGAATTGTGTATTGTAGGTTAAAGTCCGAGATTTAAGCTTGTATATAGAGAGGTTTATTTAGCATTACTTATGACACAGTTTGTTCTTTTGCCTTGAAATTTGGATTGAATGACTATGTAATTGAACCCTTTTATAAAGGATATTGTTTTGTGGGCCCATAACCCACAGGTCCAGGATCGTATATTTCAGGTCGTTTTCGCTGCGAGTATTATCTAATTTATAAGTGATTATTATTGTTTTGGTGTTAATTGAGATTTATGATTGTTAAGCGAGTTAAGCTAGCAGCTCGGGAATCGGGCCGTTACATCCTCCTTCAGGACCTTGTCCTTCGGGGGAAGCATGACTTTCTCCCCAACTTCTTTTCCAGCCGGAGTAATCTTCTCCGTCTTCTTCCTTGTAAAGCCCTTAGACTTTTTTGCTGGAGGCTGGTCTGCGGCCGGTGTAGGCCTCTTCTTGGACGATGAGGACTTCCCAGGCGGAAGTTTGTTGGTAGGAGCATTTTTCTGCAAAACAAGAACAAGTCATTATACGGGTCGTCCAAAGAGCAAAAGCTATAAAATAATTATAAGGCTTCGGACGAGAATCACCCAAAGAAGGAAGGCGTCCTAGAATGGACAACTCCTTTCCTAAGGGAACCTCGTCCGAAGTAGTTTAAACACAGGCGAAAGTGATGCAAAGAAGGAGGCCGTCCAAAATTGGACGGACTAAAATGATTATCTTCTAAGGACTGGAAATCAACTCTTCGGCGGTATTGGAACTCAAAGTCGCTCAGCTGAGAAGAGCCCAAAGAAGGTGGCCGTCGAATCATGGATGCGCTCCTTCATCGGGTGGTACTCGTCCAAGGATTGGGATTCAACCTGGACGAACCAGAATGACCCTCGTCCGAGGCCGATCAGCATCTCAGACGAGAAGGGCCCAAAGAAGGTGGCCGTCCAAGCATGGACGCCTTCCTTCTTAGGGTGATTCTCGTCCAAAGAATGAAAACCGACTTGGACGAACCTAAAAGGTACTCGTCCAAAGCTGTTAAGTATCTCAGACGATAATGGCCCAAAGAAGGTGATCGTCCAAGCACGGACGCCTTCCTTCTTTGGGTGATTCTCGTCCAAGGGTTGGAAGTCAATTCTTGACGAGTCGGAATTATCCTCGTCTAAAAAAAAAATTATTAGATATACCAGTGTTTCAGCTTTCTTCTCGGCACTGATCTTGGCGAACTCCTTCCACAAATTATCAGTAAATTTGGACATACTGATATCTCCTGTCCAAGAATGTTTGAGACGAGCTCTGGCTGGATCTGCAACAGGAAGTCAATGAGTTAGTCTGATATAGTTTTTGGACGAGGCATTTTACTTGGGGCTTTGAATGTATACCTTTATCTTCGGCCAATCGCAAGCCGGCGGCTACCAAGAAGTCATCATTATAAAACATTTCTTTACAGGGTATCCAGTTCGCTGGCCCTTTAAAGGAAGACTGGCCCGGCCTGGAATACTCTTTCATTCTAAAGTACTCCACCACCTCTTCGTCATATTGGTCCTCCAAATCCAGCCGGGACTGCTTCCGTCCAGTATTCATGACGGCTCGATTATAAAATCGATAGCCCTCATTGGCGTAGTCATTGGCCGCTTGTAGGAAGATGAAGTCCGGTTTCCAGTCGTGCATCTTCGACGGCTTACCCCAAGCGGTGAGAAAGTCAGGGCGGTTGCAGATGTTGAGCCACGTTCCGTCCACGGCCCCGGGAACCTTGGCCGCATAGTGAATGTGGGTGAAGGCTTGGAGAGAAAGAGTCAGGCCGCGCAGCTCGCAGATGGCTATGAAAGTAAGAACGTTGTGCCAGGCATTAGGCGCCAGCTGGTTATGGCCGATGTTGTAATACCTTAGCACTTGTTCTATAAAATCGTGGAGGGGGAACCTTAATCCCGCGTCCAAGGCTAGCTTGTAGACGGCGAAGTGATTTTTAGGGGCACTCAGGAGAGTGGCCTCCTTATTTGGGATGACGAAAGAGAAGCCCGACATGGGCATGTAAGTGGATAAATAGCTAGGGTCAGGTCCTATTTTCTCTAGCCATTTACGATTTACTAAAATAAATGCGGGGTCGGAAAGGGGACCTAAGCGTCTCCTAATCTCCGACGAGGTAGTAGAAGGTTCGTTTGACTCCTCGGCAGTACAGATTCACTACCATTATTGTCTTCATCGGCTTCCTCCATATTGACGTCCCTACCAGAAGGACTGGCCTCAGGGTTTATTTGAGAATCTTCAAAACTGCGGTCGAGGGAAGGGGGCCCGTCCAAAAGATTGAGCACTTTGGGCCTCCCTCGTCTCATCTGGAAATCGTCCAGTAGATTCCTCCATGTCGGAACTATTTGTTGGGAGTAATACCCTTCGTCTTAGACGGGTCGTTTGCTTGACGTGCGCCAGATTACCCTGCATAGGTAAAGACAGGGTCGTCTGACTTTCTCAGCCAAAACTATAAAAAAATATGTACTCGGCCAGAAGAGGCCCAACTCTAGAATGCGCCGAAGAAGAAATACTCTCAGTTCTAGGGTTAAGACAAGCTCTTGGTCGGCTAGGATTATTTGACGAAGAAGAAGATTCCATTTTATTGATTTTCAAAGAAAAAATAAAGAATAATGGAAAGTGAAAAAGAACAAAGAAAAGATACCTGACGAAACGCTTGGACGATTCGGTGAAGAAGACTGAGATTGGACGATCTCTCTCTCTCTCTAGAAAAAATGTGCAGAGCTTCTCTCTCTAGAAAAATTCTCTCAAGGTGTGAAATGATTTAATAAGGTCACACCAAGGATATATATAGGGGGGTAAGAAACCCGTTGAGCCGGTGAAGGATGACCGAAAAAAGTATAAAGCGGTCGATTATGACTGGTAAAACCCGGAAAAAGGGCGCGTCATTGCCTCTTTTTTGAATTGGAATAATCTACCTTGGGTAAAAGGGTATTAACCGTCAGATAGGCCAACAGTGAAAACCCTTTTAGGGGCAAATGTTGTAGCCTAAAAATCTACGGCCCCTTTAGAGACACTTGGGCTCATCAGAGTCGTACACGTGTCCTCCCATAATAAATAAAGGAAAAAGACTTAACCCTTGGGTTGTATTCAGTTGGGAGAAAAGGCTTACTTTTCTGGCCCAAAAGTTAGTCAGAGTCCAACTCATTGAAGGTGGCTGCAAGTAATTGGTTGATAAACTCTCACAAATCCTGGCCTGCCAAGTGTCATAATCTGATTGCTTAGCCAATCAGATGCCACTATTCTAGGGCAATTTTTAAGGTTAGCTGTCATACTACAATCACTATAAATACCCCTGAAATCAGGAGAAAGATCATTCAATGCAAACAGTGTAAACTTACTCTGAAGAAATACTCTCTCACTTTCTCTCTCTATCTCTACTTTTCTCCTTACAACTCCTGATATCTAACTTAAGCTTCGGAGGGGGAACCACCACCCAAACCTCCAGGATGGGTCCCTTTTTGCAGGTTCGGAAACGAAGCTCAGGCTCGGACAGGACCAAGTCAGACATTGCTGCACAAGTCTCCAAGTGAAGAACATCTAAGGGATACTAGTTTACTTGCTAGACAAGAAGGCTCAACCTGTAGCTTACTTGTTGGACAAGCACACTAAACACCTTCATTGGTGATGAATCTGATATAAAATGGAAGCATATTTGGAAATTAAATATTCCCTTTAAGTACAGAATGCTTCTTTGGAATATGCTCCATGAAATATTGCATGTAGGTTCCCTTCTGGCCTCTAAAATTCCTAATATTGATCCTATTTGTCAAAGATGCCAAAAGGAAGAAGATTTGCACCTCCACCTTTTTAGAGATTGTGATTTGTCTTGTATAACTTGGGAGAAGATATTTTATGCTTTGTCTGAATATGATCCTGCTGATTGTAATAGTTTTTACAATAAACCTTGGATTGAGTGGCTTCTTTTTAACTTCCAAATTTTTGTCTCTTGGTAAGAAATTTTTGGTATCACAGTTTAATTTGGCAACGTTTGATAAGAAATGATTCTGATTGCTTCCTATTTCAATAAAATTGTTTTGGATATTCGCTATTGTAATCAGATGATGTAGGAACCTACTGATCATTCAAACTAGAAATCCCAAAGAATTAATTTCAAGTACTTAGGTTCCTCCTCAATCTGATTTCATCAAACTTAATACGGATGGAAGCTGGCTAGGTAAAGATAGAGCCGGAGGAGGAGGTGTGTTTCAAAGAGCAAATGGTTCATGAGTGCTAGGATTCTCAATTCGTTTCAATATAGTTAACCCAGTTGGTGCGGAGCTCATTGCTATTAGGGAAGGTTTAAACATGGCAAGAGAAATGCAGCTGGTGAAGTTAGAACTGGAAATTGACGCAGCTGGAGTCAGAAGAATGCTTCAGAACCCACAAATCTTTAACTCCCATGAACTGGCAAATCTTATCAACGATGTTGCTACTCTTATGAAATTGGATTGGACTATCATCTTGTTAAATGTCAAAAGAGAGGCGAATGCGGTGGCTCATGAATTAGCAAGCTACGGGAGAAGTATGGAAGATTCGAGGGTGTCAGGGTGGTGCATGTGGGTATGCCAGCTTGGATCAAAGACATTTTCAACAATGACCTTCATAATGCGAAAGGAAAAAATGTCATTAGTGTGGACTAGAGATCAGTGCTCTATACAAAGACAATGTTGTTTATTTAGACAAATGTGTATTAGCAGCGGGCTCATGGTTTTTGGACATCTCTTTTTAACAGTTTGTGATGGATGGATCAACTGGATTAATAAGGTTCTTGTAACCTTGTTAATGGTAATTTAAATGTTCTTGTTTGATGAAAAAATAAGTGATGAAGATGATGATGATGATGATAATGATGATTTCGTTGTAATTGAAAGTCAATGGAATAATTTGGATGAGCCATATTGGAATATTATGTTAATAAGGAGTCTAGTTCAGTTAGTTCAGTAGTTCAGTACGTTCAGTTGGTATTCCTATCTGCAACGTTGTTAGGAATTATAGTATAATATGGTTTAGGACTTTAGGTTGTATATATACTCTATCGTTTAATGAAATCAGTTGAGGAGTTATCTCTAAATTCTCCAAACCTTAACAAGCCGAGATTGGTGAGTAGAGAATCAGAAGAAAAGACAAAAGCGAGGAAGAAATTAATGTTCACATGTTTGTAGTATGGGAGATGAGTTGATTGATATGAGACAAAAAGATAAGACTTTGAAGTTCAACCAACAAGAAGGTCAATTTCAATGGATTTGTAAGTGATAAAGAACTTTGTATTGAAATTCAACGATGTGGTAGGAATAAGTGGAAAGAAAGTGTAATTTGTTGTAGTAATATTAGTAGTAAAGGTATCACATCTATCTTTTCATTTGGTTATGGAAGAGGGTCAAGATGCTCTGTTCAACCAGTTCATTAATTTGGATCCATGAAATTATTTTTTTTAATTATTTTTTTTTTTGGGTGAGGGGAAGGTGGGTTGATGTTTTTGTTCCTGTTTGATTAGTGTAATTTAATTAGGGTGTACAATATTGTATATTTGGAAGGGACTGAAGCGAGAATAATTCAGAATTGGATAGGTAACATAGGTTGCTATAGAAACATATTCATTTGAAATTTTATTTAATCAAGAGGTACTTTACTATGATTTCATTATCCACCCTAGTTTTTTTGTTTAGAGGGGTTGTAGTTAATAAAATGCTTCTTTCTATTGTTAGTTAATGTGGATTATTTTATTAGGATTCTAGACAAATATATGTTAATAATATTATCAAATTTCATGATCAGGGACAAAAATATATTAGAAGATCCATCTTTTGAGATAGTATTATGTTGGGATCATGACAATGCGATAATGACTCTATAATAAGATACATTATTTTTGAGGTAATAATAAGATACATAATTTCATTAGAATAAAAAGTAACTTTGATCATGAGGCTCTACGATCTTGATAGGTAAATTTCATAAGAATGACAAATAACTTTTGTTATATAACATGATAGATTTCTAAGGAAGAAAAGGATGGCGAGAAGTAGAAACTCGGTTTTTTTACGTAGGCAGTAGAAGCTCTTATATGATACCACTAGTCTTATATGCACACGATGCGTGCGCTAACTTCAAAACTTGTTATTATATACTCCATATGTACTATACTTATGATTACTCTTAAAATGTGAAAGATTAATAGTTAGATGAATCTAGATATATTAATTCGCTAATGCAAAAAACTAACAAAGGTTGTGAGTGATTTTTAATATAATTTTTTTGTAAATGAATTTAGATATATTAATTCTTAAGATTTACCGAACATAGAACTTTACACATACTTTTATTTTCAATAACGAACTGTGTGCCTGATTAACAGTAAAGTATCCGCTAATTTGAGAATGTCGTTTTTGAGAATGTCGTGAAGCTCCAATCTATGAAGAGAACTGATTTTTTTTTGTTTGGAGTTTGGAGTTTGTGTTTGTAATCGTGTTTGTGTTATGGAAAAATTATTTTGAGTTTGAATTGAGTTGTCTATGTAATGAGAATGTCGTGTATTTTTTTTTGTTATTGTTTGTGGTATTAATGTTTGGTAAGTTCTTGATTATGAATCTTTTTGATTGAATATTTTTTATGGCAAGTTTATATGATTGAGCTTTTATATGAATTGATTGGGTTTAATAGATATTTGATTATTTTTTTTTGTCAAGTTTATGCATTGAATTGGTTAATGAGAATTCTAATATTTATGTTGTGGAGGGACAATTAAGTAAATTCCAAGGGGGATACCGTTGCTCCCCCTGGCTTATATAATAGAGACTAGCTTTATATGCACGCTATGCGTGCGAAGTCGTTTATGAAGTTAAATTATTGCATACTTACATTTAGCTTTTTCTATATAAGTTTTAAGTTTTATGTGCATGTGTGTGTAATCGTTATTGGAATTAAATTAGTTGCGTAATTACATCTAGTATTAATAGAGATAGAAAAATTATTTACAAAATTTACCTAAGAAAAAAATATTCATACTGTAACAATATAATAACAAAGATTTCCCCTAAAAAATATATATAATAACAAAGATAGTAAATGAAATCTCTAGTGTTTCAACTATGGAATTTGTTTTCATAGAACTTGGTTAACCACATGCACTCTTCAGCCCAATCGACTTGCAGCACATAGCTAACAGTATAAGAATGATCTGGATTGAACTCTTGCATTGGTGGAGGTAAGATCCAAGCGAATGTTTTGTATCCAAGTTTTGAGAATAATATTTCCATGACTCGTTTGTGTCCATTTGGCTGCAGTAAGGCAAACAATTGTGCATTTATTTTCAAGGGTGAGATATGGGCTTTGAAATTATGCAATGTATTCAAATGCAGTGCGAGCTAGTATGTAATAGATGAAAACCTGTTGAAGTATTACTTTTATGTCCGTAGCTGGGCATCCCAAAATGAGTTGTGCAAGATCATGAAGCATTGTGATTTTTAAAGTACCACTTCTATCACATATTGTTAGTCGAACTAACAATCTGTTAATAAAATAAGATAAAAGTTTAGCAGGTTAAATAAATGTTGGTTGTTTGATGATCGAGATCATATGAGATCGAAAATTATACCTTGGAATGGTTACAACATTTGCAATATCGCAAGACTCACATGTGGGAACTCCTTGGAAAATGTTAACCTTTTTGAGACAACGATGACATGCTTCATATATGATATTGTCAACATGCTCAAGATGACACGCATTGGCAATAACTCGACAATATTGTACCTGCAAGACAATTGAAAGTTATTTATTCATGTATAGGTTTATTTGAGTTATAAAAAGCAAGGAGTAAGGGTCTAATTACTTACTTTTCTCATGGCATGGTAGCTAATCGAATCCGAGGAGCATTTGAAATATCAATGGATGATTGTAAGGAGAAAGGAGCTGAACGGAAACATGCAACCTTTTTTTTCGCTAATTTATCGGATTCATACCTATAAATTTAGAAGATAAAATTATTCAATAAAAAATAGTAATTTAGGATACACAATAATATAATTATCTTGTGCATACCATGTAGATAAGGAAGTAGTTAAGTCATCTACTTTGTTAACATAAATCCTGGAGTAAAATCCTATTGTAAGATATGTCCGGCCTATGTTTAAGATAGAGATAAAAATATTATCACATATTAATATGACACTTACAAATATAAAAAGGTAATGCAATTACTGATAATTCATATGTAGTTCAATAGTGTACCACGAAAGCTCTTTACATGTAGACCACATGCAAAAAGAATTGGACAAAAATCAGCTTTGGTGTTAAGATGTCCATCTTCAAGTATGTGCACAAATTCATTCCAAATGGTTAACTTTATAATCGTCCAACTGCGAGTATGAAATTCAATAGTGTTAGGAACATTTTGTGTTAAAAGAATATAGAGATGGTATGCAAATAAAATTTATTTAATTAGAATAGACTTACGTTTTATCCATTATCGCCAAATCTCTTTTAACCGAGTTTCCTCCAACTGACTCAATTGGTGAAACATATAGAACTAATCCCATTGCATCTTAACACAACCAAAATAGTATAATTAAAGTTAGCTTCATTCAAGCTAAGCATAATGTAAGTATGCAATAATTTAACTTCATAAACGACTTCGCACGCATAGCGTGCATATAAAGCTAGTATTAATTTAATCTAGATAGAGGGGTAGTAAAAGTACCGAACACCATATCAGTACGATTGGCATGAAAATGGATCCGGTTCAAAGCAACTAAATTGTAGCAGAATATGGGAATTGCAACGTCATCATGCTCTTCACGTATCACAATTGTTTCTGATGCTATTGTCATTTGTTTCCAGTTTGGGACGATTTTATTATTCTCATCGGAGTGTCCTACTTGTACCCCACGGAGTACATAAATAAATCCCTCGTGAAACCTTCCTATGAAGTTTTCAACATGGGGCGAGAATATAGTGCATTGTATGCACTCACCCTATCATTTAAAACAAAATGAAAGTTGCTAAGAGTGTCTTGTACCATTGTGAAATTAATTTACACTACATTAATCTAAAATTTCTTTTACCTCGACATCAACGAAAAGCATTTTCCATATTTGCTTAGTTGTTCCGCGGTGATTGTAATTGAATACGTCGTAGTTACGAACCAACTGAGCCCTAACATTATATCATCTTTTAGGTTAGCCATGTCATCCCCTCCAACGACGACGGCTGCCACCTGGGATGCTGAAGGCATAGAGTATTGACGATTATTAGCAGGTTGCTCTTTGATGACAAACTTGCAATCGTGTATACTAGCTTTATATGCACGCTATGCGTGCGAAGTCGTTTATGAAGTTAAATTATTGCATACTTACATTTAGCTTTTTCTATATAAGTTTTAAGTTTTATGTGCATGTGTGTGTAATCGTTATTGGAATTAAATTAGTTGCGTAATTACATCTAGTATTAATAGAGATAGAAAAATTATTTACAAAATTTACCTAAGAAAAAAATATTCATACTGTAACAATATAATAACAAAGATTTCCCCTAAAAAATATATATAATAACAAAGATAGTAAATGAAATCTCTAGTGTTTCAACTATGGAATTTGTTTTCATAGAACTTGGTTAACCACATGCACTCTTCAGCCCAATCGACTTGCAGCACATAGCTAACAGTATAAGAATGATCTGGATTGAACTCTTGCATTGGTGGAGGTAAGATCCAAGCGAATGTTTTGTATCCAAGTTTTGAGAATAATATTTCCATGACTCGTTTGTGTCCATTTGGCTGCAGTAAGGCAAACAATTGTGCATTTATTTTCAAGGGTGAGATATGGGCTTTGAAATTATGCAATGTATTCAAATGCAGTGCGAGCTAGTATGTAATAGATGAAAACCTGTTGAAGTATTACTTTTATGTCCGTAGCTGGGCATCCCAAAATGAGTTGTGCAAGATCATGAAGCATTGTGATTTTTAAAGTACCACTTCTATCACATATTGTTAGTCGAACTAACAATCTGTTAATAAAATAAGATAAAAGTTTAGCAGGTTAAATAAATGTTGGTTGTTTGATGATCGAGATCATATGAGATCAAAAATTATACCTTGGAATGGTTACAACATTTGCAATATCGCAAGACTCACATGTGGGAACTCCTTGGAAAATGTTAACCTTTTTGAGACAACGATGACATGCTTCATATATGATATTGTCAACATGCTCAAGATGACACGCATTGGCAATAACTCGACAATATTGTACCTGCAAGACAATTGAAAGTTATTTATTCATGTATAGGTTTATTTGAGTTATAAAAAGCAAGGAGTAAGGGTCTAATTACTTACTTTTCTCATGGCATGGTAGCTAATCGAATCCGAGGAGCATTTGAAATATCAATGGATGATTGTAAGGAGAAAGGAGCTGAACGGAAACATGCAACCTTTTTTTTCGCTAATTTATCGGATTCATACCTATAAATTTAGAAGATAAAATTATTCAATAAAAAATAGTAATTTAGGATACACAATAATATAATTATCTTGTGCATACCATGTAGATAAGGAAGTAGTTAAGTCATCTACTTTGTTAACATAAATCCTGGAGTAAAATCCTATTGTAAGATATGTCCGGCCTATGTTTAAGATAGAGATAAAAATATTATCACATATTAATATGACACTTACAAATATAAAAATGTAATGCAATTACTGATAATTCATATGTAGTTCAATAGTGTACCACGAAAGCTCTTTACATGTAGACCACATGCAAAAAGAATTGGACAAAAATCAGCTTTGGTGTTAAGATGTCCATCTTCAAGTATGTGCACAAATTCATTCCAAATGGTTAACTTTATAATCGTCCAACTGCGAGTATGAAATTCAATAGTGTTAGGAACATTTTGTGTTAAAAGAATATAGAGATGGTATGCAAATAAAATTTATTTAATTAGAATAGACTTACGTTTTATCGATTATCGCCAAATCTCTTTTAACCGAGTTTCCTCCAAGCGACTCAATTGGTGAAACATATAGAACTAATCCCATTGCATCTTAACACAACCAAAATAGTATAATTAAAGTTAGCTTCCTTCAAGCTAAGCATAATGTAAGTATGCAATAATTTAACTTCATAAACGACTTCGCACGCATAGCGTGCATATAAAGCTAGTATTAATTTAATCTAGATAGAGGGGTAGTAAAAGTACCGAACACCATATCAGTACGATTGGCATGAAAATGGATCCGGTTCAAAGCAACTAAATTGTAGCAGAATATGGGAATTGCAACGTCATCATGCTCTTCACGTATCACAATTGTTTCTGATGCTATTGTCATTTGTTTCCAGTTTGGGACGATTTTATTATTCTCATCGGAGTGTCCTACTTGTACCCCACGGAGTACATAAATAAATCCCTCGTGAAACCTTCCTATGAAGTTTTCAACATGGGGCGAGAATATAGTGCATTGTATGCACTCACCCTATCATTTAAAACAAAATGAAAGTTGCTAAGAGTGTCTTGTACCATTGTGAAATTAATTTACACTACATTAATCTATAATTACTTTTACCTCGACATCAACGAAAAGCATTTTCCATATTTGCTTAGTTGTTCCGCGGTGATTGTAATTGAATACGTCGTAGTTACGAACCAACTGAGCCCTAACATTATATCATCTTTTAGGTTAGCCATGTCATCCCCTCCAACGACGACGGCTGCCACCGGGATCTTTGAAGGCATAGAGTATTGACGATTATTAGCAGGTTGCTCTTTGATGACAAACTTGCAATCGTGTATATCCGTACATTGTGCAAGATGCCGAAGATTATGAACAAAAGGATTATGGGCATTTAGAATATTCTTAATTCTGTCAATGATGTCGATCCGTAATGAAGAATTTTCAGCTGCACGATTTTCATTTTCATGATCAGTGTCATAAATGTAGAGTTGAAGGAACCGAGGGCGATCATTTGAGTTCAAAGGCAGAAGACCGCCTATGCGGTGATAAATTGACATTTGAGCGCAATATGTGTACACACCTTGACGTGCATTGGCCAATTCATCATTTATTTCTACTCCCATTGAAGTGAATGCGAAGACATGGTTATACTTACGAATGTTACTGCGAAGTGAATCCCATTATCCGATTGATCAGAGAACATGTCAAGTAAATCAGTGGACAAAGCTAACTCAGGTAGATTGACCTTTCCATATAAGCGGCAAAGTTCGGGGAGATTCAGATCGCGAACGGGCGTGCTTGACAATGTGGACACGTTGTCATTGTAGGCAAATTGAATATAGGCACCCCTTGTGACTCGGTGTAATTTCCTGCACAATTTCGATAACCATGTCTCCCCACTTTCCAAACCCTTACATCATCAGAGATGAGACTTGATATGTTGTTCGCATGGGATCTATTGTTGTTACCAATTTCAAATAATGGATTAGGCAAACAACTTTCTCTTTCGGTCTCAGCTAAGTGTGGAATGTCTCTTGCATCGGTTATGGGTTGCAATATATCTGCATTTGTTCTACTACTTTCTCCTACGCAAAAGAATCGACCGGGCAAGTTGCGTCCATCTGCGAAGTCCCCGTAACTTTCATAGGGCATTTGAATATGATTCTCATTGTTTGTGCGCGTGATTGGTGAACGGAGTTCACCAATGGGGTGTGCTGCATGATTGAAAAGGTATCTATTTGATGAGTATATTAAATGGTGTTTCGTATATTACTACTTTGTAATTTATTAACTTTAGAGCTCTTACAATCGTGTATTTCGCATCTATCTCCATTGAAAGTATCATTGTAGTTAGTAATGTCTGTCATGGGTCTTCTAACTTGTGAAGAGTTGGAAGCATCATTATGATTTTGAGGTCGACTTTCTGGAGAAGGAACGACATTTTCTCGGATTACACGAGCATAATTAGATTGCCTTCTTGCTTTCTCATGTCCTCTTTGCTCAGGTGTAAGTGATTGCCTTTGACGTCTTTTCTTATCACTCCATTTCCTCCTTTGTTGCATTTTTTCTCTTTCATTTTCATCCAATATGAAACTACAAATACCAATCTTAACTTTGTTATTATAAGAGTAGTAGTGTGATGATATTTTATATGAATTCATTTGTGTGTAAATTTTTTTTCCAAATTTTTTTTCTTATTTTTATGTAATATGTATTGTCATATATCAATAGAGATTCAAGATGTCAACGCCTACAAATTCCTATCTAAGTCTAACTTTATTTTTTAAGGTTTAATAACTTTTTTTCTAAGTTATTTAACAGTAATAAGTGAGTACCCTTTGAATGGTAGTTTATAGATATTTTATATTTTTGGATTTTGTTTAATCTTACAATCTAATTATAAATTCAAAGTACTAATAAAATTGAATTTATCGCTATTGAAAATGATTAATATAAGTAGGCTTTTACTTATTTATGTAGTATGAAGTAAGTATTATATTTTTTTATTTGTCGTATCCTCGTACCTGTATCCAACTTTAGGACGGTATCCCCGTGTCTTATTTTTTTGAAAATAACGTATCGGACACTTGGATCCGTACGCGTATCCGATACTCATACCCGTGTCCATGTAACATAGGTTATAACTTATGAGGACTAATAAAACTACAACTAATTAGAGTTAGGTTCGAGCATTATTGTTCATTATATTACATGTTTATATTAGTTACCTTGCAGAATTCAGATATTACTATGATTACCCATGTTTGATAATTTATATTTTTTATATATTTTTCATCTTCTAATCTAACTATTACTTTTAAAGACTAATAAAGCTACTTTTATTTTATTTAAATAACATAATCTTATCTTAATAAGCTTATTGTATGGGTTGTTGTAGGAATTTGATGTCTTTTGTTCTAATTTTTTTCGAGCTAATGATAATGTTTTTACATATGTGTATAGTCTGTTTATAATCCGTTTATATTAGTCTGTTTATAAACATAATATTACAACATACACGTCAGTCATAAGATATGGAGACAATAAAAATGTGAATCTCTATTATATAATAAAGATCATTATTAGCTAACTATATTAATAACATTGAATGAATTCACAAAATACATCCCCCACATTCATATTGTGTACTACTATACTTTAGCAGAATAATTTATTCTCCAAAAATTTAAAAGGAGAATGTGATAGTTGATTATACATACATTATTATTTTTTACATGAATATATCTCTAATACATAATTTATATTACTTACATATAATACATCTGTTCTCTATTTATAATCCTAACATCTAACACCACCAAACCTTATTCATTCTCACTCTCTCTCCTCCTAAAGAAGTAATGGTCAACCAAATCTAATACCACAAAGCCAACTGTATTTTCCCATTCCTCAAAAGTTACACAATTGTAAATTACTTTTCCCATTCCTCAAAAGTTACACAATATCTTTTCAGATTGTTCACCCCCCCTAATTATAATCTTAATTTATAAGCCACCAAAATCTCTCTCTTTTCATCTTCTTCACCCCCTATCTCTCTCTCTAAACCTCGGCTTAATCGTGACACACACACACCACCGGTCGACACCTTCACTCCCTTCCTCTCGCCATTTTTATTCTTTCAATGTCTCTTCCTTCCGTCGCCCCTCTATGTCTTCTTTCTCTATCTTTGATCCTTTATCTCTCTGTAAATGGAAAGTAAAAAATTGGATATAGAGGAAGAAATTCGAACTTAATATTTGGAGCATTTTGGGTAAATTAAAGCACTGAAAGGATTGAAGGTGGAGGAAGAAAAATGTGGAGAAGAAAAAGATATTTTGAATTGCAATTGATGAGGTTAGTTTAGCAATGTTTCCATTTTTTGCATGCGAGAAAATCTGAATCTTCTATCTACTATTTTCGGTGTTTTGGAATTATTATACATGAGAAGATTGTTTTTTTAAAAGAAAACACTCTTGTATTATTTTGATGGAAAGTTATTATTCTCGAATTATTATTCATTGAGAAGATTGGTTTTTTCGGATCTCTATTCAATGAGAAGGTTGAGTCACAAACTCTTGAGTGAAGTTGTATTCGATTTTATTTTGTTTTCTTAAATGGTTTTTCTTCAAAAAGAAAAAAATTGGTTTAATTTTGATAGACGAAAACGAAAACGAATTGGCTGTCGAACTTTTTAGGAAATTTTTTCCTGAAAGAATAATTGCAAATAAATTTTGAATTGATGGAGGTTTAATTTTGATATTCACAATGGCGGTTGTTTGTGAGGAAAGTGAACTAATTTGTTGAAACACATGAAGCCAAAGATAAGCTACAAAAATCTTGCTTGGAATCTTTGATCTATGCGGGAAATAGATTAGGTAGTGCTTGCCTTAGCATTTTGCAATTATATGTGAGAGACTGACAAACTTTTGTAGTTTGATATTTTAAATCATTTTTGGTTTGTAATTGAGTAGTAGTAAGAAAATAATTTGCAATTAGACACCAACCTTCTCACTGGTTTCTGATTCAGTTGCAACTTGCAAGTGCCTTTTTTGCGTTGTTACAATGAATAACCTGAATAAAACTCATACAAAAACCATTATCAATTCATATGATTTGTTTGTTGTGAACTATTTTAGTATTGTGTGAGAGAATTGAGAAATACCTTTTAATTGAATGGTGTATATAGCCTTCAATTTCTTGCGTCCTTTGGCTCGTGGATACTTAGCTTATACCTGCATATATTTGAGACCAAAAAAATGAATGACGATCAAAGTATATTTTGATCAAATTATTTTTTTAATGCTATGTAATTACCTGAGCGTGGATAAATTATCTCTAATCTACTTTGTGCTGCAACTATTTTTGTGTGTTTTTCAGATTATTTAGATGGGAGAGATTGTGATGAATGAAAGGGAAAGCAGAGGAAATGGGAGTAGAGGAAGAAGGGAGAAGAGGAAGAAATGGGAACGCAACTGTTGGAATTGTGGTAACTGTGTTGGGGGAGTTGGGGTGGTTTTGTTTGAAAGTATTACAGTTATTTGTGTGTCGTGATTTTGGGTTGAATTTTGATTGGGATTTTTTTTTTGTTTTTTTTATTAGATTGTAATTTGCTGTATTTAGTGGGGGTAAAATTGGACTTTTTATATTTTGGTGTCCCCCCTCTCTTCCCATATAGAATAGAGATCCGTACATTGTGCAAGATGCCGAAGATTATGAACAAAAGGATTATGGGCATTTAGAATATTCTTAATTCTGTCATTGATGTCGATCCGTAATGAAGAATTTTCAGCTGCACGATTTTCATTTTCATGATCAGTGTCATAAATGTAGAGTTGAAGGAACCGAGGGCGATCATTTGAGTTCAAAGGCAGAAGACCGCCTATGCGGTGATAAATTGACATTTGAGCGCAATATGTGTACACACCTTGACGTGCATTGGCCAATTCATCATTTATTTCTACTCCCATTGAAGTGAATGCGAAGACATGGTTATACTTACGAATGTTCTGTCTGAAGTGAATCCCATTATCTGATTGATCAGAGAACATGTCAAGTAAATCAGTGGACAAAGCTAACTCAGGTAGATTGACCTTTCCATATAAGCAGCAAAGTTCAGGAGATTCAGATCTGAACAGGCGTGCTTGACAATGTGGACACGTTGTCATTGTAGGCAAATTGAATATAGGCACCCCTTGTGACTCGGTGTAATTTCCTGCACAATTTCGATAACCATGTCTCCCCACTTTCCAAACCCTTACATCATCAGAGATGAGACTTGATATGTTGTTCGCATGGGATCTATTGTTGTTACCAATTTCAAATAATGGATTAGGCAAACAACTTTCTCTTTCGGTCTCAGCTAAGTGTGGAATGTCTCTTGCATCGGTTATGGGTTGCAATATATCTGCATTTGTTCTACTACTTTCTCCTACGCAAAAGAATCGACTGGGCAAGTTGCGTCCATCTGCGAAGTCCCCGTAACTTTCATAGGGCATTTGAATATGATTCTCATTGTTTGTGCGCGTGATTGGTGAACGGAGTTCACCAATGGGGTGTGCTGCATGATTGAAAAGGTATCTATTTGATGAGTATATTAAATGGTGTTTCGTATATTACTACTTTGTAATTTATTAACTTTAGAGCTCTTACAATCGTGTATTTCGCATCTATCTCCATTGAAAGTATCATTGTAGTTAGTAATGTCTGTCATGGGTCTTCTAACTTGTGAAGAGTTGGAAGCATCATTATGATTTTGAGGTCGACTTTCTGGAGAAGGAACGACATTTTCTCGGATTACACGGGCATAATTAGATTGCCTTCTTGCTTTCTCATGTCCTCTTTGCTCAGGTGTAAGTGATTGCCTTTGACGTCTTTTCTTATCACTCCATTTCCTCCTTTGTTGCATTTTTTCTCTTTCATTTTCATCCAATATGAAACTACAAATACCAATCTTAACTTTGTTATTATAAGAGTAGTAGTGTGATGATATTTTATATGAATTCATTTGTGTGTAAAATTTTTTTTCCAAATTTTTTTTCTTATTTTTATGTAATATGTATTGTCATATATCAATAGAGATTCAAGATGTCAACGCCTACAAATTCCTATCTAAGTCTAACTTTATTTTTTAAGGTTTAATAACTTTTTTTCTAAGTTATTTAACAGTAATAAGTGAGTACCCTTTGAATGGTAGTTTATAGATATTTTATATTTTTGGATTTTGTTTAATCTTACAATCTAATTATAAATTCAAAGTACTAATAAAATTGAATTTATCGCTATTGAAAATGATTAATATAAGTAGGCTTTTACTTATTTATGTAGTATGAAGTAAGTATTATATTTTTTTATTTGTCGTATCCTCGTACTGTATCCAACTTTAGGACGGTATCCCCGTGTCTTATTTTTTTGAAAATAACGTATCGGACACTTGGATCCGTACGCGTATCCGATACTCATACCCGTGTCCATGTAACATAGGTTATAACTTATGAGGACTAATAAAACTACAACTAATTAGAGTTAGGTTCGAGCATTATTGTTCATTATATTACATGTTTATATTAGTTACCTTGCAGAATTCAGATATTACTATGATTACCCATGTTTGATAATTTATATTTTTTATATATTTTTCATCTTCTAATCTAACTATTACTTTTAAAGACTAATAAAGCTACTTTTATTTTATTTAAATAACATAATCTTATCTTAATAAGCTTATTGTATGGGTTGTTGTAGGAATTTGATGTCTTTTGTTCTAATTTTTTTCGAGCTAATGATAATGTTTTTACATATGTGTATAGTCTGTTTATAATCCGTTTATATTAGTCTGTTTATAAACATAATATTACAACATACACGTCAGTCATAAGATATGGAGACAATAAAAATGTGAATCTCTATTATATAATAAAGATCATTATTAGCTAACTATATTAATAACATTGAATGAATTCACAAAATACATCCCCCACATTCATATTGTGTACTACTATACTTTAGCAGAATAATTTATTCTCCAAAAATTTAAAAGGAGAATGTGATAGTTGATTATACATACATTATTATTTTTTACATGAATATATCTCTAATACATAATTTATATTACTTACATATAATACATCTGTTCTCTATTTATAATCCTAACATCTAACACCACCAAACCTTATTCATTCTCACTCTCTCTCCTCCTAGAGAAGTAATGGTCAACCAAATCTAATACCACAAAGCCAACTGTATTTTCCCATTCCTCAAAAGTTACACAATTGTAAATTACTTTTCCCATTCCTCAAAAGTTACACAATATCTTTTCAGATTGTTCACCCCCCCTAATTATAATCTTAATTTATAAGCCACCAAAATCTCTCTCTTTTCATCTTCTTCACCCCCTATCTCTCTCTCTAAACCTCGGCTTAATCGTGACACACACACACCACCAGTCGACACCTTCACTCCCTTCCTCTGCCATTTTTATTCTTTCAATGTCTCTTCCTTCTGTCGCCCCTCTATGTCTTCTTTCTCTATCTTTGATCCTTTATCTCTCTGTAAATGGAAAGTAAAAAATTGGATATAGAGGAAGAAATTCGAACTTAATATTTGGAGCATTTTGGATAAATTAAAGCACTGAAAGGATTGAAGGTGGAGGAAGAAAAATGTGGAGAAGAAAAAGATATTTTGAATTGCAATTGATGAGGTTAGTTTAGCAATGTTTCCATTTTTTGCATGCGAGAAAATCTGAATCTTCTATCTACTATTTTCGGTGTTTTGGAATTATTATACATGAGAAGATTGTTTTTTTAAAAGAAAACACTCTTGTATTATTTTGATGGAAAGTTATTATTTTCGAATTATTATTCATTGAGAAGATTGGTTTTTTCGGATCTCTATTCAATGAGAAGGTTGAGTCACAAACTCTTGAGTGAAGTTGTATTCGATTTTATTTTGTTTTCTTAAATGGTTTTTCTTCAAAAAGAAAAAAATTGGTTTAATTTTGATAGACGAAAACGAAAACGAATTGGTTGTCGAACTTTTTAGGAAATTTTTTCCTGAAAGAATAATTGCAAATAAATTTTGAATTGATGGAGGTTTAATTTTGATATTCACAATGGCGGTTGTTTGTGAGGAAAGTGAACTAATTTGTTGAAACACATGAAGCCAAAGATAAGCTACAAAAATCTTGCTTGGAATCTTTGATCTATGCAGGAAATAGATTAGGTAGTGCTTGCCTTAGCATTTTGCAATTATATGTGAGAGACTGACAAACTTTTGTAGTTTGATATTTTAAATCATTTTTGGTTTGTAATTGAGTAGTAGTAAGAAAATAATTTGCAATTAGACACCAACCTTCTCATCGGTTTTCGATTCGGTTGCAACTTGCAAGTGCCTTTTTGCGTTGTTACAATGAATAACTCTGAATAAAACTCATACAAAAACCATTATCAATTCATATGATTTGTTTGTTGTGAACTATTTTAGTATTGTGTGAGAGAATTGAGAAATACCTTTTAATTGAATGATGTATATAGCCTTCAATTTCTTGCGTCCTTTGGCTCGTGGATACTTAGCTTATACCTGCATATATTTGAGACCAAAAAAATGAATGACGTTCAAAGTATATTTTGATCAAATTATTTTTTTAATGCTATGTAATTACCTGAGCGTGGATAAATTATCTCTAATCTACTTTGTGCTGCAACTATTTTTGTGTGTTTTTCAGATTATTTAGATGGGAGAGATTGTGATGAATGAAAGGGAAAGCAGAGGAAATGGGAGTAGAGGAAGAAGGGAGAAGAGGAAGAAATGGGAACGCAACTTGTTGGAATTGTGGTAAGCGTGTTGGGGGAGTTGGGGTGGTTTTGTTTGAAAGTATTACGGTTATTTGTGTGTCGTGATTTTGGGTTGAATTTTGATTGGGATTTTTTTTTTTTTTTTTATTAGATTGTAATTTCTTTGTATTTAGTGGGGGTAAAATTGGACTTTTTATATTTTGGTGTCCCCCCTCTCTTCCCATATAGAATAGAGATATATACCATAGATGCATAATAAACAATTTATTCCCTTATTTTTTTGTCATGGTTATTTTTCAATAATTTAAAGTATTGTTTGTCATTTGGTGGTATTATGATAATTATGTAGTGTGTTTAATATGCATGTTTATGGCCATTTCCACGTGCTATGAAAATATTGTTAATATCTAATTAATATTTAAGATTTTGCGTTTCAACATTTGTTTTTGTATGCAGTTATTTATCATTATATTGATCGGGTTTTTTTTCCATCCATTGTTGAATAGTAGGACATTATTAGTCTACTTTTATTTGGCCAACTATTATTAGGGACTCGGCATGTGGCCCACTAAACAACTTTTTTAGGTTTGTTCAACTTTGTCATGGTAAACATGAAGACATGAGAGAGAAAATTAATGAGATAGAAAATCTAATCTTAGGTTCTTAATCTTCAGTTATTGGGTTTTGACAAAATAAGGTATGTAAGAATAAATACATAAGTATAAGAAATAAGGTATGTAGTAGAGGAGTATTAATTATTGGGAATATGTTAAAATATGTGATTATGATAAATATATAATGTTTATATATATATATATAATATATATATATATATCATATTCACATTATAAGTTTTTGGTGGTTCAAAGGAGCTTTAACATCCCTGTAGTCAAATTTAATGACTAACAAAGTTCTCTACATGGAGCTTCTCATATGAAATGGAATATAATAGGGGTAAGGGTTGACAGTCTTGAATGTTGACAAATGTGGATCAATATTCAACATAAAAATATTAAATTGTGATTCTACAGATGACAACGATAGAGATTTTTTGGTTCAGTTATCCACTCAAACCAAATAAGGTGTTGATCAAGACCTACTAAATCATAGGGCAAGGCCGCAAGGGAATGCGTCAACCTAGCAGCTTAAGAAAATGAGAGGGTTAATTGATATAAGCCGTATAACACATACAATGATGAACAAACAGACGGTGGATAATAATACTTGGTCAATTTTAGGCGAGATGCCAATGGAAAATTTGTTTAAATTAAAAAAAAGCAGTTTATTAATTGGTATAACACATTTTGATTCAATTATAAATTTTTTTGAGGGGCAATTTCCAAAAAATAATGGTGAAAATTGTCTAATTTGCATATTTGGTGTGATCAACT
The DNA here is from genome assembly GCA_947648045.1 of Beta corolliflora. NCBI lineage: Eukaryota > Viridiplantae > Streptophyta > Magnoliopsida > Caryophyllales > Amaranthaceae > Beta > Beta corolliflora. The sequence continues at coordinate 327,487 of CANSZD010001218.1, forward strand.
ATTGTTACCACAATTACCAACTTCTTCAGATAAGATATTGATTGCAAAATCAAGTACATAGATAATGGCTAAATCAAGGGTGTCAAAAAAAATTTATAATTTATCCTTGATCTTAGGATGGATGTAATTAATCATAAATTAAGAAGAATATCATCTTAAATTGCATTTTTGCTTTTATTAAAAGGAAATGTAAATATTGAAAAACGACATGCCAAAATTTGGGTAGACATGAAGACATGAGAAAGAAAATTAATGAGATAGAAAATCTCATTTTAGGTTCTTAATCTTCAATTATTGGGTTTTGACAAAATAAGATATGTAAGAATAAATAAATAAGTATAAGAAATAATGTATGTAGTAGAGGAGTATTAATTATTGGGAATGTGTTAAAATATATGATTATCATAAATATATATTGTATATATATATATATATCAGATTCACATTATAACTTTCTGGTGGTTCAAAGGGGCTTTTAATGCCTGCCAATCTGGCATAACTCTCGGTGCAAGTAGTGGTGGCATGGTGCGTGGGTGGTGGCCAGTGGCCAGTGGAGTAGTCTTGGTGCAATGCAGCGGTGGTGCAAGACAACAAGAGAGATGGTTTGAGCGGGATTGCGGAAATATGGAGCGAAAGTGGTTACATGATTAAATGCTAGTACTGGTACGAATTGTGATTTTATATGGGCCTCTAAATGAAGCAATGGGTAGAGCGAAAAGTTCTTCTGTAACATCGATCATCCCGTAATTTTCATCCTTTATTTTTGGCGTTTGTTTACATTAAAATGATATTTTTCGTAAAAATAAATAATTTATTATATAAATTATTTTGGAACATGTTGTGAAAATGTGTATATATTTTTATATGTTGTGATATATTTATATATTATTTATTTTAAGTTGTTAGGTATTTATTTTAAAAGTTATATTAGTTTCGTTATTTATTTAGGCGTTTAGGATGCGGTGCTGTCGCGTAGCGTTTTTGTAACGTTGATGGACCGACTTGGGTGATGAAATGTTGCATCACTTGTGGCGTGTCATGCTGGCAGAAAATCAGCAATTATGGTATGGAGGATGAAGAGTTTTGGTGCTCATTAAGCTAACCTTTGGATCTCTTGTAACCCCTCATTTAATTCCCCATTAACCCACCTTAATGCACCCTTAAACCTTTGCTTAATGAAGTGAATAATCTCATTCTTTTACTGCACTTTAACCCCCTCAATAATGCTGTAAACAAGTCAGGAAATTCGTGCATAACAACTCCTCTTCTTCTCTCTTCCGCATTTTCGGCTATTTCTGCACCCCTATTTTGTATGCATTATATCTCCTTCGTTTCTTATCCGAATTGGACGTGTGAGTAGTCAAAATCTACCTACTCAGAAAGATCTTGCTTGTGGTGTAATTTGTTTTTGAATAAAGGGAAAGACGCGACTGCAGTTTTTGTTTCAATCAGACGAGTCATCCGGTTTTTGTTTTCTGTCAGACCTTCGCGAAAATATCTATCGCCGGAGATCTAACCGTTGGATCATCCTCAAATGTGGAAATCGAGTTTAGAACATCTTGGAATTCACTTTGACCGGAGCGATTTAGAATCCGTTCTTTCAATAGCTGGGAATCATGGTCGGAACAGAACAGCATGAAATGAGATTTTTCAACGTTCAAGAAGAAAACGCCTAGTGACTTGTTGCTACAATTATGGTTCGTGGAGGACTTAGATTCCATATATTTTTTGTATTTCTTTAGACTCGCTCTCCTCCCGACATTCCAGGTAACTAGTAGTTATCTTAGAACGCTATATTTCGGTATTAGATTATTACGTTAGGAATTGTTTTTAGTTACTTTTTACTTGAAATTATTGATGAAAATTTATGTGAGTGTTTATCATGTGTGCTGTGAGTATGTTATATGCAGCAAATGATTTTTAATTGAATTTTTCCTATTTTATTAATTTAATTGGTAATTTGTGTGTTTATGGCTTAATTATAAACTAATTAGTGAATGAATTTTATAATTGCTCAAAATATTTTTATTGAAGCATGCTATGTGTGTAATATGTTTTTCATGTCGTAGAATAATTTTTGTTTACTGTTTATGAGTTTATTTAATTGAACTCTTTATTTTTGCATTTTCGTGTTTGTTAGTATTTAAATCGTAAATATTATATTTTGAGGCTGAAAAATCTATTTCTTTGCATAATATGTATTACCATGGGTTTATGCATGTTATGTGAATTTTTGGTAATTTTTGGGTGTTTATTTCTACTTTTAATTATTTTATTGGCTTTATTGAGTATTCTGTAAATTAACGTTTAAAATTACTTACCATGTCAGTAGAGTTATAATGGTCGTATGATAATTTTTATTGTATTTTACTGATCGTTTTTATTAGTTTAATAATTTTTATTGTGTTCTTGTTAAGAGTTTGAGGATATTCTTTTAAATTATTTAAGGGTTTAATAATCAAAAATAAATTGAGACCTTTTATGTTCTTGGAAGTTGATGATTTTTAGGTTACTGTGGTTATAATTGAGTATCATTACATTTACGTTTAGTCTTTGTAAAAATGATTAGTCGTGTACGTTTTGCTGAATTAATTAGCTTTGGAGTTAATTGATGGTGACGTCAGACGCACGCTGATGCGTCAGACGCAGGTTGGTCAGTGCGCCAGACGCACAGGGTGGCGCTGAGTGCAGGCTCACGCGCCGAGCGCACAGTGTAGTGTTGTGTAATTTTTCGTATGATCTTGTATGTATGTTCTACATGTAGTTGGTGATCTTATATGATGTGATGTATTTCTGGTTGATACTGTTAGTGCTGTAAACTCTTTTTATTATCATTGTTTGTGTTTAGTGATGTTCAATGTATTTGTTGTAAAAATTTTAGTTTACTTTTTTGAGGAATTTTGAAGAGATATCTAGTGATGAATGGTGGCCGTATAAGGCCGGGTGGCATCCCTTTAGATGAATATTATTGAGATGAATGTTACTTTTATGATATTGACAAATTATGGGTATAAGGCCGGGTGGCATCCATTTGATGAATATTTTTGAGATGAAAGATACTTATATGATATTTATGATTTTATTTTTAGATAAGAACATCCGGTGGGATAGATGTAGTCCCCGGTGAAGAACATTCCAACCACCTGGTTTGCGAACTAGGGGTAAACCTGGGTTAATTGTTGTTGTCCGAGAGGTCATGGAGTTATGCGTGTTCTACCATGCATCGGGAGTTTGATCATTCTTAGACACAGACAAACCTTAGGAAGTAAATTGTGATTCACTGGCGTTCGGTTTCTGACTCAATAACTTGTTTTACCTTTGCTTTTATTATTATTTAAGTACTCTTGAGATGATTTATTCATTTAATCTTATTTACTTGATATTTACTTTCATTTGTATCACTTGTGAGCTTTATGGATATGAATGCATGTTGTAGTTGTCTTAGCTTTATTATTTCCTTTCTTACTAATCGATGTCTGGAATAGACTTTGAATTTTTTTGTTCTGGGAGAACTGCTAGTTACTCCTCACTGATTGTGAATTGTTGTTATATATTTTGCAGGTTATGTTGATGGGAATCTTCTTTGGTTTTGGGCTCGGGTTGAGTTGCGAGAATGAAATGATAGTTATTTTAGGCCTAGACTTCTAGTTAGACTTTTCTCATTTGGAATACTCTGAATTAGTTATTTATTTATATTATTTATTTAAGTTGGTCTCTTCACATAGTTTTTTAAATACCTTTGTATTACTAGTGGCATTCCCAGAAGACGATGTTTCCACCATCGTCCTATAATACTATTATTATTTCTTTATTTTCCGCTTTATAATTCTGGGGTGTTACATCTTCAATCAACTTTCTTTTCTTTTTTTTTTTGAAAAGAAGTTGATCCCATGTTCTATCATAACATTAGCTACATGAGTAACTGCATGCACAGGTCATAAGTCGGTTTAAATATATACTTTTAATACACTATATAATTATAAAAGCTTTAAATCACGAGCTAATCTTCAAACCACGATTTTGAGAGAAACATATTAAAATCTTAATATTATAAAACAAAAAATTATCGTGCATTTTGATGTGTTTTTTGTTTCATTTACATATTTATAAATTTATATATGACGATTACATGATTTTTAAACTTAAAAATGTTGTAACAAAGGGTTTCTATATATATATATATATATATATATATATATATATATATATATATATATATATATATATATATATATATATATATATATATATATATATATATATATATATATATATATATATATATATATAGAAACCCTTTGTTACAACATTTTTAAGTTTAAAAATCATGTAATCGTCATATATATATATATATCATGAAATATGATTTTACATTTTATATTCTTTGATTATGAAATCAATAAATGTAGAATAAAAATAACTACTTAATAAACAAAATAATTTCCGCGCACGGATCCAAATCATTTCTACATAAAACCTCCCGCACATTTTTGCACCGATTAAAAACTAGTTAGAGTTAACATTGCCTTTCAAACTTAAAAAGATGTCAAAGCTCTAAAAGTTGCCCAAATTTCAGCTCGGACAAGACCAATCTTTTATTATCCAACTCGAGCCTTGTCCGGTCGAGGATAGCAATAGCACCCGGCCAAGCTCAAGTTGTTTTGGTTGTGATGTAAATTATTGAGATTCTTTTGTAGATGTTATCATATTTTTAAATTGAAGGTGACCGATTTTGAACTGTTCAATACCGTCACTGAAAAATTTGGTCGATGATTTAATAATTTCTTATCAGCGGCTTTTGTATAGTTCGTTTAACGATTGTAAATGTTAATAAACCATATTGTTTGAACTTTGTAAATACGAAGTATTATGTTGTTCGGATATATCGCTAATATTTTTTTATTGAAGATTCTTATTAATTTCGTGAATTGATTGTGTCAATCTATTTTGTGAAGTTATTAATGCTGATTGCATATTCCATTTTTGACTTATTGCATATGGCAAGTTGCATTGATTCTCATTTTTTAATTTTTTTATAAAATGAAAACGTTGTTTTAAATTATTAAAGGGTATTCTAGTCATTTCAAAGGGTACACCATACCTCCTCCCTTGGCTTATATACTTGGCTTATATAATAGAGATAAAGACAAGTGAATTGATTTGTCATTGTAGAGTTTTGTACACGTTTAGGGTTTCACTAAACGACCTCCTAAGGCCCACACTATGAAATCTTCTACAGCGAAGTCCACCAACAACAACAAGCATTAAAAACGGAAACAACTTCAATCTTGCACAAAATCTCTCCAAAACAATCAACAAATCACAAAACCAACAAACAAAATTCTCCACTATGACCAGATTAAAGCCAGGCGACCAAGTAGAAGTATGCTGCAAAGAAGAAGGCTTCAGAAACTCATTCTACCCAGCAACCATAATATCTGAGATCAACACCAACGAGTACATAGTGCAATACAACACTTTATTGACGGCTGATGAATCACACCCACACAGAGAATTTCTCACGGCTGTCGATCTTCGGTCCGTCCCGCCGGAGATTGCGGCCACAGAATTTGATCACAAGGATGAAGTTGATGTTTACGCGAATGAGGGATGGTGGAAGGGCAAAGTTACGAAGAAGTTGCATGGGAGAGGGAGAGCAAAGAGGTATTACGTTAGTTTTGAGGGTAATGGTGAGGTTGAGGTAGGTAAGTATTGGTATAATGATATGAGGGTTCATCAAGATTGGGTTCATGGCAAATGGTATTGTTCCAAGAAGATTTACAAATGAAATTATTGAGAATTTAACCCTTTTGTTTATTTCTTTCTTTTTTATTTTATTGTTTTTTGGTTTGTAGATTTTATTTTACATGACAAAACGAATTTTATTCCAAGTTGGTACTTTGTAATGTGTTGTTCTTTGATGAAATTATGATGATTATTTACATGAATGAAGATTGTTCTTTAGCATTTTCCAAAGAGAATCTTTTACAGATTGATACTGTGCTCTTGTGGATTGATGAATGTACTCGTGCGTTATAATTTTTGTAGTATAATTTGTCCGCATTTTGTACCAGATGGATGAAAAAGAAGGACGATAACCATTATCATAAGTATTTCTTTTGAGATATCAATTTTTCTTCTACAAATCTGAATTTTTAGTTTCAAATGTGTTGGTGCCCTTTAATGAATTTATGATCGCTCTATTTAAAAACTTAGGTTGTTCTACAATTCAATTTTGATTGTCATTTATTGATTTTAGTTTTATTTAATTATACCTTTTCAGATTGTTAATTTTCTTTTATGGATTGGCAATTGTAGATGTAAATTATACGCATTGTTCATAGGGGAGTAAATGATGCGAGTCGAGCTCGAGTTTGGCTAAGCTCGACCCGAACTCGAAAACTCCAAGTCAAGCTCGACTCAACTCGAAAACTCGCGAGCTTGGAAAATTAAACTCGACTCGAACTCGAAATCCTAAACTTGAGCTCGAACTCGAATCAAGATCGAACTCGAATCAAGGCTCAACTCAAACATGAGTCAATCTATGTACCTTGAGTTAGGTACTTGGAGTAGCCCTTTATAGAAGGACAAAAGCTAGTGTTTCATTGTCCAACCAATGTGGGACTTTATGAAGCAAACTTTGGTAGAAAACAATAGTTTTCACCCAATGAAGAAATGCAACAAATAATTTTTTGTTCCATTTATAGAAGAACACAAACTTAAACTACAATAAGGCGCAACGGAAACTTGAATCAATCCATGTACCTTGAGTTAGGTACATGGAGTAGCCTTTTATAGAGAAAAAAAAGTTAATGTTTCATTGTCCAACCAATGTGGGACTTTATGAAACAAACTTTGGTAGAAAACAATAGTTTCAACCCAATGACGAAATACAACAAATAGTTTTTGTTCCATTTACAAAAAGAACACAAACTTAAAATTTTGTTTCCCAACCAATGTGGGACAACTAAAAATGAACATGCTGGCGCTAACATTGATGTTGATACTTCGTTGTATGATTTGCATGCGGGTGGGTGTGGGTTAATTGGTGTGAATGCTGATGGTATGGTGGAAGGTGGGGGTGATGTAGCAGATGAGGTGCATGGTCATGTTATTGAGGGGGAGGACAAAAGTGAGTTTGTTGTTAGTATGGGTGTGGGTCATAATGATTTACATGCTGGGGGTATAGTTGTGGGAAGTGAGGGGGTCCGTGTTGAGTTAAAAAGTAATGACGCAATGACCAAGGAGCAAGGTGAGGGGAAGGATGTGAGTGCTAGTCGAAATCTGAGGAATAATTTGGAGGATGTGGTGAGTAGGGAGGAGGTGGGGAAGGGCGTGAATGGAAGAAAGTGGAGGAAAATTACACGAAACCAGGGGGTTGTGTTTATGGAGGAGGGCTATGATCATGATAATAAAGAGAGGGGCAGTAAGAGATTGAGAGAAGTTAGTGATGTTCCTGAATTTGTTACTAAGGTGCCTAAAAATTCTTTTTCGAGCTCTGTTGAGGATGGATGGCGAGAGGCGAGGTCTGACGTGGAGCAGACCCGCCGAGCCCAATAAGTATACTAAGTTTTAACTGTAGAGGGCTGGGTAACCCCTCTGCAGTTAACAGTCTCCGAGATTTGATTCGGAGGGAGGCCCCGTCTATCGTCTTTCTTTCAGAGACGAAGTTGAGTAGTGTAGAATTTGGGAGAATTCGTGATCGGTTGGGTGATTTTCATAGTGTATCAGTTGATTCAGTTGGTAGAGCAGGTGGTTTGGCGTTATTGTGGAGTAGGAATTTTGTGGTGGACCTTTTGTCGATGTCTGTGCATCATATTGATGTTGTGGTGAGAGATGGTTTGGGGGATGATGAATGGAGGTGTACAGGTTTCTATGGATGGCCTGAGCTTCAAAATAGACACCTTTCATGGACCTTGATGACAACTCTGATGACTCAATCTGATTTACCTTGGCTTTGCATTGGTGATTTTAATGAGATTCTTTTGATGACGGAGAAAAGGGGTGGTAATGATAGGGGTTGAGTGGCAAATGAATAATTTTCGAAATGTTGTGGATGTGTGTGGTTTTCATGATATCTCGTTTTCAGGGTATGATTTCACTTATGATAATGGTCGAGAGCTTGATGATAACATTCAGTGCAGACTTGATAGAGCATTGGCTACTAGTGGTTGGTTAACGTGTTTTTCGGATAGTCATTTGTGGCACCTGGATCGTGAGTGGTCTGATCATGCTCCGATTAAGCTTACTTTGTGGAAGCGAGAGGAAAGTTCTCAGCTACGGGCAAAACCTTTTCGTTTTGAGCAGCTGTGGACTTCGGAGGGGGAGTGTGAGGAGGTGATTGCTAGTGCTTGGCTGGGAGGCGATTCGTTGGGGGGTAAGATAGAGTCTTGTGCTGCTGAGTTGTCGTCGTGGAGTCAAAGAAAATTTGGTAAGGTTTTTGCTGATTTGAAGAAGAAGAGGAAAGCTCTGAAAAAGCATAATCAGGGGGGCCTTACTGGGGCGCAGCTGGAGAAGCGGAGGAAGCTGTTGAGGGAGATTGCGGATCTTATGTCTATTGAGGAGATTTATTGGAAACAGAGGTCGAGGGTGTTATGGCTTGCTGAGGGGGATCGAAATTCAAATTTTTTTCATCAGCGAGCCTCAGGGCGAAAAAGGAAGAATACAATCCGAATGTTGCATGATGAGGATGGAGCTGAGCATGTGGGAGATGAAGCTGTGGGCCAAGTGGCTGTGTCTTACTTTAAGCATATCTTTACTTCGTCCTGTCCTACCTTGATTTCGGAGGCTCTCAACAATTTTGGTGCTCGGGTTACTGATGATATGAATGCTGTTTTGAGAGCTGAATATACAGAGGAGGAAGTGAGATTTGCTTTGGGGCAGATGCATCCTATTAAAGCCCCTGGTCCGGATGGTATGTGTCCTATGTTTTTTCAGACGTACTGGCATATTGTGGGACATTCTGTGACTCAGATGGTCTTGGGTATTCTTCGAGGGAACCCTATTCCCAGGTATCTCAATCGGACTTTTATTACTCTTATTCCAAAAAAGAGTAATGTTGTGCATATGACTGATTTTCGTCCGATTTCGCTATGTAATGTGGTCTATAAGCTGGTGTCTAAAGTGCTTGCTAATCGTCTGAAATCGTTCCTAACCAAAATTGTTTCGGTGAACCAGAGTGTCTTTACTCCAGGGCGCTTGATTACAGATAACATTTTGGTAGCCTTTGAGCTGTTTCATCACATGAAACAATTGAAGAGTGTGGAGGGTTGTATGGCGATGAAGCTTGATATGTTGAAGGCTTATGATAGGGTGGAGTGGGAGTTTTTAGATGCTGCGATGGTGAGGTTTGGCTTCGATACGGGTTGGATTAATAGAGTGATGGAGTGTGTTCGTTCAGTTTCTTTCTCTGTTCTGGTTAATGGGAAGTCGTCTGCTGAGTTTTGTCCACATCGAGGCATTCGTCAGGGCGATCCTCTCTCGCCGTATCTATTCATCTTATGTGCGGAGATCTTTTCTCATTTGATCAGGAGTGCGGAGGAAAGGAGCGCTTTGAGAGGGATTAAAGTGGCCCCTACTGCTCCTTCTGTTAGTCATCTTTTATTTGCTGATGATTGTATTATTTTTTCCAGAGCTTCTATACAGGATGCGGAGGCTATTCAGCAAGCTCTTGAGCTCTATGAAAAGTCTTCGGGTCAACAGGTTAATCTTGACAAAACCAGGATTTCATTTAGTCGAGGTGTGCCTGCTGCTAGAAGAGCAGATATTTCTCATCTTGTTGGTGTTCAGGAAGTGGATATTCATGATAGGTATTTGGGGCTCCCTACGGTGGTAGGGCGATCTAAAAAGGTGATTACTAGAGGAGTCAAGGAGAAAATATGGAAGAAGCTTCAGGGGTGGAAGGGGATGGTTCTATCTAAAGCTGGTAGGGAGGTCATGATAAAGGCAGTGGCCCAATCTCTTCCTACCTACGCTATGAGTGTCTTTAAGTTTCCATCTTCTTTCTGCGATGAGGTTCGATCCCTTGTTTCTCAGTTTTGGTGGGGGCAAAAAAGTGGTGAGCGCAAGATTCATTGGGTAGCTTGGAAGAAGTTGTGCAGACCGAAGGCTGAAGGTGGTCTTGGCTTTAGAGATATGAAGATGTTCAATTGGGCTATATTGGGTAAACAAGGGTGGCGACTGATTATGCATCCAGGCAGTTTGATCGAACAAGTTTTGAAGGCTCGATATTATCCGAATTCTTCGTTTATGGAGGCAGAGTTGGGTTCTGTACCTAGCTACACATGGAGGGGTATTTGGGAGGCTCGATGGGTCCTTAGGAGAGGTTTGAGATGGAGGGTGGGCGATGGTGAGAAGATTAGAGTATGGAAGGATGCTTGGATTCCAGGGTCTCAATCGCGGAAGGTGCTTTCTCCCCGTGGTGAGGCAAATATTGATTTGGAGGTCGGTGCATTGATTAATCCAATTACTAAATCATGGAATGAGGTACTTCTTTCTCAACTCTTTCTCCCATTTGAAGTTGATAGAATCTTGAGTATCCCTTTGAGTCACCGACTTCCGGAGGATATTTCGTGTTGGGACTTGGAAAAGGATGGAGTTTATTCGGTTAAATCGGCTTACCATGCTATTGTTAATGATGAGTGGCATTTGAAAGAGGAGTCGTCATCTTCGACACATGAGTTATGGAAGATTATTTGGAGCTCCGATGTCTTGCCTAGAGTTAAAATTTTCGCTTGGCGCGCGTGCCTGGAGGCTCTCCCCACTAGACTTGGTCTTAGTCGTAGGTTGAAACACCTATCTCCTGAGTGTAGTATTTGCGGGGCTGCTGTAGAGTCGGGTTTACATGCCCTCCTTAATTGCGGTTTGGCACGTGGGATTTGGGAGGAGAGTGGAAGTGTTTTTGAAGTTCCGAGGGGATGCTCGTTGATTGCCGATTGGTGGAGCTCCATCTTCAAGGATATGAGTAGTGAGGAGGTGGAGAAATTTCTATCCTTGTGTTGGGCTATTTGGAGTGCACGTTGCAAAGCGGTGATGGAGTCGGAGTTTGTGCCCCCTGCTGTTACCTGTAGATATGCGCTGAAATCGTGGAAAGAGGCATCGGAAGCGCAGGCTCATAAGCCGTCTGTGGGCTAGAAGCTACTGCTCCCTCATGCGGAGGTCTGGAGTGCGCCGAGTGTGGGGTGGAGTAAGTGCAATGTGGATGCAGGGACGGTGGGTGTGATGGGTGTGGGTGTGGGTGCGGTGTGTAGGAATGCTGAAGGCGAGGTTCAAGGCTGCGTGGTGGTTCAATTTCGAGTGTGGGAGCCGAGAATTGCTGAAGCTCGTGCGGTCTTGGAGGGGGCTCGGTTGGCCAAGAGCTTAGGGGTGCGCAAGCTTGTGATCGAAAGCGATTGCCTTCAAGTTATCAATGCTCTAAAGTTGAAGATGAGGGGCTCTAGTGAATTTTATTTGCTTATTGATGATATTTTAGCTTTTGTTAGTTATTTTGATGTAGTTATTTGGTCTTTTGTTAAGCGTTCCGGAAACAAATTGGCTTACATACTTGCTCATCTGCAACCTGTGGAGTATGGGTGTAGGTGTTGGGTTGATAACTACCCGGATATTGTTTATCGTTGTGCGATTTCTGATTTAGTAATTTAAGTTTCCTCTTATGAGGTTCCTTTCAAAAAAAAAAAATGAACACTAAGGATAGCTATAGTAGTAGCATTTATATTGAAAAAAAAACTATTGTTTACACTACAAAAACCAATGTGGGACAACTAAAATTAAACACTAAGGATAGCTATAGTAGTAGCATTTATATTGAAAAAAAACTATTGTTTACACTACAAAAACCAATGTGGGAAATCTAATATTTTACATGAAATATCATTTTTAATAATTTTTCGGTTTGTTCATGAGCTTTCGAGCCGAACCAAGGCTAAGTCTCATTAAAATCTTGAGCTCGACGTGTTAACCATCACCTAAAGACAAACTATGAGTAAAGTTCATCATGAAAAATATTTTCTATATTAGTATAAATTTTATCTGGATTAAATTCTTTGAAAAAGTTTGAAAATTATTTATTGAAATTACAAGTATTATATATAATTTCTTTTCAGAGTTTCTCACGAGCTTTTCGAGTCGAGTAGGTATTAGCTCAGGTCAACTCGTTAGTCATCGAATCGAGCCTACTCGAGTCGAGTTTTGACCAAGTCGATCTCGAGTAGCTCGCGAGTTGTCTTTGATTATAAGTTATTTGTTCATATCAAGTATGATAATGTTCTTTGATTGTAACCTCGATGTTTTTCTTCTTCAATTTAAACTGCACTATTGGCTAATTGTGAGCATTCTTTGTTATAATGTAGTGATAATTATGAGAAAACAAATCTCCCTCATCCAAACAATTCGAACCACCCTACCTTCTTTGAAAGAAGGTAGAGAGTTTTGGCACCAAAGAATGAAAACTATGTGGTCCTTATTTGATGATGTTCCCTCCAAAATTTTGTATGACAAAGTTAGAAAAAGATCTATCAATGAGACTATCTCCTACCTTCAAGGACCTCATGGACAATGGATTTCCAACCCCATTGAGATCAACAAAACAATTCTCACCTCTCTCCAGGATGTTCTACAACAAATTAACCCTGAAGCAGCCTTAGATGAAACAGATATTGTTTTGCGGGAACTGGATATTCAAGCTATGACTTCACATCAACTAAGTATACTAACACAACCTCTCCTTGATGAAGAGATTAAGAATGCTAGGTTTTCTACTGGAAAGTGCACATCTCCGGGTATATATGGTTTCACAGCTGAATTTTTCCAAACTCACTGGGATCTTGTAGGGCCAGATGTCATCAAAGGTATCCAACATTTCTTTTGTACTGGTCACCTTCTAAAAGTTTGGAATCGAACCCTTTTGGTGTTACTTCCAAAAGTGGAAAACCCTACTAACCCTAATCATCTTAGACCTATCAGCTTATGCAATACTATCTACAAGTGTATCTCAAAGTGTTTGGCCGCCCGTATTAAGGTTATTTTGCCCTTTCTAAAAAGCAAAAGTCAACATGCCTTCATTCCTGGTCGCATGATGAGCGACAATACTATCATTTCTCATGAACTTCTCCACTACATCAATAAAAAAAACAAAGGCCATCATACCTTTGTTGCGGTTAAAATAGACATGAGCAAGACTTATGATAGGGTTCACTGGCTGTTCATAACAAAGGTCCTTCGAGCTTTTGGTTCTCATCCCTTTTGGATTAACCTCATCTACTTCCAATGCATGTCTACTGTTTCATATACTCTGCTATACTAGTGGAAGAAACGTCACGGGTTGTGGTCAAAATAGCCCAAAGGGCTGCATTTTTGGCCCACAGCCCTTGGCGTAGCAGCCCATGAGCAAAAGGAAGGACTGCGGTTTTTGACTGCAGCCCTTCACTCCCAAGGCCTGCGGTTTAGGCCCAAAACCGTAGGCTTTTTTACAAATTAAGGGCTGTATTTTTTATGAAAACCGCAACCCTTGTAACCCAAAAAAAACAATTTTTTTTTGCATTTTTAGTCCTAAATGATCCCCAAACAGTTATATATATATAAGTATCATTTTCCATTGCAAATTATGTTTTTTATACAAATATAAGAAATTTACAAAAATATAGATACTAATATATTGGATGAAGTTCTCTGCTTGCCTTTCCTAGTGAAACACTAATCTTTACTGAATTAGGGACCAGGCCTTTGTAGTTTGTATAGAGCTCCGAATCCCTCATGTCTGACAGTTTTTCTAAATGCACCAACCAATCCTTCAATGACTCGTATAGTCGTATACGGCGAAATTGAGACCAACGTATGGAACCTGCATGTAATAGGTAGAAGAGTAAGAAAAATCACCAAAGCATCCAAGAGAATCTACATAAGATGATGAAACCAATCTGCATAAAACACTTAGCGTGACAAAAGCACAAGGAGTTGTTCTAAACTTGTAATGCATGCATTAGACAAATAATATATCATATGTAGCTCTGTATTTTGGTTTAGAAAACTAATTACATATAGACCTTGCTTTCCAGGTAAAACTCAAGAAGAATTAGCTCGGAAGAAAGGAGCAATGGGGGGGGAGGGCTAGGGGTGTGCGGGGGTGGCAGGGGGGAGGGGCAGGGGGCTGGGCAGGGGGTGTGCAAGGGCTGGGGGGGCTGGCAGGGGCTGGGAAGGGGTGTGCAGGGGCTGGGGGGGGCTGGCAGGGGCTGGGAAGGGGTGTGCAGGGGCTGGGGGGCCTGGGCAGGGGGTGTGCAGGGGGGAGTGCAGCAGGGGGGAAGGCTGACAGGAGCTGGGGAGGCTGGGCGGGGGGAGTGCAGCAGGAGGGGAAACAATAGGGGGAGGGCTGGGGTGTGTAGGGTGTGCAGAGGGGAGTGTAGCAAGGTGATGGAGGGCTGGCAGGAGCTGGGGAGGCTGGACAGGGGGGAGTGCAACATGGGGGAGCAGTGGGGGGGGATGTCTTGCAGAATAGATGCCTCAGAATAACTACTTTCATATTGTAAATGCAAATGACCTGAAAATTTGATATGAAGATGCAGGACGCAAAACGACAACATCAACAATGCAACAACACAACGACAACATCAACAATAGAACAACAACAACAACAACATAACAATCACAACATCGACGATACAACAACAACAGTAATAATTTCAATCCCAAATTAGATTTCTTGCTGCAACTTATACCTAAACTAAAACTCAATTATAAAGATAAATATTAGATAGCTACATCCCTATAACATCGAATTGAGGTACCCTGAGAATGTTGGCCATTACTAACAATGAATGACTCTTGCCTTATTTGCCTAACTAAAGGTCACTATATGCAATGGATGAATGGATCAAGCTGTACTTGCTTGCATCAGCTTGTACGACCTTTTAATGTATGCTACTGTAGTAGCATGCTCTATTTGCAGACTTGTCACTCTATCCAGTTCTAGATGTTTTAGTCAATTTTGTTATTTTTTTTTTATTTCTTTATGAACTTTGAATGGTGAAAATTAAAAGTTTGCTTTATTAATTGACTAATAGTTGACCTTAAACAAGCCACAATCCATTCAACTTGTTCCCTCACTAGAGAGCTAGATTATTAACAGCATAATACACATGACACAAGGGTTATATTTGACAGCTTTTCATCATGAATATATAATCATCATAATAAGCGTAGTTACTTATTGTGCTTATGAATTGGGTTTGTATCTCATATAACTAAAGAGAGGAGGAAGAAGAAGAACAGCAACAACAAGACCAGCACCACGACACGACAAAGGAGAGAGGAGGAGCAGCGCGGCGACTGAACGCGAGCAGCGACACTAGGCGGCTAAAACAGAGGAGAGAGAAACACGGGGCAGGGGATCATCACCCCAATCTTTCTATCATTTGGCTCAATTTCCTGTGGAATAAAACATAAGACAGTTCATAAAATCTCAAGGCAACCAACAGACTCCACAGACGGAAGTTTTCTAGAGCTGTATACCACAAACCAAGCTCTATTTTAAGGACATTTTGTTTCAGAATAGGTGAAAGTTACTTCAAGGTAATGGATATAAAATTTATTTAAACAAAAAGTCATAACAATTGTCCATGGTAGTGCATCTCCATTAGCATACATTTTATGTTTATTAATTTTATGCACACATCATACAATGTTTCTACATAAGTAAGAGGAAACAAATTTGAAACCATCCTACCACCTCCTCATGCTACAAAAGCTAAAAGGACTTCCTAGGTGATAATTCCCAAATTGAGAACAATTTTCATCAACATCCAGTAATTATTCCATTGGAAAATATAACCAGAAACCAGTTAAATGAAAAGAAAACAATATAAGATCATGGCAAGTTCGGAATCCTAGTCCACAAGGACCACTACTACTAATTAAACACGACATTCGAAAAAACAGAAACCAAACCAAGGCCACTGAATCAACCACAAGAACAATTGTGTTGAAGTCAAAAGCAAAGAAAAGATTCCAAAATTTCACCTAATTTCGAGGAAATATATCTGCAAGAAGCTTCTTATATCTTTTCATTGGCTGTCTTGACCTCGCTCGCAAAGACGGGCAAAAGATGCAGATACTACCACAGACAGGCAGAACCCATCTGGACATAATCCCCATTTTCTACTATGCTTCGGCGAGCGACCGCGACAAAGGGACTAGTGGTCCGAGGAACCACCACAAGTAGGGAAAATAGGGTGTGCGAAGAGAGAGAGTAATGGGGAGAGAGGGGGTTTGGGGGCTTCTGGGTTTTTGCTTTTGCAATTGATGAAGGCGAGCCGAGATTAGGAAGGCTCCGGCGAACCGAGGTTAGGAAGGCTCCGGCGAGCCGAGGTTAGGGAGGCTTGAAGAGAGAGGGGGAGGCGAGGGTGTGATCGTGAGAGGAAGAGAGGAGAGAGAGAGAGAGAGAGGGGGAGAGGCGAGGGTGTGAGCTAGTGAGGGCCTGAGGGGTTTCGTGGGTGAATGAGAATACGCGGGTATTAGGGCTGAAGAAAAGGGCTGCGGTTAGCCCATAAACAACAACCCTTAACAAAAGGGTTGCGGTGAGCCCAAAAACCGCAGGCCTTTAGTAACAAAGGGCTGCGGTTTTTGGGCTAACCGCAGCCCTTCACTATTAAGGGTTGCGTTTTGCAATAAACCGCAGCCTTTGCGTTTTTTCCACTAGTGCTAGTCAATGGTCTTCTTAGAGAAAATAACAAGCCTACCAGTGGCCTCCGACATGGTAATCCGTTATCCCCTATCTTTTCTTATTTTGTATGGAAATTTACTCCAGAATGTTAGCCTTGGGTCAAGATCTTGGCTTTTTTCAGGGTATCAGTATAAGTCGTCATTCCCCAAAAATTTCCCACCTTTCTTTGCGGATGATGCTCTAATTTTCTTCCACACTAACTCTCAATCTTGTACTGTTTTGATGACTATCACTAATCGTTTCTGTTTAATTTTGGAAGAACAACTAAATTTATCAAAATTGGTTGTTAAATTTAGTCCTAATACTTCTCTACAAAACCAGCATAGCTTTAAGAACATTCTAGGTTTTGCTGAAGTCCAAAATTTTAGTACACACCTAGTTGTTCCAGTTGATATTAGTAATAAGAAAACTACTCCTTTCAGTTTCCTAATTGACAAAATAGCAAAAAAAATCAACATCTAGAACTATTTCCCATTATCTTTCACTACTTAAACCATCCTCATCAATTCCATTCTAGTAGCTATGACTTCTCATATAATGTCATGTCTCTCTATTCCTATTAGTACTTCGTCAAATACTGATTACCTTCTCAATTCGATTATGTGGTCTCGGAAAGGGGAATGGGGATATCTTGGATCAAATTAAACAGAAAACAAGTTCTCTCCCTAAAGGATTAGGGGGGCTAGGAATCCTTGCTACTAGTATACTCAATACTTGTCTATTAATGAAATAAGTGTGGCGCATTTACAAGAATTTCTCTCTTTTACTTGCTAAATTTTACTATTCTCGGGGTCCGACCACCTTACAGACAGGTAAACCAAATGCAATTGTTCCATCCTTATCTTGGGGCATGAAAGGGCTTCGACATCCTGAACTCGTACTTTAAAGGCTGTGCTTGCAAAATCAGAAATGGTTGTTCCGTCCATGCCTTCTCCAGTAGATGGGTCAAGGATAAAGTCCCGGAGGCTAACTCTTGCATCACTCTAGGCCGGTCTCGGGGGCTGAAGGTCAATGACCTTATCAATATACATTTCACACTTGAAAACAAGATATGGTAAAAAATTTCTTTACTTTCAAAGATGCACAAGCAATTTTAGCCATGGAACTCCCTTCTACTAGCAACAAACAAGACTTCCTCTACTGGTCTGCGCACCCTTCTGGTCGCTTCACCCTCAAAAGTGCTTATGCCATGTTAACTAAAGAGGCATTTCTTCCTTTTGTTAGCGATTCAAGGAATGCTCCTATTTTTAAGACTCTATGGCATCTTTCCGTTCCTCCTAACTCGAATGCTTTTCAGTGGAAATTGGTTCAAAACCGCCTACCTACAAAGGACAACCAAGCAAGAAGAGGGATGTCACTTGATACAAGCTGCCATCACTGTCCGAATTATCCAGAGGATCAACACCACATCTTCAAGATATGTGCTACGGCTTTGGCGTTTTGGGGTCGGAATACTATTCTGATCCCTTCAACTCAATATGATCCACTCTCTCAAAAGGAATTGATTGTTACCCATATTCTGCTATTTCGTAGCGAGGATGGTTTGAATAGTTCGCGTCTAATGAAATTCATCGTTGCTCTATGGTCCCTTTGGCTCTATAGACATGATGAGATTTTTCGTCCAAATCAGGGTATTCAAATGACAATACAACAATGTTTCACACACTTCCTTTAGTTTCATTTGAAGTGGTCCACTCAACAACATCTATTGGGATTAAGCATAATCCATCCTCCCGAGAATAATGATTGGTTTCCCCCTGGGTTCTGCGTGGTAAATCCGGAGAAGGAATAACATGGCACTCCCACACATATTATCTTAATTGATTGAGCTTGGGACTCGGAATCTTCAAACATGGGTCTTGGTTGGTGTATTCGAACTCCCGTCAAACTGGTAGGCCTAATTTTCAAGGAGGAGGGGATTGTGATTTATGGTTCAACCATATCTGCTTTGCACGCAGAGGCCCAAGCTTGTCTTCACGCGTTAGCATGGGCCCACCAACAACAGATTCAGCATGTCACCCTTTTCACATACTCCATTAATCTAGTTCAAATCTTGCAGGAACATACTCATCCACATGTACAACTTCTATGGACTTTCGAAAAGATTAAGAAGCTTGCCAATTCGTTCAACTGGTGTTGTATCACCAAAGTTCCTTGCCACAACATCCAAGATGCTGATATGATTGCCAAGCAGTGCCTCACCACAATTGTTTCGGTGTTGAAACGGTTGGCGGTCTTGAGAGAAGTCCGCCAAAGATTAGGGTAAACTCCGCTAGTGAATAGCTACACAAGAAGCAAACGTGAACTACCCTCGGGGGGGATGCGAGGAAACCCCCTCCGACGCTCAAGTCAGCACGTGCCCAAATAGGGTTTAGAGAGAGAAAGTAGAGAGAGAGAGATAAGAATTCTGAGTGTGAGAGAATGTACCTGCAGAATAGTACTAGTGGGGTATTTATAGAAGTAATATTCACCTGACAGGGTGCGTAATCCTTTTACACGTGTACGGTCATGGTGCTTCTGACAATTGGGAAGATTCCCTTATTTTGTCCTGTTGGGCGACCGCCAACGTTGTCGGACCATGTTGATGTGCTGACTTGTTAGAGCTGTGGGTGAGTTTAAAGTATTCGCGTCCGTGATGGCGTTCGCGGACCTGTCACTGGGATCCGCTATCATATTTGGGTTATACCCATACAACTAGCCCCCCAGCATCATTTGGGGTCTTGACCGCTATTGATGTTGTCGGCGGATGCTAGTCACTGTTGCCGTGCTCGATTTCTTGAGGAAGTTCATCCGTTGGGTGCCACGTGTCGTCGTAGGGAGTTGAAAAAATTTCGAAAAGTTAATGATTACTTTTTCGAAAATCCCGCCCATTATTTTATTAGGGTTTACCATGCTTCGACACTTGGCAGGGATCTGGAGAGGGAGTTGAGAGGTCTTTTAATCCCAGTCGTTCATTCACGCCTTATATTGGAATAGTTAACTTTTTTCGGATTTCTTTATCTTCATTCACAAAGCTCTCTTTCTTTCTCCATTTTTCTCTGACAAAACCTCCATAGCCGAAGTTTGAGTTGCTTAAAAACCGCCTTTCCAGTGCTCAAGTTTCTTTGAAAAGTTGCCAAATCTTTTAGTTTTCGATTTCCGGTCCTCTTGTGCTTAAAAATTTGCCATTTTTTCGCGAAGGTTTTCCGGGGTTTTTTTCGGGATTTTGAGTTTGAGTTTTGCGGTGATAATTCTACATTTCCTAGGTGGTCTTTTCGTTCAAGCTCGGGCTTTTCTGCACTCACTCCTTGGAATCCTCGCTCGTTTTTCTTTTCGGCAACCTTTTGCTCTTTGCGCTTCTTTTTCCGGCGACTTTACTCTTCCAGGTATTTCTTCATTTCATCTCCAAGCTTAAAGTTTCTTTTTGTATTTTCGTTATGTCGGACCAGTCTGAGAGTCAGAATACCCCTAGTGATGCACTTATGACCGAAAGTGAACCTTCTTCCCCTTTGGCCGATGATGAGCCTTCTTCCGATTCTAGCCACGTGGGGAGAACTAGGTTATTGTCGGACATTCCCCTAACGGCTGAGAGAGAAAAAGAAATGAGGTCTAAGTTCCTTAACGACCCCGCCACTCCTGAGGAGCATAATTTGACTAGGAGATATCTGGTCGCCAGGGAGAGCGGTGATAGACAGACGCTTAGGGAGCTTAGGCACCAAATCCTTGCTAGACGGTCCCTTAGGAGTCCGCCAACTGATGCTGCTCCTGGCCTTGATGTTTCCCCCTTAAGAGAGCATGCCTGGTTGGATAGTATGGCTGACGCAGGGGTTGGAGTAACGGCTGACTTTTATGACCGTTTGCACGACACTATGGCCGCTAATCCACCTATCATTGATTTAGGTGACGACAGTGACTCTATTGCAACTGTTATGGCTAATCAAGAGTCCACTTATCACCGTTGGTCTGTTCCTGACACCCCCGTTGCTCGTGCCTCCGGAGATGCGACACATACTACAATCGCGAACCTCGGCACTAGCGTGCCCCTGTCGGAGCGCGTGGTTGGAGAAAATTCTCGCGCAGGCGAGAGGGGAGTTGATGTGGATCTTAACGTACCAGAAAGAGATGTTGAAGAGGACGCTGAAGGTCCCGGCACCGATGCTTTATTGTTGCCCGAAGATGAGTGTGCCGGGCCGTTAACGGTTGAAATTGATTCTCCTTGGCGGCAGGATGCCCTTGACCTTGGTTACCCTAAAGTCGCTGATCATTTATTTCAGTTCCCGGCCGATTATAGGCTGGTGATTCCTTCTGAGGGTTCCATTGTAACGGAATGCCCTCCCGGTCATGTGGCCGTTTATACTCATCATTTTGAGTTTGGGCTATGTTTTCCTTTGGATTCCTTTTTGGTTAGGATTTTAAACTCTTTCAACGTCTGCTTAGCCCAGCTGACTCCGTTAGCGGTCCGAAACTTGATTGCGTATATCTGGACGATCCGCTTTATGGAATTCCCTGAAACTCTGAATTTATTCCGTCACCTCCAATGGTTGAAAAGAAATGGTTCTGCCCGTCAAGCGGGGTGGTGGTCACTAATGACGACCGATAAGAAGATGACGGTTCAACCAAAAGCTACTGGATTGAAGGGCTGGCAGGATGCCTTCTTTTGGCTTCAGGTGCCCGAGAACTATCCAGTGCGCCGTCACTTCACTGAGCCGCGTCCGCACATGGAGCACTTGCCTTTGGCTCCGCTAACAGATGATGAGAGGGCAGCCTATGACTTCTTTGACACTGAAGATTTCATGATTACTTATGAGGACGGGAGGGAAGTTAAGGTCAAGGAACCCAAAAATTGGCTCCCTCACTCTAGGTATATCCTGGGGAATCAACAATTGTCCGCCATGTTGCTTTGTCCTACTCATGCTAATGGTAAGTACTGCTTATCGGACTGGTCTGTCTGATATATAGATATATATATATATATATATATATATATATATATATATATATATATATATATATATATATATATATATATATATATATATATATATATATATATATATATATATATATATATATATATATATATATATATAATATTTTTTTTTTTTAACTTTGCCTTGTCTTGTGCAGGCTTTGATCAATTAGACCTGCAGACCCTTTGCATCTCCGAAATCTTAGAGCCGCAAACCAACATGCAGCCTGCTCCTACTGAAGGTCCTGAGACCGTGCATGGCGTGGTAAATGGCCGTAGAGGGGGAAACCGTCATGGTCCCCAGAACATCCGTCGTATTCGCGGCGCTTATACCGGTCGTACTCCTGGCCGTGGTGGTATTACTATCGCTGCATCTGGCGGCCCGGCTTCCTCTGCCGCCCCACTCAGGTCTTCTACTTCACGACCTGTTGTTAGGGGTAGCGGGACAAGGAGACGACAACGTGAACCGACAGCGGATGATACTTCTGCTAATAAGCGGCCAGCTACAGCGGATACTCCGGCCTCTGTCCCTGCTCGGGATGCCGTCCATGTTGAGAATGTGGACGTGAACGCTTCTGAGGGCCAAGATCGTGGCGAGGTCGCGACTACCGGCCCTGGTCATCACAGCGGGGCGACTTGGCTATCCAGATATTACTCCAGTATTCGTGAGAAGATCCGCGAGCTTATCTCAATTCCCAGCTTCTTATCCAACCTATCCCCCAGCATCTTCTCTCGGTACCATGAGTGGATCGAGAAGAAGGAAGTGTCGCTGAGTGATGTTGTGGCGGCATCCTTTGGTCGCCGGCCTGTTGTCCCTGGCAAGATATACCAACCTGATTGGGATGTCAGGGAGGACGAGTCGTTGTATGCCGATATTCCTAAAAACGGTGGCATTCTAGCCTACCGTATCTTGAAAGGTATGCTGCTGCCTCTAGACAGGTCGGCAGGGTCTCTGGTTACTTCTGCTGCTAGGTTGGCTCACGACCAACTTGTGGTACGTTTTTAGCACTTGTTTTATCATTTGCTTGTTTTTTCTTCTCTTTGTTTTTTATATTTTTATTGACGTTCTCTTTTTGTCTTTGCAGGCCAACAATGCTGCTGTTGAGTTAATAGAGCAGTACATTGAGTACCAGAAGTTGGCGGACAGCTATAAGCAGTCGTTAGAGACTTGCCAGGACCTGCTGAAGGATGCAGAGGAGAAGTCGGCAGCCCAGGAAGATGAGCTAGTAACGCTGAGGATGCGAGCATCTCTTCTTGAGGAGACTGAAGCTAACGTTCAGACGTTAACCAAGGCTCTGGACACGGCTCAAACCGAGAAGGATATTCTTTGTCTTGGATGCGACCCACTTAAGGCGAGGCCGGAGGAGTCGCTGAAGGCCGTTGTTCGGTTTAAACGATCGACGAATATGCAATGGCTTTGCACAAAAGGTATGATGGCGGATGGGCAACCGCCATGAGATGCGTTTGCAAATCGGTTCCCGGGATTTGACTCGGAACGTCATCGAAGACGCTCATGCCGGTGGCCTGCATCTCACGCCTATTGAGGGGGATCCTAAGTTTGCTGACGAGGACGCTATCGCTGATGCGGATCCTCGAGATGTTCCAAATCCAGATCAAGGGAATCAGGAGACCCCTCCCTCTTGAAACTTTTGGCGGCCTTCTTTCAGCTCTTCCTGTTCTTCTAATAGCTTATAGTTGTAATTTTTGAATATTTCAACTCTTTATTCGGCCCATGCTGGCATTTGTAAACGCTAACGTTTCTTAATTTTATAAGTACAATTCCAACTAAAAGCCTTTCATTTGGCCGCCATCGTTTTACTTGTAGTTGGCCACCAAGCCAGTAGCTTTTATTTTATGGGAAAGTACTTTATATCTTGTGTTTCCGTCGCTTTCATTATCGTCCTTGTTGTATGTCCGCCAATCTTTTATATGACCATTAACGCATTCTGAACTTGTGCTTGGTCTGTCAGGTGACCGTTAGCGCATTTTAAGCCGTTTTTGATTCGTGCTAGGTCTGTTATATGACTGTTAACGCACTTTGAGCCTGTCATATGGCTTTTGATTCGTACTAGGTCTGTCATATGACCGTTTACGTACTTTGAGCCTGTCATATGGCTTTTGATTCGTACTAGGTCTGTCATATGACCGTTTACGTACTTTGAGCCTGTCATATGGCTTTTGATTCGTACTAGGTCTGTCATATGACCGTTTACGTACTTTGAGCCTGTCATATGGCTTTTGATTCGTACTAGGTCTGTCATATGACCGTTTACGTACTTTGAACCTGTCATGTGGCTTGATTTGTACTAGGTCTGTCATATGACCGTTTACGTACTTTGAGCCTGTCATATGGCTTTTGATTCGTACTAGGTCTGTCATATGACCGTTTACGTACTTTGAGCCTGTCATATGGCTTTTGATTAATGTGCATGAAATAATAAGACAATTGATGAACTGCTGACAGGAGTTTGTATTATTTAAGTAAACAAGGGTGGTTCTCGACCTATTACATTTAGTAACTCAAACATAGTATTTCTTTAGGACGCTAGCATTCCAACAATTTTTAAGTTCCTTGCCATCCATGTTCTTTAAAATGAAGGATCCGAGAGCAATCTTCTTGGCTATGATGTAGGGACCTTCCCAGTTAGCAGTCAGCTTTCCCTCAATATGCGCCTTGCCAGTGGCCGCTATTCTGCGAAGGACCAGGTCGCCAACATCTAATGGCCTCTCCATGACTTTTTTATTGTAAGCCCTGCTGATCCTGTCTTTGTAAGCGGCTGCTCTCAGTTCTGCCATGAGCCTTGTTTCCGGCAAGAAGTCTAGGTCTTCCCTAAGTGCCTGGTCATTCCTTTGCAGGTCTTGATGCTTGATCCGGTAAGAGGGTAACCCCACCTCTACTGGCAACACCGCCTCCGCGCCGAAGGCTAACTTGAATGGGCTCTCTCCCGTTGCTTCTTTCTCTGTTGTTCTGTTTGACCATAGCACTGCCGGTACCATATCAGCCCATCCTCCTTTGAATTCATCTAGCTTTTTCTTCAAGGCGTTTAGGATCTGCTTGTTCGCGGCCTCTGCTTGTCCGTTGCTCTGAGGGTGGCAAACGGCTGAGTATGCAAATTTTACTCGAAATTCCGTTAAGAAGGCCTGTACAGGACGACAATCGAATTGGACGCCATGATCAAAGACGATAGCCATGGGGATCCCAAACCTTGTCATAATATTTTGCCAGATGAATTTCTTGACCTGATTTGCCTTGATTTTTGCTGTCGGCTCTGCCTCTATCCACTTGGTGAAGTAATCAATTCCCACTATTAGGAACTTTCTTCCCCCAGTTGCTGTGGTGAACGGTCCCAAGATGTCCATTCCCCACTGTGCGAACGGGATCGGGCATAGGATAGGCTGCAAATCGTTGGTGCTGTCCGTTAATGACGGGTGCGTATCTCTCGACATTTATCACATCTTTTAACGTAGCTCCGGGAATCCGCCAAAGATACTTGGCCAATAGAATCCCGCTCTCAATGCCTTGAGTGCCAAAGCCTTTCCGCCAATATGGTTACCGCATATACCTTCATGTATTTCTTCAAGGATCTTCGCGGATTCCCATGCGGTTGCGCATTTAAGCAGAGGTAGACTGAATGATTTTTTGTATAACTCATTTTGGTATATGACGTACCCAGCTTGCTTGTCGTTTCAATTTCTTAGCGGACGAAGGATTATTCGGAAGCGCCCCGATCAACTTGTATGTCACCGGCTCACTAAACCATTCTCCCTCTTTGGTTTATACTATTGACAGTTATGACCTTTTCTGTGATGCTCTTTTCCCTCAAGATGTCGACCGTGACGGTTCTTTCAATGCTAAACGAGTCAGAGCTTGCCAATTTGGACAATGCGTCCGCTTTTGTGTTCTCGGCCCTAGGTATCGCTTGAATCTCAAAATGATCCAATTCAGCTATCAATTCCTTGGCCTTTTCTACGTATTTTTGCATATTGGCCTCTCTGACTTCGAATTCTCCCCTCAGCTGGCCGCTCACCAACTGTGAGTCCGTTTTTAAAAACACTTTCTTAGCACCCGCTGCCAAACACATTCTTAGTCCGGCAATTGCCGCTTCATATTCTGCTTCGTTGTTTGACGCCGAGAAGGCGAACTTGATGGCGTACTGGTAAGAATTTCCCTCAGGGATAGTCATCACTATACCCGCTCCGGATCCGCTAACAGCGGACGATCCATCGACTTCCAGTAGCCAGACTTCCTTTTGCTCCACTTCTTCCTCCTCATATGAGGCTTCCACGATAAAGTCTGCCAGGGCCTGCGCTTTGATAGCGGTCCTAGGCTTATACTGTATATCATACTCCGATAGTTCAACGGCCCATTTCAGCAAGCGGCCGGAACTATCCATCTTCTGCAACGCTTTTTCTAGCGGCTGGTTGGTTAAAACTTGAATGGGATGGCAGTCGAAGTATGGTCTGAGTTTCCTGGCGGCTATTACCACAGCCAAAGCCATTTTTTCTACCAACTGGTAACGGCTCTCCGGACCGTTAAGAATGTGGCTGATAAAATAAATTGGCTGCTGCCTCTTTTCCTTTTCTACCAACAACACGGCCGCGACTGTCTTCGGCGAGGCTGAGATGTATAGTTGTAATACGTCCCCAGTCTCGGGCCTTGTAATGGTAGGTAGCTTCTTTAAATGCTCTTTTACCGCCAAGAATGCTTTGCTTTGCTCCTCTCCCCACTCGAACTTCTTATTCCCCCTTAGCAGGGCAAAGAAAGGCAAAGCTTTGTCTGCTGATTTTGAAATGAATCGAGTGAGGGCCGCCATTCTCCCTGTTAACCGCTGAATATCCTTGACGCTTCTTGGCTCAGGCAGGTCGACAATGGCTTGAACTTTGTCTGGGTTTGCATCAATCCCCCTTTACTCGACCAAGAAGCCTAAGAACATTCCCGCTCTCACCCCAAAGACACATTTCTTTGGGTTGAGCTTCATCTTATACTTCCTCAAAGTTCTGAAGGTCTCTTCCAGATCGTCCAAATGTTCACGGTCAGTTTTACTCTTGACGATGGAGTCGTCAACATATGCTTCGATATTTCTCCCCCTCTGATCCGCGAACACTTTGTCGACTAGCTTTTGATAGGTTGCCCCCGCATTACGGAGCCCAAACGGCATTGCCTTATAATTATATACTCCGCAATCTGTGATGAACGCAGCTTTTTTCCTATCGGCCTCGAGCAAGGCGATCTGGTGATAGCCCGAGAAGGCATCCATAAAGCTTAACAATGCATGACCGCTAGTAGAGTCTACTAGCTGGTCTATTCTCGGCAGCGGGTAGCAATCTTTTGGGCAAGCTCTATTGAGGTCTGTGAAGTCCACACACATCCTCCATTGGCCGCTAGCTTTCTTTACCATGACTACATTGGCCAACCACTCCGGGTAGTCGCATGGCTCAATGAAGTCAGCTGCCAATAGCTTATCAACCTCCTCTTTAATGGCCTTGTTCTTTTCGGCCGAAAAATTTCGCTTCTTTTGCTTGACAGGTCGGATAGTGCTGTCAACATTTAGACGATGTACCATCACGGCCGGGTCAATTCCCGGCATCTCATCCGCTGAGAATGCGAAGACGTCCGCGTTTTCTCGTAGGAGAGTCACCAGGTTGACCCTGACCTTTGGGTCCATGTCTGTTCCAACAGCCACTGTCCTTGCCGGATCATCTGCCAGCATCTCCTGCTTTGTTTCTCCATCCGGCTTGGGCCTTGGAGTATCATCAGGCCTGGATTCCAGCTCTTCCATTAAAACATCCATCTCCTCATCCCCTTTCTCGGGCCCTTCCTCATTCGCCAGAGCCCTCCTCTGAGCTCGCCTTTGTTTCCTGGTTGGCGGATTCAATTCTTCTACCGGCACTCTCCTTGCCGGTTGCTTTAATGCTGTTAGGTAGCATGATTTCGCCATCTCTTGATTTCCTCTCAACTTTGCTCTCGTCCCGAGATTGGAAACGTACAACATAGTCAGATGATAGGTCGACACAACTCCTTGGACGTCATGGATGAAAGGGCGTCCGATAATTGCGTTATAAGCTCCCGGCATGTCAACCACTAAAAACTCCGCCATCACATCCCTGGGGTTCTCATCCTCCCCTACTCTGACCGGGAAGGTTATCAGGCCCTCTGGAATCACTGACGCCCCCGTGAAACCTATCACTGGGTATCGTACAGGCTTCAGATGCTCCCGGCCAATCATCAATTTTTCAAAAGTTGAGAAATACAGAATGTTTGCGGAACTTCCTCCGTCTACCAGGATTCTGTGGATCAAACAGTTTGACACTTTCAGCGTGACCACCAGAGGGTCATCATGAGGGTAGACGACATGCTTTGCATCTTCAACCGTGAAAGACATGGCGGGCATTGCGGCGGCCTTCTCCACTTGCATGCTTTCATTGAAATTGACTGGTGCTCGAATTCTTTCGGGCTTGCCTTGGCCCCATTGACGCCGCCATGAATTGGACCGCCACTTATAACGTGAATCTCAGCAATCCGCGATTGCACATTCCGGTTATTGGGCTTTACCACATCTCCGTCCTTTGATTGTGCCCTGTATTGAGTGAAGTTACCCCGTCTTATCAGATCCTCCAGGTTATCCTTCAAGTGCTTGCAATTCTCGGTAGTGTGACCGTGATCACCGTGAAAGTCACACCACTTGCTCTTGTCACGGTTTTTATGAAACATTTGCTTAGGACGTTGCCATTTATCACTGTCCTTGTTCATCTTATATATCTGAGCCCTTGAGGTCGTGAGCTGCGTATATGTATCGAATTTATCTTTGTACTCGAACCTCTCGCGATCATTCTTCTCGCGGTCATTTCCCTTCTTGACCACATTTGATTCCTGCTTTCTTTCATCCCGACCGCGATCATTTTCGCGACCTTTTTCTCTCTTCTGCTTATCATCCTTCTTCTTTTCCGGTTCACGACTTTGGCTGCTTGCGGCCTTGTCAAACTCTTCCCCCCTGATGAAATCGTTTGCCTTCCTTAAGACTGGCTCAAGGGATGTGAAGGTTTTACGGCCCAGATAACTTCTAAATGCGGACCCTTCCCTCAGCCCGGTCATCAAAGCTAAAACGGCCACGTCCTGCTGAAGGCGAGGAATGGTGACCGCCTCAGCATTGAAACGGCCCACGAAATCTCGCAGGCTCTCATTTTCCCTCTGCTTGATAGATAACAATTCGCCAGTTGTGCGCTCGCGGCGCCTATTACTCACGAAGTGAGTCTTGAACATAGATGAAAGGCGAGAAAAACTAGAAACGTTACCGGCCACGATGCTTTTAAACCACGTCACGGGCGATCCCGGTCAAAGTAGATGGGAAAATTTTACACCAGATGGCGTCTACCTGAGTGTATAAGTACATGTGCCCTTCATAAGCGGCCACATGATCGTCTGGGTCTGAGGTGCCATCATACTTACAGGACGGCATCTTGATTCGCGGCATGGGGTGGTTCAAGATCTCTCGGAATGAAAGGAGAGCGCTTAAGCTTGATCAATAAGTGTCCGCCAGCCAGAATAATTGCTTGCGCCATCGATGCTTTGTGTTCCGGCGGGAACGACTTTGATCCTCCTCTTCGGAATTGTTGAGATCCTCAGTTTCTAGGATGACTTCCTCATATTGCGGGTCCTCAATTTATCTTTCCAATTGGCGTCCCTCCTGATTGAAGGTCCGCATCCTTCATACGGGGGTGCCATCGATGTTGCGACCGTTCATGGTCGACATACGCCTACGAAGCTGACCTGCCCTTGCATTGGGAGTGTTGTTAGGCTGAGTACCCGCTTGTAACATCTGGATGAAAGACGCTACAGTTTGTAGCTGCTCAGGGGAGAATTGACTTAGTTGAGCCGGGTTAAATGACCCGCTTCCAGTGTTTACCCGAGACACATTGTTCCCGGGGGTTTCTTTGCTCGTTGACGTTCCCAGGCGTCTAACTCGGATGGGTCACGGCCGTCATTGTTTGCTCTTTCCATGTTGGCGTTCACAAAGATGGAATACCCCTCCTTCTAGCGCCAAGTTGTTTCGGTGTTGAAACGGTTGGCGGTCTTGAGAGAAGTCCGCCAAAGATTAGGGTAAACTCCACTAGTGAATAGCTGCACAAGAAGCAAACGTGAACTACCCTCGGGGGGATGCGAGGAAACCCCCTCCGACGCTCAAGTCAGCACGTGCCCAAATAGGGTTTAGAGAGAGAAAGTAGAGAGAGAGATAAGAATTCTGAGTGTGAGAGAATGTACCTGCAGAATAGTACTAGTGGGGTATTTATAGAAGTACTATTCACCTGACAGGGTGCGTAATCCTTTTACACGTGTACGGTCATGGTGCTTCTGACAATTGGGAAGATTCCCTTATTTTGTCCTGTTGGGCGACCGCCAACGTTGGACCATGTTGATGTGCTGACTTGTTAGAGCTGTGGGTGAGTTTAAAGTATTCGCGTCCGTGATGGCGTTCGCGGACCTGTCACTGGGATCCGCTATCATATTTGGGTTATACCCATACAACAATGATATCTTTCTCTACTACTCTCTTTTAGTTCTGTTTGTTGTTTGTTTCAACCGGTGTCAAAAAAAAAATCTCCCTCATTTAAACTCACAACAGGCTCATGTTATTAAAGGCCCAAGTGAATATTGTAAAACCCTGAAAAATTGAGGCCTACTACACGAATTGTTAAAGCATGATTTAGAACTGATACTTAATATATAATTTTTCGACATTTAATCACACATTCCATCATGCACAAAATCCTTATCCTAGTGATGACGCACCCCTATTGAATTAATAAGAAGATGCAGCTTTATTGCTTGATTATGACTTGCACATTAAGGAATTAAGAGATTCAGACCTCTTACAGACACTTTAGGAGGAATGGGAGTGACATGTTGGAGTGCCTAATTTTTTTTCAAATTGTATTAGCGAAAGTGGAGTAAGTCATTTTATTTATTTTATATATGCTTGCCCTTATATTTTGACAATATACTAGTCTTTTGGTTGTGCATTTCATCAGTAAGTTTGTCCTTATATTCACATTTACCCTTTAGTTTTAGGTCTTCTTTGGCTTTCAGAGCATTGCAGTATATTATAACTCTAATTTTCTTAATTGTTTTTTGTTCCTAGCAGATTGTATACTATATGTTGGGAAAATATATTTTCTATAATAAAAAATATAAAGTGAAACTTACTCTTCCTTATTGCGGTTGGTTTGTTAGTGATTATTGTTTTAGTGTTCCTACATTCTAGGAATTATAATTCCACTACAGAATATCTTTGGAACTTTGTGGGCACAATAACTCCCTAATTTCGAGCCACAAATAAGCTCCACCAATAATAACATATTCTCAATCACTCTTATTATAGATATAAGGAGATGGCTGGGTTTTTTTTTCACCAAGTAAAGAAGAAATACTACTGCTCATTTTCTCCTGGCAGTGATCTTATAATACAAAAGCTTCAAAACACTTTGTTTATTTCTCACGGCAGTGACCTGTTAACTCATTACACTTTCATAATTAATTCTCATCTTTTATAAGCTACTGAATCATTATTATTTTTGAAGTTTTGGTGTTCATCGGTTCGGGGGTCTTTTGCTGCACACAACTGATCTAGCGGGTTGTCTATCTTGGGAGAGGAGCGTATCAGTTTCTTCAACCAGTGCAGTGGGGCGTTTTCTCTCTAAAGATAGCGCCTAGCGTGCTTCAACCCATGCTACTTCTAATCTCATTATTCTACTGTTATTTTCTCTATGCATTGTATATGTTGTTATTGTTAATTTTTTGAGTATTTGATTTGTAAGCAACGGATATAATAGAAATACTACTACCCCAAGTTATTTTCTTATTTGGAATTTATATTGCATTATTTTTTATCACTACTATTTTCCAACAATCTTAGAGAGAAAAATTCTAATTTTCTTTGTTCAAGTAGTATTTCTATTAGTCAGAATGTCTGCCTTGGATGCTTGCAAATCCTTGTCTAGTAAGCTAGAAAATTTTAATGGTGAGAACTTTTTTATATGGCAACAACAAATGAAATTTTGGCTAAATGAACTAGGTTTGATATCTATTATTTATGGTCCTAATAAGAAAGAGGCTGCAAGTAGCACTCCCATTAAAGAAGTAATTCAAGTAAAAAGTTCTAAAACTCCCAACAAGGATGGTTTAAGTGACAAAGATATTATATGTCATGGTCGTATTTTGAGTGCATTATCTGATAGTATTTATAAAATCTTTTGTCATACTAAGACTGCTGTAGAATTATGGGAAGCACTCGAATTAAAATATGGTTCTACTGAAAAAGGATTAAAACGTTATTCTTGTGAAAAACTTATAGAGTTTCAAATAGTTGATGAAAAATCTATGTCAGGCCAAATTGATGAATTTGAAAATATTATTTTTGATATGAAATTGAAAGGAGTTGTTTTACCTAAAATTATGATAATTGCTTTTCTGATTGCAAAATTACCTTCTTCTTGGTCTGATTTTGCTAGAAGTTTGAAGCACAAACCTGAAAATTATTGTACTTTTGATAAATTGCTTATTTGTCAACGTATTGAGGAAAAACATCGTAATTCTCAAAAGAATTTGACAAAACCTGAATTTGAAGCTAAAGCCTATACTGTTGAAAATGATAGCAAGCTTAGATCAAAACCTTTTAAGAACAATGGTTTTAATAATTCTAATAATACTAAGTTGTTCTGTTTTGTTTGTGGAAGAACCAATCATCTTGCCAAAAATTGTTATGAACGGTATTAACAACCTAGAGACCCATTGAGTTCTTCTCCAAAATCTACTTCCAAGCAGTAGACTGTTTGTTTTGCTATTTTTTTATCCATTAAGCGTAGTCTATTTTACTAACTAGAATGCCAATAAAATGCACTTTGATAAAGTTCATTAATTATGTGATATATTATGTTAGTATTATTTTATGTTGCCATTGTCAGGTGAGAAAATAAAAGTATGGCCGGATCCAACTACAAAGGTTGATGCATTGACAAGTTCTTGAGTCGTCAAGGGGAATGGGGCTAAAGCCCATAATTTAGTCGCAACCGCGGACACCCTTGTCTAATTGATTGGCGATCCCATGAAAGGAGTTCAATGGGTTACAACGAAGTTGTTTGTTGGCTATAGTACACCACAAATATTTTATGGAAATGATTCAAAGTCCCTTCCTATGGCGAGATGTATATAAATCTGTGGCAATAATAAGGTTGAGGTATATTGTTATATATACATATTTAAAATACCTCTTAATGAGCCCGACGACAACAGACTGTGGAGGTGGAAGTCATGGACCATCCTTTGAGGGTTAACCTAGTGAGTGTGGTGGTGGGGCCGCCACTGTGAGTCATCAGCTAGTCTCTAAGTGAAACTCAAGAAACAAGATACTTGCGCATGACCGTAAAGCGCAACAATTGATGGAACCTTGATGAACACCTATATGGTATGTGTTGTGTTATAAAGCTCGGTTAAAGGAGATATAGCTCAAGGCAATTTTGTCTCTATGTCTTCTCGTGTGGAATTTCACTTACACTAGGTACGAGGCTCAAACCCAGAAGGTTCCTTGTACTGAAAATGCAATATCTATGCTCCATATTATAAAATTAAGTATTTTCATGTTCAATATGTTTTTGGTTATTACTTTGGTTTATTAACCTTATTTTTAAAAATTTAATTATGTGGGGGAATGTTGGAAAAATATATTTTCTATAATTACAAACAAGTAAAATAAAACTTACTCTTTCTTACCGCAATTGGTTTGTTAGTGATTATTGTTTTAGGGTTCTTACATTCTAGGAACTATAATCCCACTACTGCATATCTTTGGAACGTTGTGGGCACAACTCCCTAATTTCCAGCCACAAATAATCTCCACAACGGCATATTTTCAACGATTTTTTCACCATATACCCCTGACAAATTTTTTTATTCACCAGATACCCTACTTGTTTCAAAATTTACCATATACCCCTGACTTTCTTGAAAATACATCAGAATGCCCTTAATGACTAACGACGGTTAACTCCGTTAGTCATGAACCCTAATTAATCCTAAAAACCCTAAGTAACCCCCATTAACCCTAATTCTCTAATTAACTCTACTTCTTTCTCCCTAACCCACCAACATTAAACCACCACCACCGACCCCCACCCCCCCCACCGCCCCATCCCCAGACCCCCTCCTTCTCCCCACGCAGCCCCCCTCCCCTCTCCCCATGCAGCCCCCTCTCCCCCAGCCCTCCCCACCACCCCCGGCCCATGACCCCCTCCCCCACCCCATCAAATCCGCAGCCTCCACCCCTCTCCCACCCCCATCGAATCCATGGCCCCCTCCCCCCCCCCTTCAAATCCGCAGCCCCCGCCCCTCCCTTTTGTTGCGATTGTAGATCTTCTTATTTGATCTACTCTCCTCTGGGAGTTGTGACGATTGGAGCTGTGCAGCCTTGCTTCAATTATATTGTTCTTTGATTTCATTGCTCAATAGTTGTGTAGAAGAAAGCAATTAGGAACTCCACAACTTCGTGCTTTAGGTAGTAATCAACATCATTGCAAGATCTCTTGATGCCTTGGAGGTCCAAAAGGGGTGGGGGGCTGCGGATTTGAAGGGCGGGGAGGGGGACTCGGGATTCGGGGGTGGTGGAGGGGCTTTGCCGGGATTCGAAGGGGGGGCGGCAGGATTCGAAGGGGTGGGGGGCATGTGCAGGGGTGGTGGGGGTGGTGGGGGGTTTGCGTGGGTGGAGGGGTGGCGGGTTTGCGTGGGTGGGTGGGGCGACTATGGGTGGGGGGCTGCTGGTGGGTGGGTAGGTGTTGGTGGTTTGGGAGAGAAAATTAGGGTTTATTGGGGTTAATTAGGGGGTTAATTAGGGAGTTTTAGGGTTTTTTTGGATTAATTAGGGTTAATGTCTAACGGAGTTAACCGTCGTTAGTCAATAAGGGCATTCTGAAGTATTTTCAAGAAAGTCAGGGTTATCTGGTGAAAAATATAATTTGTCAGGGGTATATGGTGAAAAAATCGTATTTTCAATCACTCTTATTATATATGTACGGAGATGGTTGGGTTTGTTTTTCACTAAGAAAAGAAGAAATACTACTGCTCATTTTCTCCTGGCAGTGATCTTATAATACAAAAGCTTCAAAACACTTTGTTTATTTCTCTTGGCAGTGACATGTTAACTCATTACACTTTCATAATTAATTCTAATCTTTTATAAGCTACTAAATCATTATTATTTTTGGAGTTTTGGTGTTCATCGGTTCGGGGGTCTTTTGCTGCACACAACTGATCTAGCGGGTTGTCGTATCTTGGGAGAGGAGTGTATCCGTTTCTTCAACCAGCGCAGTGGGGCGTTTTCACTCTAAAGATAGCGCCTAGCGTGCTTCAATCCAGGCTACTTCTAATCTCATTATTCTACTGTTATTTTTTCTATGTATTGTATATGGTGTTATTGTTAATTTTTTGAGTATTTGATTTGTTAGCAACGGATATAATAGAAATACTACTACCCCAAGTTATTTTCTTATTTGGAATTTATATTGCATTATGTTTTATCACTACTATTTTCCAACAATCTTAGAGAGAAAAATTCTAATTTTCTTTGTTCAAGTAGTATTTCTATTAGTCAGAATGTCTGCCTTGGATGCTTTCGAATCCTTGTCTAGTAAGCCAGAATAGTTTAATGGTGAGAACTTTTTTATATGCCAACAACAAATGAAATTTTGGCTAACTGAACTAGGTTTGATATCTATTATTTATGGTCCTAATAAGAAAGAGGCTGCAAGTAGCACTCCCATTAAGGAAGTAATTCAAGTAAAAAGTTCTAAAACTCCCAACAATGATGGTTTAATTGACAAAGATATTATATGTTATGGTCGTATTTTGAGTACATTATCTGATAGTATTTATAAACTCTTTTGGCATACTAAGACTGCTGTAGAATTATGGGAAGCACTCGAATTAAAATATGATTCTACTGAAAAAGGTTTAAAACGTTATTCTTGTGAAAAACTTATGGAGTTTCAAATAGTTGATGAAAAATCTATGTTAGGCCAAATTCATGAATTTGAAAATATTATTTTTGAAATTAAAAGGAGTTGTTTTACCTGAAATTATGATAATTGCTTTTCTGATTGCAAAATTACCTCCTTCTTGGTCTGATTTTGCTAGAAGTTTGAAGCACAAACCTGAAAATTATTTTACTTTTGATGAATTGCTTATTTGTCAACGTATTGAGGAAAAACATCGTAATTCTCAAAATAATTTGGCAAAACCAGAATTTGAAGCTAAAGCCTATACTGTTGAAAATGATAGCAAGCTTTGATCAAAACCTTTTAAGAAAAGTGGTTTTAATAATTTTAATAATCCTAAGTTGTTCTGTTTTGTTTGTGGAAGAACCAATCATCTTGCCAAAAATTGTTATGAATGGTAATAACAACCTAGAGAGCCATTGAGTTTTTCTCCAAAATCTACTTCCAAGCAGTATACTGTTTGTTTTGCTATTTTTTTTATCCATTAAGTGTAGTCTATTTTACTAATTAGAATGTCAATAAAATGCACTTTGATAAAGTTCATTAATTATGTGATATATTATGTTAGTATTATTTTATGTTGACATTGTCAGGTGAGAAAATAAAAGTATGGCCGGATCCAACTACAAAGGTTGATGCATTGACAAGTTCTTGAGTCGTCGAGGGGAATGGGGCTAAAGCCCAAAATTTAGTCGCAACAGCGGACACCCTTGTCTTATTGATTGGCGATCCCATGAAAGGAGTTCAATGGGTAATAACGAAGTTGTTTGTTGGCTATAGTACACCACAAATATTTTATGAAAATGATTCAAAGTCCCTTCCTATGACGAGGTGTATATAAATCTGTGGCAATAATAAGCTTGAGGTATATTGTTATATATACATATTTAAAATACCTCTTAATGAGTCCGACGGCAACAAACTGTGGAGGTGGAAGTCATGGACCATCCTTTGAGGGTTCACCTAGTGAGTGTGGTGGTGGGGCCGCCACGGTGAGTCATGAGCTAGTCTCTAAATGACACTCAAGAAACAAGATACTTGCGCACGACCGTAAAGCGCAACAACTGATGGAACCTTGATGAACACCTATATGGTATGTGTTGTGTTACAAAGCTCGGTTAAAGGAGATATAGCTCAAGGCAATTTTGTCTCTATGTCTTCTCGTGTGGAATTTCACTTACACTAGGTACGAGGCTCAAACCCGGAAGGTTCCTTGTACTGAAAATGCAATATCTATGTTCCATATTATAAAATTAAGTATTTTCATGTTCATTATGTTTTTGGTTATTACTTTGGTTTATTAACCTTATTTTTAAAATTTTAATTATGTGGGGGAATGTTGGAAAAATATATTTTCTATAATTACAAACAATTAAAATAAAACTTACTCTTCCTTACCGCAGTTGGTTTGTTAGTGATTATTGTTTTAGGGTTCTTACATTCTAGGAACTATAATCCCACTACTGAATATCTTTGGAACTCTAATTAACCCTACTTCTCTCCCCTAACCCACAAACACATGACCCCCACCCCCACCCACCCCCCTCCCTCGCAACCCCCACTTCTCCCCACGCAGCCCCCCTCCTTCTCTCCACGCACCCCCTCCCATGCAGCCCTCCCCACCACCCCGGCCCCTAGCCCTCCTCCCCCCACCCCTTCAAATCCCCAGCCCCCCCGCCCTTTTCCCGCCCCCGCCCCCCCCTCCCCCCCCCCCTTCAAATCGTACTCCCCCACCCTTTTCCCACCCCCTTAGAATCTTGCGGCCCCCACCCCTCCCCCCACCCCTTCGAATCCATCGGCCCCTCCCCCCCACCCCCCGAATCTCGCAGCACCCCCGCCCCTCCCTTTTGTTGCCGATTGTAGATCTTCTTATTTGATCTACTCTCCTCTTGGAGTTGTGACGATTGGAGTTGTGCGACCTTGCTTCAATTATATTGTTGCCGATTTCATTGCTCGAAGGGCTGTGTCGAAGAAAGCAATCGGGAACTCCACAACTTCGTGCTTTAGGTAGTAATCAACATCATTGCAAGATCTCTTGATGCCTTGGAGGTCCAAAAGGGTGGGGGGGCTCGGATTTGAGGGGGGGGGGGAGGGGGCTGCGGGATTCAGGGGGGGAGGGATTCTGGGGCCGGGCCGGAGGTGGTGGGGGGTTTACGTGGGTGGAGGGGTGAGGGTTTGCGTGGGTGGAGGGGTGAGGGTTTGCGTGGGTGGGTGGGTTGACTAGGGGTAGGGGCTGGTGGGTGGGTGGGTGTTGGTGGTTAGGGAGAGAAAATTTGGGTTTATTGGGGTTAATTGGGGTTAATTAGGGGTTTTTAGGATTAATTAGGGTTCATGACTAACGGAGTTAACCGCCGTTAGTCAATAAGGGCATTCTGATGTATTTTCAAGAAAGTCAGGAGTATCTGGTGAATAAAAAAATTTGTCAGGAGTATATGGTGAAAAAACTGTATTTTCAATCACTCTTATTATATATGTTCGGAGATGGCTGGGTTTGTTTTTCACTAAGAAAAGAAGAAATACTATTGCTCATTTTCTCCTGGCAATGATCTATAATACAAAAGCTTCAAAACACTTTGTTTATTTCTCTCAACATTGAGCTGTTAACACATTGCACTTTCATGATTAATTCTCCTCTATTACAAACTACTAAATCATAATTTCCCTTATTATTTTTGGAGTTTTGGTGTTCATCGGTTCGGGGGTCTTTTGCTGCACACAACTAATCTAGCTGGTTGTTCAGTTTCTTCAACCAGTGTAGTGGGGGTTCTCTCTCTAAGGATAGCGCCTAGCGTGCTTCAACCCAGGCTACTTCTAATCTCATTATTTTACTGTTATATTTTTGATGGATTGTATATGTTGTTATTGTTAATTTTTTGAGTATTTGATTTGTAAGCAACAGATATAATAGAAATACTACTACCCAAGTTATTTACTTATTTGGAATTTATATTGCATTATTTTTTCCAGCACTATTTTCCAACACTATATGCCATTTAGAGGATGCAGTCTGGACTCTGGATATGATAATGAGATTATCATAAATTAAGCCTTGGAGTTTAATGTATAATGATGATGTTTCCAAGTCCAACTGTACCTATATCTAGATAAACTTAATGCTAGATTTGATGAAACTCCTTGCTTGGAGACTTTACCATTGATCAATATTTATATTATACAAGCTAAGGATAGTCCTATTCATATTAGGAAACCTATCTAGATTAGTATTCTAAGAACAAAATAGTTCCTACAGAATATTGTATTCTATCACACCCCCGCAGTCATAGCGGAAGGAGGGCGGACGCCAAGACTGGATTTGAATTCCAGAAATAAACGCCACTGAGTTCCCTTAGTGAAAATGTCTGCAAACTGATATATTGTTGGAACATGCAAAACCCGAATATGACCCAACACAACTTTCCCCCGAACAAAATGAATATCCATCTCAACATGTTTGGTACATTGGTGCTAAACAGGATTGCGAGAGAGGTAAATAACACTAACATTATCACAATAAATAATAGTAGCAAGTCGGAGAGGAGAATGTAACTCCAAAAGAAGATTACGAAGCCAACAAGCTTCTACAACAACATTAGAAACACCCCTGTATTCAGCCTCTGCACTCGATCTAGAAAGAGTAGGATGACGTTTAGACTACCAAGAAATTAAGTTATCACCAAGAAAACAATAATAACCTGAAGAAGAACGACGAGTGTCAGGACACCCACCCCAATCAGCGTCAGTATAAGTGATCAAGCGCAGTTGAGTAGTAGGATATAAATGTAACCCATGATCAATGGTTCCCTGAATGTATCACAGGATGCGTTTTAATGCATTAAAATGAGTCTCCCGGGGATCATGCATAAAAAGGCAAACCCGCTGAATTGCATAGGCAATGTCAGGGCCAGTGAATGTGAGATACTGCAGTGCACCAGCGAGACTGCGGTACTGTGTAGGATTATCAACATGAGAACCCGAATCTGAATTGAGCTTTGAGTTAGTGTCAACAGGTGTGGAGGCAGGCTTACAAGACCCCATGCCTGCACGCTCTAATATTTCCTACGCATACTTCCTTTGAGAGAGGAACATATAAGAAGTAGTACGAGTGACAAAAATACCCAAAAAATAACTAAGAGGCCCCAAATCAGACATAGGAAATTCAGTTTTGAGACAAGTAATAATATGGTCCCGTAAAGCATCAAAAGAACTGCAGAGAATTATATCATCAACATAAAGTAGAAGATAGGTCATATCAGTACCATGGTGAAAAGTGAACAAAGAGTTGTCACTTTGGGCAATAACAAACCCCATTTGAAGCAAAAACTGAGCAAATTGCTGGTACCAAGCCCGTGGGTCTTGTTTGAGACCATATAATGCCTTACACAGGCGACAAACATAATGAGGATACCTTTTATCAACAAATACGGGAGGTTGATGCATATAAACATGTTCCTGCAAATCACCATATAAGAAGGCATTTTTCACATCTAGTTGATGAATAGACCAATTTCGAGCCATACCCAAGCCCAAAACAGTGCGAATAGTAGCAGGGAGATCAACAGGACTAAATGTCTCATCACAATCAACTCAAATCTCTTGTGACCTGCCATCACAAACAAGATGAGCTTTGTGTATTTGTAGGACACCTTGATCACTTTCATTATGACTATAAATCCACATGCAATTTGCAATATTCACCCCCAAAGGCCTAGGTACCAATTCCCATGTCCCTGTATTAATGAGAGCACCATATTCATCATGCATCGCAGCATTCCAGTTAGGATCAGTCAAGGCTATTTTATAGGACTTTGGAATAGGGGAGCGATGGAGTGTAGAGGTGGGAAAGGGTGGTTAAACCATATTTGAGATTGGGTTTAATAATACCAGATTGAGATCTAGTCCTCATAAGGTGAGGAGAAGGGGGGTGGGCGTGTGGGCCTGATTTGGGGAAACCCACGCAAAAGGGGGGGGGGGGTGGGGCAATACCGAAGTTTGGAAAAGAGTGCTGGCTTGGGAACGCACAGGTGTGAGGTGAGGAGTTGGGCCAGCCAAGGAGCGCAAAGGCGTGAGCTGTGGAGTTGGGCCGGGTAAGGGAGGGGACTGGCGAGGAGGGGTGATCTGGGGAGATTGTTAGGCTGGGGAAAACACGGGCCCAGTGGGAGACACATGAAGGGAGAGCTGTTTGGGGTGGGCATGCACAGGAGTAATAGACGTTGGGCTAAGATGGAAGGAGTAAGGGGCTTGGGGCAAACTCATCCAAAAAGGTGTAATCAGTGGGATGTAATTTTTGTAAATTGGCAAAGGGAAAAGAATGGTCATTGAAGGTAACATGGCGGGAAATTCTGATTTTATTTGTGGCTAAATCAAGACAACGGTACCCATGGTGATGGGAAGGATAACCCAAAAAGACACATGGAGTAGAGCGAGGAGCCAACTTGTGGGGAGTAGTAGCAGATAAATTAGGAAAATAGAGACATCTAAAAACACGAATATGATCATATGATGGGATTCGGCCAAAAAGGACTTCGGCAGGGGTAAGGTTTTGGAGTTACTTTGTAGGTAGGAGATTGACAAGATATGTTGCCGTTCCAAGAGATTCTACCCAATAAGGAGGAGGGATAGAGGCATGACATAAGAGAGTTCGAGACATATTATTTAATGTTTTGATCATGCATTGAGCTTTCCCATTTTGAGAGGATGTATGTGGACAAGAAAATCTGAAAATTATGCTATGTTGGACACAAAATAATTTAAGAGGCGTATTATCAAATTCCCGCCCATGGTCACATTGGAAGGCTTTAATAGGGCGTTCAAACTGAGTGTGAATATGGTGTTGAAATTAAAGAAATGATTGATACACTTCAGATTTGAATTTGAGGGGAATGGTCCACACATAATGAGTAAAATCATCCAAGAGAACTAAATAATTATTATGACCTTGAGAACTACGAATAGGAGAGGTCCATAATTCTGCATGAATAATATCAAAAGCAGAAACAGTAGTACTATTAGATGTATGAAACGGCAAACGAACGTGGTTTCCTACTTGACAGGAATTGCAAAAATCAGAGTTATACTCCTTATTACAAGATATGAAATTTATAGATCTAAGAAAGCTTAAAATTTGAGAGCTTGGATGTCCAAGACAACTATGCCAGGTTGTTGAAGATGATGCCGTGAGGGCGGTAGTGAGACACGTGGATGAGATAGCATTGCTGACAGGATATAGCTCGCCCAAACTATTGCATCTCGCTATTATATTCCCCGTGCGTAGGTACTTCATTGAAAAACCATAAGGATAGATCAAATTCGTTGGAGGTATGATTATCAGTAGTAAATTTGCGTACAGAAATAAGGTTCTTTATGATTTCTGGGGTAAAAAGGACATCACGGAGGGCTAATGGTGGGTGAGGGGAAGGAAGACTAGATTGGCCATAGCCAACAACAGGAATGCTATGACTATTACCAACTAAAATATGATTAGGGGTGCTCAAATTTAATAGGGGCATAAGAGTACCTGAGGAATATGTCATATGAGTTGTCGCGCCAGAGTCCATGTATTAGTTGTTGTCCAGTGGCAGAGTCATAGTAGCAAAAGAATTCCCCAACTCCGTAGGGGTCATTAAAGTCCCATACTCATAATAGGTAGCAGGATAGGCCTACAGGCCCTACAGAACAGGTCGTTGTGTGGGGCTGGGCAGGCTGGCGATACAAGGCAACAATAGGTTGGGCCTGCTGTGGATAAGGAAAAGGGGCCTGGGCCCAGGTTTAAGGATGCTATTAAGGCACGTTGGACCAGGCGGAGACTGGGCCAGCCT